>CM060964.1:49857720-50392720 GCA_030765045.1 Tenodera sinensis
TGTCCTATAGATCCTTTGTGCTGCTCAAAATGCGATTTTGGCCAGAGGGCACCTGGAAAATACGGAAATAAAATTATAGTTTATGCGCTATGTGCATTATAACAGATGTTTAATCCTTACCTGCATTCGAGAACAGATCGTACAGGTTCTGCTGTACGGTATGTTTATCTGCACAGCACCTAGCCGCTTAACGCGACTTTATCTGTGCAGTATAGAAGATGTTAATATTTGTTCAAACTTTTGTGTCTGTGGGCATGGTTTCTTTCGCTTTTGGCAGATTTAGCAAAATATTACTTTGCCATCTGTGGTGAAGTTCAGATCGTTACCTATGCACTGACGAATCAACCAACTTCGAGATGAGCTGACTTTAGGCAGACACTGGCTCCTTAAATTACCTGCCTAATCTAAGGAAAATTGACTTCTAACGATGTAGCAATTGTATGCATTAACAATACACAATAGCCGACTGAACATAACGGTTACTGTTTTTAAACTTGAGTTTATGGTGTGTTCTCCTAATGACCCCTTTCCCCTCGACAACAGTCCCTGCATTTCTTGCTTGCAAGAATACAGAGCTTGGTCCCACACAGCTATATACAAGTCAGTTGCCTCTAGCATTGTTGTCACTACTCCTCTAAGTGAAAAGACTTAGCAAAGATGTAACAATCAAAGTCCATTCATAATTTTGATAAACTTCTTTTTTTTTTTTTTTTTTTTTCATTTTAAAATAAATAGGAGATATAGCCTCTTGTAGGTTTTAAAGTCTCATTTAGCCACTTTTAGGTTTTATAAGATTCAAGCATTTGGCTTCGATGATCATGAAACAGATAATTATATTAAACCCCTGCAGTTAACTATCAAGGAACAAAATAGTTAAAAAACTAAGAATCCGGGCCCTAGTTATCACTAAAGTTCCTCTTGAGTACGAGGATTAGAACAAGGATTTCTGCTGCTGAGCTTAAGGAAGTGAGCGAGAACACTTTTACGAGATAGCTGCCTGTTTGAGAGCAGAAAGTCAACATTTCCAGTATGTACAATAAAGTAAGGAATTTATTGCGCCTCTGATGGCACAGTTCTCCCGGCGAATGCCGGTTCTCTCGCTCAGTGGAGAGAGGCCGGGGAACGGGTTACCATATGTTTTAAAGACTCTATATTATGGCCATTATTTCCTATATATAAGTGGAGCAATCTTTGTTTTGTGCAGCGAGGTTCTGTAAACTGCTCCGTTTAAGCTGCGTATACAAATACAGAGAATTTTATAATGAAATGGCAGTCAGCCTCCCATAATATTGTTTTCTTACTCTTAGATATTTACCAGTTGATGTACTACACATAATGCAATTTCCATTAGGTTTCTCCCTGCATCTACGTGTACTTTCTTTGAATACGATTTAGGAGACTTAGAAAGAAATGTCTTGATATCCAACGTAGTTTTAGACCTAGTGTTATAATAAACTGTTACATTATTTATTTTTATCAACTTAAAGGTGCTATATAACGTTTTGTTTTCTCCAGGAAAAGGTACATTGCTACAGAAAATGTAATACTTTATTTAAAAAGTATATTCTAAGAATAATAATTATGCAACACTTAAACTTTTAGCTTTTCAAACTTTGATCGCATTAGGTATTTTATGAGAGACTAGTTTTCCTTTTCTGAGGTTTACTTTCTTGGAAAATTAATTACACGGGTCTACAAAAAACAATTTTCTACTATAATCGCGTTGAAGAAAAAAGCGATAAATGTTTCGACAAATTGATTAACATTTATATAAATTAGGAGATTCTGTACCAAATAGCCTTAAAACAAAAATGGGTTCAACAGCACTTTTGCCATTGCGTATCTTTCCTACGCGATCGTAACTGCACTGTTTATTATAGTAACTGATGTGCGTAAAGAAGACTAACATTTAAAATACCCAGGTCTATCCATATTTTGTACATAAAAAAACTTGTCAGAATCATTATGCTGATAAATCTGTGTTTAACTTTTTTAAAAAGAAAACGAATTGGAATTACTATCCAGGTATTTAGAGTTTTTATATGACGCCTCATTAGAGCCTATTTTCAGTAAACTACCCAAGATACAATTTATCATAAAGTCTATTTCAAAATGAGACCCACGATATGTAAAACAATACCAAGGCTCAAAGCCAGAGACGTGAATTCCATGCAAATTTATTTTTCTATACCGTAACAATTTGACAGTCGGACGCATCCCACTACTGGCACTAACGTGACAAAGACGAAAAAAGTGCAATCCAGTTATTTTTTCTTACTTTATTTTCTTCCAAAACTTTCGCACAAATAATAGTTCTCTTTTACTGACGTTAGTACAGTGTTCAGTCTTTCGTGATATTACATCTCACAACTGTTTTTTCTCGTAACCTTGACTCACTTCTTTTTGTCTTTCTTCACTTTGTCTCTCAAACAGCTGACTTTCATGATACAGTCACTCAACACTCATTAACTGCGTCGTTATCTCCCTGCACGACGCGCCGGTTCACTCACGTATACACGTAGCTGACACACACACACACACACACACGCACACACGCACGCACGCTCACGCACACACACCCAATAAACCTGAAAGTTGAACTCAACTCACTCCCGCCGCCTCGCTTCCTTATATAGCGTAACACGGTCCTTTCTCGAACTTCTACAAATACGCCGGCGGTCGAACACTTCTGGAGTGGTTCAGAAACTCCATTTTGGTTCTGCCACTCTGATTTTTGTCACGTGTTCACAACAGTCGCCGAGGCCGGTGTCACGCTAGAAACGTAGCACATCGCTCAAACTTACTTACACATTTCATTACTTTGTGGTTCCAAATATACTACTTGTTCCATGCTTGATGTATACTTAAGGATTTCTTAGATTAATCACATGTATACTGTACATTGGAAGCAGTTTAAATGAATGTTTTAATGGTTTTTCGACTTTGTCTCCAAGTTTAATCTCAAGCATAACGATTGACTGAAAAAAGAAGCGTTTCCCTGGGAGGAAATTCACTTTACCGACGACGCTCTACAGACTGTGTGTCATAAGTTGATTTATTATGTGGAATATTTTGAGAATATTCGAAAGGAAATGGAAAAGTTCCAGGAAATTGCCGACAAATAATGTAGGTTAAAAGCAGGCTATTTCAAAAGGCTGGGTTGTTGACAAATACAAAGCTGTTTAGGCACAAGTCTGCATAAGAAATCTGCCACATACGATGGGCGTCTTGACAGCCAATTTGCGGCCTGTTTCAAACAAAAAAGCATCCTAAACAGATAGCTCCAGTATTCAAAGTAATGAAAAGGAGATAACTTAGGTTTCGCGCGTAAAACAATTACACAAAGAGGCGATGTATGGGTTGCCTCTGGGATTTTCCTGTGGCTGGATAAAGAACTAACTAGCCAATCCTTTTTGTATACAAAAAGCTCAGATTAATTCAATTAAAATAATTACATCTAAGTTGAAGGTATTTTGGCTACCTGCCATTTTCTGTATTGATTAATAAATTTCAAGCACTTTTGCAGTTAAAAAATAAATGTTCACACTTTTCAATGTAACATTTAAAAAAAAGACCTTATTCTTTGCGTCAAATAGTTGCATTATGTATTCTGCTACAGAAACTGTCATCATCTGATTATGAGTATAGTCCATTAACTTCGTTGTATCAGAAAATTACTTACAAGCTCTCTATCTTAAGTAATGCCACGAGTGATTGTCAATTTATCTAGAAAATTTTACTATCACGAGTTGCATTTATTAAAACTATTACAGGAATTAAAGGGTGGTATAGCTTAGGAAATGTTAATTGCTGCATTGTAATTAACCAATTAAGGGAAACATGTAGCATGACTACAGACGTCAGCGTCCATTGGCACGGCCTACAAAATTCTCATATTGATGCTCCATTTTTTAAGGCGTTGGCAATGTCAGTAGTTGGGTATCTGCTGTTAGTTTATAGTTTCGTTCAATACAACATTTATCGAACTGATTCCAAACATATTTCCTATTGTATTATGTGTTGTGTGGCTTCCCTCTTCGGATTATTTCATCTCTTTGAGCAGCAAGGTGAGAGTCAGCCATATTTGACATTTTAATAGTGGCTCTCACTCAAAATACGTCAGTTGTTGCGCATCTGTAGTACAGTGCAGTTAGGTTCTCTAAGCTGATCATAAGATAAGAAAGGCAAAGTAGGTGATAATGAAATGTGATACATTTTTCGCGAATGAAGGCTGTCATTGGTTGAAATTTGAAACTGTTACGCACATGATTGGATGATTTCAACCAAGTCACGCTTGAGTGGAATAGTCTGTATAATTAAAATGTGTGCTCATAAACAAAACACTTTAACCTACAAAAAACAAAAATTAAAGGACTAAAAAACAATTTTTTTTTTAAGTTAACGTCCTCCAACATTGTGTCATATCGGACGAAAACAAAACAATGAACAAATATACAACCTTATCTAACATATTCCTACCTCTTGGAGTTGCTTATATCTATAACTTCCCCTTATATTTAACACTTTGTTTTATATTTAATGGGGAAGTTTATTACGGCCACTAATTACTTTTACCCCTCATTATCCTTTTCTATTACCCTATTTCCACATAGCTGTTTAAACCATTTCGATTTCATTTTTCCTGTATGCTTTCCCAATGCATTCCTATGATTTTGAATTAAATGTTTTCCTAACTTTTAAGTCTATTGGGAGATTATTCCATTTTTTGGGTACTAGATTCCCTCTTCCTTTATCCGTATCAATACAAACTAAAATATAATGCAAATTATCATACAATATACTGCAATTTGTGCATCTTTGCCCTTTTTTATCCCTATCATGCCACATCGATTCATTATCCCCATTCTAGCCCATGCATACCCGATTCTGGCCTCTTTATTGCATACTTCGATGTATCGCTCTCCCCCATTTAATTTTCAAGAATCTATAATCTATTAGAGAACTTTTGTCGTTAAAGCTACTCAGAATTTCTTGCTTTTCGATATCCATCACCCTTGTTCTAATTTCTTTCCAGAAACCCTTACTTTTATTGTTTCACTCCGCCCATGTTTCCCCCATACCTATTTCCTCCAATATTATCCGTATTTTGTGCATCCAAGCTTTTTTCGCCTATTTTCTCCTAACAAGCATGCATAATTAAAATGCAAGTGCCTCTTTTTCGTTCTACAACAACAACAAGCAGCTTAAATGGAGAGCAAACTGGCAGGCTCCATAGATATTACTCGTAAGCAGCTTATGTAATTTACTGTCGAAGTCAAATGAACAACAGGGTAAAATGTAGACTGAGATAATATGAAGGAGCAGAGAATTTATTAGAAGTTGAGCAGTTATTCCTCTCGAACCTTGCTAGAATAGTTGCGGCGAAGTGCTTGTACTAATTAACTAAGCAGCTGCTGTTCATTACTAGAGGTACCGTACCTTTGAGAATGTGCCTGGAAGTTTGACGTCTGCCGGATACATAACTTCATATCGTGGCAAACCATTATCCTCTATGCTTCCTAATTGGTGTTTCACTTAAACGCTGAATCTCTCAGTCCTAACAATAGACCTCCAATATTTCCGAGCAATTAGTTTAAGAAGATACATTGCATTAGCAACTTTGGTTTCTTTACATTTTTTCCCTCTTACATGAACAAAAACTTTATTTGCTTATTTGTTTTACGATTTAAGGGAACACTGAAGTGATATGTTAGCCTGTTTGGTAAAAAAGTAGATTTTTTAATTTTTACTGCAAAAACTGCACCATACCTTAAAGAATAGATCTGCGCAGGTTTAATCCCCTATGGAAGGGGGAACGCATACTTTGGACGCCATTTTTAAAGCGGTGCGCCTCTGCCTAAATGGCGCCTAAATGGGCGTGCTAGCACCTTCCATTTCATGGGAGCTTGGAATAAATTGTTTTTAAACAAGGGCTAATGTTTTGCTGCCTATCCATTCACCGTAGACTAGTTGAACAACTTCAATAAACTTCCCAGAGGGCAGTGATTTTTCGTTTGTCATTTGTTGATTTCCAAGTTATTCACCATGCTTCTATTTGGCATGGCAGATTTCTGTTGTTTACAAGCTGATCGTGTGAATTTGACATTACTTTTGAAATAATTTAATGTGTTTACGACGTTATTTGACGTAATTATTGATACATACATCGTGAGTAGTATTACTTATTTTATATCTGTTTCGAAAATAAAGCTTATGTTGTGGCAACAGATATTTCTATAAACAGATAGTTTGTAAACACTATGTTAGGTATATTGACCACCTCCGTAGCGCAGTTGGTAGCGCGCTTGCCTCTGGTGCGGAGGACCCGGGTAACAGCATGGGGATTTTATCCCCTCTGGGACGTCTGGCACGGGGTGCACTCAGCCTCGTTAGTCCCGGGGGAACCAATTAGGTAGCTATTTTATGGAAAAGTAGCGGCCCCAGGTCGTGAAGACGCATAACTGGCCGGGAGGGATCTGGACGCTGACCACGTACCACCCTCCAGTACTGCACCCCACCAATAACGCCTGTAGTGGGCCGAGGGATGCAGCGGCTGGGCGGTAAGGCTTGGCTCTTCACGGGCTGTAGTGCCGGGGCTTTATGTTAGGTATATCATAGAATTACTTTGAATTACTGTGTCTTAGAATGCCGTAAAGAAAGGGCAATACGTCAACCTAATGCAAATCGATGAACAAAGGAAAAATATGTTTGCGTGGATGTTAATGAGGAAGTATGTGACTATACTTTATACTCGTTTTTCTCGGAAACAATTTTTTGTTATTTTCTCATATTCAATATCTATCTCCTCCAAGAAAAATCCACCTAGAAATCTAATTTTTTTTTCCAATATAGCTCAGAATATGGATACTAAAATGCCCGGTTGGATTTCTGATATTGGTTATAATTAAAAAAATATATAATAATGCACTGTTTTATGACATTTTTACCTTCTGCATTTTTGTTGATAGAAGCTATTTAGTACATAAAAATGTTAATGATTTAACTTATTACAATGGTAATAGATATAATTTTAGAAAATCAACTCTGTCGTTCAACATCTGTTGGGGGAGATGAGATTTGGATTATACTCAATAACATTTATACAAATTAATTCATATATCAAGAATGTGATTAGATATTGGAATACGATTTAGTATACACATTATTTAGTTGCTGGAAATCCCTGTGCAAAAAAATTACGCCTCTAATTTCAATATTTTAGAAAATCCCCTTTTTAACTTCGGTGTTTCCTTAACTGTATTACGTCTTGGCAGCTACTGCAAAAATAAGCACCCGAGTTTGGTGGTCGTCAGTAAAAATGGTAGTGTGATAATCCTATGGAGTTCTATGTACAGCCGATGCTTCTGGTTTGCAATTGTGTTTTTCATGATTTGATGTTGGCAGAAACTCCTTGTCATTCGTGTTAAACATCGGCTATGGGAGAACCAATCTCATATTAGCTTTTGTTCAAGTCCAATATACACACATTAGCTAATGTGCAAGGGTGAGTGGTGAAAGGGGAGAAGTACGGAAATATTTCACTTGAGTGCTTGGAGGACATGCTTTGCAACGAACGTTCACGTAAGCCCTGGCTGAGCCCGTCTCGTATTGGTTTCAATGCCGAAGGAAAAGTTTACAAAGTGTCTTTGCTTCATCAAGCGTTGATAGGAATTTTACATCAACTTCAGGTGGAAGAATCGTGCTTTCCGAAGCCTGTAGTAAACGTCTGAGTTTTTGCTTATAACTATATTTTATTATATATGCATTTAGTCTATCAGTTCTGTAGTTTCCAGAAAGATTAATCTCATTTCATTTATTTTTTTTATTCTAAGTTTATATAGGTGCCCTACGGCAATCAGTCCCAGATTACACAAAATTTACAAACAGTAGTATATAAAAGTTGGTACAAGAAGAGCCATACCAAAGATTCAGGCGACATTGCCATCTGCATTGTAGGCACGAAAAAGTGTAAATTGTTTTCAAAACATTTTGTGCAAGAAATTAGTGCCATTCAACATTCCTCTAAAGAAATTGGACGGTTTAGAACATCCAGTGTTCTTGGAAAAGTACTGTGGATGAAAAGTTCCTGACGAACCAAAATTAACGAAAACTTACACGGGTCCTCTTCATGACGAGGTAGGTTTCTGTAACCAACACGTTAAAACATTAAGAAAACTGTCATAAAAACACGTCAAAATTTATGATGCTACAGATATAACTAAACACTTTACGGTAGTTGAGAATAACATTGTTTAAAACATATACCACATAACTAGGTGCTCCAGGATATCGGAGGTGATATTGGTGATTTAAACCCCGTTATCGTTAGAGAAAACAGCTGACTCATGTGGATTTATTGGCAATATCATCGTTTAAAAGAATTAGAAAGCGAACTAGGAATTCCGCACTACTGTGTCAAGGCTACTAGAAGGAACAAACCACACCAAAATTGGGTTGTCCAAGATGCTTTGTGTGTGCTATGGAGTTCAGGAAAATGAAGAAAATCCACTGCTAATAGTTACAGATGCGGCAGCAAACCTACATTTTAGGGCAGTTAAAGCTTTCCACATATTCCATCCAAGGGCAGTGAATATGGCGTGCCTAGCTCACAGATTACCAGAGGAAATCTGAGTAAATGTCTCCGGAGTGAATACCTCACTTATACTACGAAGAAGGCGTTTGTGAAGACTATCAAGTTTTCTAACATGATGCCAGTGCTCGTTTGCTTCCAGAGTCAATCCATACTCCATGGGGAACATAGAAGTAGTACTGTATCATTGGCAGTGGCGGCTCGCAAAATCTTACCAATGTGCTTTAGTAGTTTTAAAAATAAGCAGAAAACAATTTCACAAAAAATAAATTAAAATAAGAAGTACTATTCACTCAGTGAGGAAAAATAACGTCTATACGTCACTGTTTTCTGCTGCAGAATTCATGTATGACCTAGCAGTTGAAACCCTCAAAGCACTAAGATCAAGCGTATCTGCCTCACGTTCAACAGGTCGCGAGTTCGAATCTCGCTTAGGGTAAGTTATCCGGGTAAGGTTTTTTCCCGAGGTTTTCCCTACCCTAAGAAGACGAATGTCGGGTAACTTAAAGCTCCATGGACCTCGGGCTCATTTGAGCATCATTTCACCCATTTTACTTCATTCGTTCGTCCGATATGACACAATGTTGGAGGACGTTAATTAAAAAAAAAAAAAAAATAAATAAATAAATAAATAAGATCAATTGGGTTGTTTATAGGTTTTGATTTTCGCTGTATTCTTTATTAGACTAAACCCCAGCGCAACAGCTCTTATAGGGCCAAGTTTTACTGCTCGGCCACCGCGTCCCGCACATCTGCCCACTACAGGCGCCATGAATGAGATGCAGTACTGGAGGGTGGGACGTGGTCAACGCCCCGGGCCCTTCAGGCCGTTTATGCGGTCTTCGCGAACAGGGGGCGCTACTTCTTAATCAAATAACTCCTCAATTGGCCCCTCAGGGACCTAACGAGTCTGAATGCTCCCCAGTCCGGACCTCCCAGCGGGAAAAAATCCCATGCCGGCACCGGAGATCGAACCTGGGTTCTCCGCGCCAATTTCTTTATCAACATTTATAATATGTCCTAGATCTTTCACTCCCCGTACACCCTACTGTTCCCGAATGACAAACATGGAAAGCAAAAAAATGTACTTCGTGCATCATACCAACAGATCCAAATGTTTTCATACACTGTCGTTCTAAACTTTCTCGTATACTCGCTTTCCTTACCATTACCTATAGCCTTTTGACTTAGATTTAAATCTAAGTAGGTCCACTTAGCTCTTTAATTATTCTGACATTCTCCTCAAAGATCTACTTGAAAAGGGTCTGTATGGCAAATTCTCTAGATGATTTACTATGTAGCTTGCACAATACTTTACGCGCACTTTCAAGGGAAAAATTCACCATAAGCATGCACCATTGGCGTGCTACGATAATTGCAGCACCCTAATTGGAGTGACGCCACATCAGAGCATACGCAGTCGAAAATAGACTGTTCCTTAGTGGAACGTAGTGTGACTGAAATCATTTCAGCACTCGACACTGCAGTTTCTGTTTATACCGGAGCGAGTGCTACGGAACATATTCTCGTCCACTTTGTTTGCATACTGGTTCACATTTGAAGTGAAATTATATAATTTTAGTGCGAGTTTTACAGCGTTCTGTAGTACATAAGCACATGATTGCCGGCCGTCCCCGATTATAACAACCACCTAAATGATGCAAATGGTGCTGGAACCTTTGGATACAAGTGAGGCAGCTAGTATTGCAGCTGTAGTAAATGCTTGAGAATACTCTGCAGACTAAATTATTGTCTACTGGAACCTATTTTAAACTAGCACCAGCAACTACAAGTCTGGAAGAAAGAGCTTCACCTCTGTTTTCAGCCCCTGTTTTCACCCTGTTTTCTGTTTTTTTTTAATTCATTAATAAAATTTAACTCCCTTATTTATTGTGTATGGCATCACAGGCGGTGGGCACTGATTCCACCTGAAAGGGAATTTGCAGAAATCTATTTCAGCTATTTTATAAGGAAACAGAGGGGGAAGGAAAGACACACATACCATAAGATAATCTCAACAAATTAATTCATCTCTTTATTAAGATAGAAACTGCACTTAATTATCTCAGTTTCATGGATTACTGTACTGTCAACCTCTCGTATGTGGGTGGTAGGGCATATCCCGAACAAATCGATGGTCATAATCAGTTACACATCGCTGCGCCTGGTGTAATGTAATTTATCTCCGCCCGTGTCAATTAACTGGGTAAATATTCAGATGTCACCTGTAAATTATCACGCAGCACCGACCCGAAATAACAAATTAATTGCTCGGAAACTGTGAATTTTGATCTGATTAACACCTATTGAATGTTATGCACGAAATATGCAAGTCCAAAGGTATATATCGCAATTATATAGTGTTATTTTAACAGCATATTACTAGTTCTGAGAAGTACAGAACAGTTGCCCAAGCTAATGTAAATCAGCAAACCACAAGCTCCACTTGTGCACTATGGTTTCCCTTTAAGCACTTCTCAATTATTGAGTTTGTAATCCAAACCACAGCACTTGTAAGGTTGTTTCCGAACTGTTATCAAACTACGATGTTATAAACCGAGGGAGTGTGCTCTAGGCTTCTTCCTCTTCTCTGGTTACCATTTCTAATGTTTCCTAGCAAGTTATAATCGAACCACAACAACCATAAAGGGATTTCGTGTGAAATGATTAAATAGTAAATAATTTTTCTACATTAACTGAACATTAACAGAATGGCTTGTAAGATATTGGTATGAAAATAAAATTGAAGTCTATTTCTACGCCTCTGCAGTGACAAATTGTCTTGTTAGAGAGAGAGAGAGAGAGAGAGAGAGAGAGAGAGAGAGAGAGAGAGACGGAAAAGAGGGGGAGAGAAGGGGAAGGGTGAACAGAAAAATTCGCGACATGCAACATCGCTAAAATATTTAATACTTCTGAAAATTAAAACTCATTAATGGTTCACTGACAACTTTGCAAAATTTGAGTTAATTTAAAAACTTTTGCCTCTACTGCTAGGAAGTCAACATATTTTTCTCGAAAACTGTAACATTTGGCAATTAAAATAATGGTAGTTATGAAGCAACTGGAGTTGTAATTATTATTTATGCTTTCTAATGAAATATTATGCAAATTATATGGATAATTCTGCGTGAAAAAGTACGAGAAGCTATCGGTGGCAGCGTTGCATTGCGCGGGGTGGCGGAACGCGTCGTACGTATGGCTTGTAGAATAATTTATCATGAATTACATAATATCGGGTATTATTGTACGCTTCATACTAAGTGGACTTGTACTTTATATATCTTCCTAACATTATCTTTGAATTCCCTCTGTTGTGCTATTAATATCAGAAATATTTTAATAATTGCTAAATGTAATGTAGAGTTAATCAATAGACGAAGACCTCAAATGATTCTAGTTTACAACATATGATAGAAGATGTTCCTTAAATAAATTATAAATTAACATTTTCAATGTGTAACATTTAAAGCTAATGATAGAATAAGCGTCACAGTATCTCATTATACTTTAATAACAATGATATTACGTTGAATAAGTGTTTTCCTATTGCTGTAATAGCTTCCAGCTATTTAACCCCGCTGTTATCTTTGGGTCAATATGACCAGACAAGAACTTTATTTTTGTGGTACTAATTTAAATTTAATAGCTGATGTAATTTTGTGCATTTGTTCCTTTTCATATGTACTACTCAAAATACCTTGGATTTAAAAACGATACGTATTTTGTAATTCTATAATTGAAATTATTACATTTGTGTTCTTTGGGTCATAATGACGCGATTGCTTTTAAAACTAATTACTATATATTTTCCATTGAACTTCACGTTCCTCTATGTACAGATCCATGCGTATGTAGATTTACACAACAATATGGTGACGGTTTGCTTTTGCAACAATGAAAATAAAGTGTCAACGAAATAAACGCAGGAGAATGCAAATGTCATACTAACTGTTGAAAGAGGACGCAATTTTAGATATTGTAGTGAACAGTGATATGTTATCATGGCAAAACGCTGCTCCACTGAAAGTGAATTGGAAGCATTAGGCAATGTATCTCATAGTTCGGAGAATATTCCAGAAGAAGAAGGTTATACTAGTGAAGAGACAATTTGTGAAATGTGGAAGTAGTTCAATCCAAATGTAAACAGATACATTGGAGTTCATTTCCCTTTCCACAACATGGAAGAGCAACAATTGCAGATATAATCAAACACCTGGTCCAACCAGATATGAGACATCCAGAGTGAATGATATAAAATCTGCTTTTGAAGTAATTATGAACAAAACACTGCAAGACTGTGTGAAAATGACTAATATCGAGGACCGAAGAGTGTACGGTGACCAATTGGACGAATTAGATGAAATTAAATTAGAAGCATACATTGGTGTACCATTGCCAGCTAGTGTTTATAAATCATATGGTGAATTAACAAGAAACTTGTGGGATCCAGAAACAGATACAACTATTTTTCCTGTTACAATGTCACTAAAAATGTTCTTTCGCATATCTTGAGTGTTACTTTTTGATGACAAGTCTGATCGACGGGCAAGGGGAACAAATGACAAACTAGTATCTGTATGACACTTATGGGAACAGTGGGAACAGTACTTGCAAATTATACAATTTTGGATCAAACGGTTGATGAGCTACTGGTGGGTTTCAAAGGTCACTCTGCTTTCAAAGAATATATTCTAAATAAACACTGTGTGACAGAGCTTCTTCCTATGTTCTAAACGCACAAATTTACACACAGAAACCACCAGACACTGCATGTGACAAAAACCAGGGTACGCGTGTTGTTATGGGTCTCACTTATGAGCTAAGAGGACAGAATGTGACAACTTTTGTACATCCTGTGTTTTGGGTCAAGCACATTTCAAAAGAAAAATACGCTTTTGGGGACAATGGAAAAAACAAGACAAAGCTTCCTAATTTATCAATCAAAGAAGAGATCCACAGTTCAAAATTATATTTCAGAAAATATGCCACAGTTGTATCTTACATTCCAAAGAAGAATAACAATATATACCAATATATGAAGGTTTCTCTGCCTGTGTTTCGATCAATACCGAAGTTACATTACATAATAATAATTTATCTGCGTTAAACAAGACGTAAATGCAACTTAATAACATATTAAATACTTCCTTAACACTAATTCTTAGAACCTTCTTCATCGGGTCATTATGACCCGAAGGACCAAGAGTGTGTGCTTTTTTTTTTTAAGGAGAACAGAGGTGTTAAGTAAAATCCCGTGGCTTGGGAATTAATATCCATAAATTTTTGTTATTCCTCAATTTTGCAATTTCGTTAAGAAAACTTCAACGTGTTCCATTTCTAAGAATTTAAGGGCAAGGTATGTAGGTATTTTCCCAGCCTATAAGGCTAAATAAAATAATTTTTTCTGCCTTAAGGGACACTGGGAGTGAAATTTGAAAGTTCCACATTTCTTGATAGATTTTTCTGAAAGTTTTACTGTGTTTGTATTTATATGAGAATAGGAGGTATACCAAATTTCATTAAAATCGGATAATTTGTTTATGATATATAAATTATTTTGTGAATTTAATAGGCACATTTTCAAAATAGAGCTCGCGTCTATTGACTTTTCAAAATTCATTTATATTGGCAGAACTGATACTCTAAAACATGGGTAACAATTGTATGAAGAGATATTTCAAATACGTTTGCTGATTATGCTGTACATACTTTTTTTTTATAACAAAGAAAATTTAATCTTAAAAATTATTAATTTTTTTCATACAAAAAAAATGTTTTTGGAATTCATGTTAATGATAACATCAATATTGAAGCGTAGTTTTGTTTAGCTGCTATTTATGAATACTTTTGGAAATTTTCATTGAATTTGAAGCAAAACTCAGGCGCGAGCTTCTTTTGGAATGTGCAGAAATGTAGTTTTGAGAAAAACAGGCTTTTATATAGGAGCATCCTGTATACGTTAAGGGAAGAGCATTATTTGAAAGGGCCGTAATGACCACATGTAGTGGGGGATATGAAAAATGTTAGCTGATCCAAATGCCCCGGTGTTCCAGGAACATTTTAAGGTAAAAAAACAATTTTCGACTTTTTGACAATTTTGACCAAAATTTCACTCCCAGTGTCCCTTAATGAGTAATTGATTGTGCAGTGTATAGTTTGAAACCAATATTTCCATGTTGAAAAGTGTGCATGTGTGTGCGCCGTCTGTTCGTCTAAGAATGACTAAACTGGTGTCATACCTCAGGTCCTACTTAAAAAACGGGGTATATGAAAGTTTAAGTTAGGGGATCTAACGTGGCTTAGAATAAAGCAAAAGTGTATTAATGTTTTGAAAAAAGTTACATGACAGAGGTGACTTTAACAGCTCTGTGTACAAAATATTGATGGCATGAGCATTTAAGAACTCATATAAAGTCATCACTATTATTATGTACATTTGTTACTGCAAGAAATAATATTTGGACCTAAATTAGAAACCGAGGAGGATTTCAGCACTGTAAAATAGGCTAGGTCAGGCATGGAGAAGAGTGGTGACAGGGATGCAATCGAACATTTACCCTGTCCACTTACTGTCAAAATTTAAAGGACTGACCGGTTCTCTGAGTTAGACAAATAATAGCGGGAAGCGTGGTCTGATAGCTAATCGCTGAGGCAGTGGACGGGGTTAAAACTATGATGTATGGGAAGTGACACATTGAATCAGTTCTCCCCTATGGGCTAGGCCTATTGCCCCTGCATTTCCTTAAGGAAGAGATGAGGTGTGCCATACAAAGAGTGGCTAGAACTGATGACAACGCAGCGCGATTCTTAACGTTTCCAGATTGAGAATCCCCAGCAACCCTTGGATACTCACCAGCCCAAAGGCGGAGGATTTTGTCCTCAAGGCATATGCACCTCATTCGGCGCACATCATCGTCTTCTGCGCCTGACGCTATAATCCTACAAGATGAAAGGGAACGAATGAGAGGAAAGGAGGCACAGAGATTTTTGTTGTAGTATACAATTCACCCAAGCATTCACCCCATCCTTATTTGCTGCTAATTTCTCTTAAATTTGAGTTGTAAAATCGTGCGAGTCACTAGTGTTATGTTGGAAGTAAAGAAAAAAAAGGAGTGTAGAAGCAGATAAACCCCGCTTAGTGTGTTGTGAAATCTGCTATGATATCGTTGTTACAGATCAAAGAGGTTCAGGGTGACAACAGTTCTAAGTGTAAAACAGATCCTTATAGGATGATTGATGCAAAGAAATCTAAAAAGGTTTTTGAAGTGGACACATTTTTTATTTTATTGGGTCACACTGTTATTTGCTTGTCCATACATGTGTGATCTCAACCCCATAGAACTAGCTTGCTCCAAGTTAAAATGAATAGTTAAAGAAATGTATTAGAAGACTTATCCTTACTGAAATTGTACGGTGTGAGGGGAAAAAAAAGTAGTTGTCGTTTACGTTTTATCATCTAAATACATTCCATGAACAGAAAATAACATTTAAGTTCGCTATTTTGAGCAACTTCTTTGCTTTAATGTAGCGTGAATACCTACACATTCCAAGGTTGGCACTATTATCGTAAGCGGGATTAGAAGCTCGACTCCTGCTTCAGATATCGCTGAGTACCTGGATTTCTTTAACTGATGCACTGGCTCGCTGCATTCCTGGCAGGGCCTATGTGCTGGTGAGAAAACTAAATTATAGTTTAATTTTTATTAAAACTTTGCTAAAGAACAGTTTTATTACTAATTTTCAAAGCATTGTGTGACATGTGTATGACATAGAGCGTAAGAAAATGGAGAGTAGATAATAAGCATAGAAATAAGGAAAGGAAAGGCAACGTGTCATAGGCAGGGAGATGGGCACATACTCGTGTAATGCAATAACGCTGGGCGTTGTGCTACTGAACAATAATAGTCCAGTAATTCTACTTTATAGAAGCGTGCCTATAAACAGTAAGATGAGGAGACATCACCAATGTGGCTCAGAATGCACATAAAAGCCGCCATCAGACTTTACCCTATATTCCAGTTTTGGTGCCCCGGGGTAATACCGACCTCTCTTCAGAGAAGCCCGTAACATTTAAGTTTAAAGAGTCATTTAGCTCTCTGGTTTTTTTCAGCGGTTGGCAAGTATTGTTGGCCGCTGGGTTTCATTACTTTGCACTTTTTTTTGTTTTGAATGGCACTCACTCTCGTACATATCGATTTAAGTAAGCTCAGATAGTTGCTCTATTATTAGCTTTAACTTTCAATAGAGCCTTGTCGACTACTGTGGATCGACTTAGTGTTCTGTTTTCAAATCCAAATGATCCGAATCGCATTCAGTGGTACTGTGTTCCTCTCACGAGAATGTGACTGTAAGGAGTGTATTGGACATCAACAACTAGAGCGTTTTCTGAGAAAGGCTACGACTTACATTTCAACACATCCACAAGGCTTAGACCTCTTGGAAAACATACACCCTTATGAAAGTACTGCTGGGATACTAATGATACGCGATCGCTTGCATAAGTGCGCATGTTTCTTAAGAGGTCTAAGCCTTGTAATTCTGCGCCGTGGCGCACAACGAAGGACGGTCGGAACCGGGCTGCCCTACCACACTGGCAGTGCGAGTATCAAAGAAGCTCGTCGGGCTGCCTCACATGAGCAAACACGTCACAACAATCAGAGCGATAGAACAAAAAGGAGTTTTCCGGATTATTCGAGAAGTGTCCGGCAGCTGGCGTATTTGTAGAAGTTCGAAAAAGCTCCGTGTTACGTCATCCTCGCTATATAAGGAGGCGAAGAAACGAGCTGTGAGAGTGAGATACAGAGAGGAGTCAGTCAGTTCCTAGTTTAAGTGTGTGTGTGTGTGTGTGTGTGTGTGTGTGTGTGTGTGTGTGTGTGTGTGTGTGTGTATGTGTGTGTGTCAGCTGCGTGTCTCATCTTGTCGAAAAGGAAGATAGCAAAGGAGTTATGAGTGCTGAGTGATTGTATCGTCAAAATTAGCTGTTTGAGACCAGCGAAATTGAAGAAAGACAAAGGAGTGGGTCAAATTTACGAGAAGAAAACAGTTGTGCGTTGTAATTTCACGAAAGACTGTAGACTATGTTAACCTCAGTAAAAGAGAACTGTGTATTTGTACAAAGGTTTTGAAGGAGAATAAAGTGAGAGAAAAGTAACTGAACTTGACTTTTGTCGTTTTTGTCACAATATTTTGAAACTTTAGCCGTAATCTTTCTCAGAAAACGCTAGAATTGTTGATGTCAAACACATTCCTTACAGCCCCATTCTCGTGAAGGAACACACTAGTTAATATAGATGGTAGAACTATTTACGACATCATCGTGCTACTGTTTACCCTTTCCCCTCCAGAGAGCGGAACACCTCTCGGATGTTTTTTTTTTTTTTTTTTTCGTCAGAGTCCTACATTAGTTTCCAGCTGCCTGATTCAGCTTTTCCTGCTTTTTCCTCCTGCCCTACCCCGACAACTCATTTCAATCCGTCCCCTGGCAACCACGAGCTCTCCGGGACAATGAAATGTGATGGAGAAAATTAATTATTTTCTGCCCATCGTACGCTCTCCGGCTTACCTTAAAATTTAGATTCCTGCTGCATTCCCTAGCTATTGAGCGTGTCTATACAGACATCCAAACATGATTCTGTGATTAAACAAGAGGTAAAAATAGGAGCTAGCGACGTCACTGTCATGCTGCTCGAAGTTATTGGATAAAATGACAAAAGGCCAGTCCAATTGCTTTTTATGTGACTTTATTTTCTTCTAACTGAATGCACAAATACACAGTTCTCGTCTGCTGACGTTAACGCAGTTTTCAGTCCTTCGTGAGACTACAACTCCTTCTCGTATCCTTAACACATAATTTTCTATTTTGCAGGTCTGTCTCACAAAAACTAACCCTGAAAATACGATTACTCAACACTCATTAACTCCTTCGCTATGCTCCTTCAGGACGCGCCAGTTCTCTCACGACCGTACACACGCAACTGACACACACACACACATACACACACAGACACAATCACACACACACACACACACACACACACACACACACACTTACTACTGTGACGATTCAGTCTGTAACTACTTCTAAAAACTTACTCATATCGTCGCCTCGTCTCCTTATATAGCGAGGATGACATAACATGAACTTCACATTTTCTGGAATCTCTACTAATAAGCCGGCCAACAGACATTTCGCAAATAATCTCGAAAAACCCTTTGTGTTGCGGCTCTGATTATTGTCACGTGTTAACCGTCACATGAGGTGGCCTGACCTTGAGCGCCTTTATTACTTTCACCGCCAGTGGGTGGGACAGCACGACCCTGAGCCTTCGCTGTGTTGCCGTTGCCGCTGCTCCCGGCCGCGTCACATTCTGTACTGAAACCTTTACGTTCTGAAGGTTATAGTGAACGCATGCGTCATGAACTTTTTCTGTTTCGAAGCATCCGAACTTGGATTTAACTGTAGATATATCAAACACAGAGACGAAACAAAATCGCAATTTATTCATTTTGCTATGATGCCATGAAGTTTGTGTTTGGCAGGGCAGCTCAAATTGAATAATTATCATCCGTCCAACTGCATACTGTCTCGTAATCCCTACAACTAGAGCCTGAATTCTGCCGTTCTAATTGTTGCATCACAGGTGTTACTAACGAATCTGTAAGGTAATGGTGAGTCCCAGGTCACAAAAATGCTCATTCATTAGGTCATTATATGCCATTCTCTAGTTTTATAGCATTTTGTTTTAATTAGTTTATCGTTTCCTTGCCTTTATTGCCTTTAATCAGTCATTTTATTGCATGTGACATTGAACATATACATATTGTAGCAAAATGAAAGACCAGGACGGTTACTTTTTCTGTCTTTATTTCCTTCCAACTGAATACACAAAAACACAGTCCTCTTTTACTGACGTCAATAGTCTTCAGTCCTTCATGATATTACAACTCACAACCGCTTTCTTCTCGTAACCTTGAATCACTCCTCTCTGTCTCTCAAACACTAACTTTGACGATAAGACCACTCAACGCACATTAAAGCTATCTCTCTCCACGACGCGCCGGTTCTCTCACGACAACTGTACCACCCCCCCCCCCCCCCCACACACACACACTCACACACACACACAGCTGTGTTGTTCCACACACTCAAAACTAACCGAATGGCTAAAAACTACCTGCCCTGACGCGCTTCACAAGCTTTTATGCAGGAGTTGACGTAGCCAGATCTTTATGGAACTTCTCCTTTTCTGGAACCTCTACAAATACGCCGGTCACAGGACACTTCTCGAATAATCTCGAAAATTCCTTTTGATTCTGCCGCTCGTGTGAGTGGTGTGGGGTCGCTTGACCTCGAGGGCGTTTGATGCGCACCGCTCCTGGTGTCGTGTGAGATAGCTCTAACCAAATTCCGGGCCCTGCTAGTAACAAGTCTTTAAGCAGATGTGACGTAATACACCGAGGTAACGTTTCCCGTGCCAGCCTGTGGGCATTTGATGAAACTGACTTAAGTGGGATCTGCACTTTTGATAGAATAACGAAGTTCATAGATAGGCTATTATTGTAAGATTATTACATAACATTAAGCTTCTTTAGGTAAATATTGGTGTGAACTGAACTAGTACGTTATTATAACATCTGGGTGCACCATGCGCGTTTAGCAAGTATAACTTCAAGAAGTCGAAGGCGATTTGTAAACACTGTGTTAAAATGTGCTTCTAGTCGCGTTGCTTAAATACACGCCATTTTTTCCGGGAATGTTTCAAATTAGACAGTAACGCCATCTAATTGTTTAGTCTATCGGCTAACGCGCTATTGCGTCGAAATGCGAAAAGTAGACTCACAAACTGTTAGTATATACACTTGTAGAAGTCTAAATATTAACATTCAGAATGGTCAACCCTAAGAGAAAGATTTACGCAAATTGTACATTTTAATAAGCTGTTTATTTTCCCACAATAAAGTTTTTACGTATATTTTAGGATTTCTCGGTTTTATAATGGAAGAAAACTGATTAGGATGAAATGGATTGTAAAACCCTATTTTCAGAAAATGTAGTGCACATAATCACATAAGTTAAATATTTCATAATAAAGAACGTTAAAGCTATTTTTGAGAAATTTTAAAACAGCTAGTACACGTTTCCATTTAAAGGGTAGTCTAGGAGTGGAGGTTTTTAATTTTCACCTACCATAATTACACTGACTAAATCAAACTTTTCGTTTTAAACGTATGCAACGTCCCTCGGGTGAACGCTTACCATTTTCTCTCTCTCCCCCTCCCTCTTACGCACAAATTATGGATACAATGTCCTGTTTTGGTATGTACATCCGTGTACAGAAAAAAATGAGTCACGTGTGGACGCCAAATTCGTTAAGTCCCACATGGCACAGTACCTTGTTTACACCATCCATGTTGTGTAGTGGCAGCAACGAGATTACAGTTCCAATCTTCATATCACTAATTCATATGATTAATCAAGGCGCTGTACCGTCCAGAGATGACTTTTGTGAGTGTCCAAGGGCGCACATTCCTACCTCTTCTTCATCCTGAAAAATCTCGTTACGGTAATTCATTGAAAATGTTATTTGACACCACGTGTATGTTATAATGGTTTTTCCGTGTTTTTCTGTCATATATTTTAGGCTGTTCTTAATGGTTTCCCAAATATATAGAACTTAAGGAGGAGGACGAGGCGTTCATGGGTTGCTCAGAGAAAGTTAAAGATATAGATTATATTTGCCATGCCTGTATCTCATACATACAGCATTTTATCAACATACTTTTAAGAAAATGCAAAATGGCCAATATGTTTCTATTTAAAGCGTTGTTGGTATGGGGGAAGCTTGTAAACGCCTTTGGTGTCCATCATTTAAAGTCTGGGCTTATAGAGTATAGGGTAACACTGAGGGACACCTCGCACACCGCGACCAACTCAGATCTATTGCGGCTACTAGCCTATAGGAGGCATGGATGAAGTGAGGGAACCACAGGATGCCACAAGGTCGCAGCTAGATAAGCCATAGAGAGGCGCGGGAATCCCTAACACGTTCTGAGATCTCTTCATCCCGGCGCCAGGCTCCGCCGAACAGCCAGCACACACCGTGTGTCCGGTGTCACACAGGCGTTCCCCTCACCTCGCCGGAGCTAGCATCGTGGGCCCGATGTGTGTCGCACAGGCGTTCCCCTCCCCACGCCGGAGCTAGCATCGTGGGCCCGATGTGTGTCGCACAGGCGTTCCCCTCCCCACGCCGGAGCTAGCATCGTGGGCCCGATGTGTGTCACACAGGCGTTCTCCTCCCCTCGCCGGAGTTGTGGGCCCGATGTGTATCGCACAGGTGTTACCCTCCCCACGCCGGAGCTAGCATCGTGGGCCCGATGTGTGTCGTACAGGCGTTCCCCTCCCCACGCCGGAGCTAGCATCGTGGGCCCGATGTGTGTCACACAGGCGTTCTCCTCCCCTCGCCGGAGTTGTGGGCCCGATGTGTGTCGCACAGGTGTTACCCTCCCCACGCCGGAGCTAGCATCGTGAGCCCGATGTGTGTCGCACAGACGTTCCCCTCCCCACGCCGGAGCTAGCATCGTGGGCCCGATGTGTGTCGCACAGGCGTTCCCCTCCCCACGCCGGAGCTAGCATCGTGGGCCCGATGTGTGTCGCACAGGCGTTCCCCTCCCCACGCCGGAGCTAGCATCGTGGGCCCGATGTGTGTCGCACAGGCGTTCACCTCCCCACGCCGGAGCTAGCAACGTGGGCCCGATGTGTGTCGCACAGGCGTTCCCCTCCCCACGCCGGAGCTAGCATCGTGAGCCCGATGTGTGTCGCACAGGCGTTACCCTCCCCACGCCGGAGCTAGCATCGTGGTCCCGATGTGTGTCGCACAGGCGTTCCCCTCCCCACGCCGGAGCTAGCATCGTGGGCCCGATGTGTGTCGCACAGGCGTTCCCCCCCCCCCCCCCACGCCGGAGCTAGCATCGTGGGCCCGATGTGTGTCGCACAGGCGTCCCCCCCCCCGACACCCGGCGGAGTACAGCGGCCGCCCAAACGCCGCCTAGCGCTGAGAACAGCAGTTACCATGCGTAAGCATCTGCGTCCTCTGTCCGGCACCGCCAACACCACTCATCTGAAAGCACACCTGAAAGATAAGGAAATGGAATGAAGGGAAATTATGGAAAGGAAACCGTGGTATGAAAGAATGCACCTTAACATTCGCCTAAGTGACATGGGCAAACCACAAATTTAGACTTGAGTAGCAAGCTTCGTATTCATGCAACTCTGTTTTTGAGGTACACTTTTCACAGGAGGTGCTCATAGAACCTCAAAACGCGTAAATCAAATTAAGATTTGTGATATAGGATAGGTGACTGTTTCTTTAACCAATAACTTGGAACCTCAAATATGAATTCGAGATCCTCCTTTGGAATTTACCATATATTTATCTTCCGAACTCTAGAACTTCTGTCTTTGAAGTAGCTTGACTGACGAAACCTTAACTGGAAAAATGCGCTATGGGCAAACTTATTTGCAAACAAACACAGGTGTCCGTATTTCATTGACGTTCAATCAGGTCATGTACTTGTTGTGAGTTGAAACATGCCTCACAGAGAATCTTGAAAGAGGCTACAAAGGCAGCAAGATTTCTATTTCCTTTTTCTCTTAATTGTTAAATGTATACACTGCCATTAACATAAAATGTCGTATCGGCGGCCTTTCCTTTGGAACACATTATCTATAGGCAGCGGTGTTAATAACTGGTACACAGTGAGTTTTTGGTCTTCGTGTTTTTGTACATTAGAGCACACACATACACCCTCCCATACTCAGGGGAAGATTGGGAATAATCTTGGCTGAGAAAAATTCCCACTACCCAGTCGAGAATCGAACCCGGGACTCTACACACAGCAGGCGGGTGCTCTACTGATTGAGCTACGAAGTCAACCATTTCGATTTTCGTCGATAGGCAGCACTTAAAGCAATTGAAAATTACCAGATAACATCCAAGCTAGTCTGAAATCTTCTTAAAACAACATATACAGCTGGAAAAACACAACAAGGTTAACCTTGGGTGGGTGCCTGGACATATGGTATCTTAGGTAAAGAAAAACAGATGGCCCCTTGCTAGGCAAGGATCTATTCAATCATTTACTGTAACAAGAACCTGTTTTTGGTGTTTCTTCAAATGCTGTTTTAAGAATCATTGCTGGGTGGATTATTCATGCCCACCAAAGGCAGCAGGTTCAATCAAATGGATGCAAGCATAGTAAGCGAACGGATGGGGCCAAGCTATCTCACACCGCATGCCGGGCTGACGAGCGGGTAGAGACGATGAAGGCCGCGTGTGCGTGCGTGTCGTCATCTGGTGCGTCGTAAGAAGATCAACGAGCGTCGGGGACGTCGTAATAAGTGTATGACAGACAGAGAAAGTGAAGAAAAACTCTGGAAGGACAGAGCAAGGTTATGAGAAGAACAGTTGTGAGTTGTGATAGCAGGAAAGACCGCGGACTGTGTTAGCTACTAGAAGAAAACTACTTGTAGTAACATTTTAGAGTACAATAGAGTGATAGAAAAATAACAGGACTTGAATTTTGACGTTTTTTTACAATATGAACTAAAACTCAATAGATCCCAAGTTGTCTATTAAAGACATTATGGATTAAAAGGCCCTATATATAATGAGAATCCAAACACAAGCACCATACACGTTAGACGGTTAGATAATGAAGAAAACGAAACTGCTGATCATATAATCTTCAATCTACTGGATCTTGTAATTCCAGAGAAAGATATTACAACAAAAAAGTTGGTTAAAAATATACTGCTCCCTTTTAAAGATACATATTTATGTAAGTAAAAATATAAAGATAGAATAATACAATAAACCTTAGACGGGTTTCGGTATTAATGAAAGATTTAACCTACTTCCAAATTTATACAAAACAAATCGAGCGTGGCATCTGTCTCGGCTCTGTACAACATCTGGCTGGAAAAGATGTACTTCTCACATTTTTGCATCTTCATACTTCACACACTAGCGGCAATTACTGTACCACGACTGCTCCTTCTTTTCCTTTTGTGTCTGCAGCGCAGAGAGAGAGAGAGAGAGAGAAAGGGGGAAGGAGAAATGTATTTATTCATATGGACGTGCTCGCAGCGTCAGTCTGCAGCGTAAAATTTAAGCCTGAATCCCATTCCCCACACAAACGCGATTAAAGAACCACGCGCTGGCAAAATTGTGTACGAAACATTTTCATATCTTTCTCCCTGGCAAAGTCTATCACGAGGGTACCGTAGAAGAGGAAATAGTCTCGGCTAGACTTCTCCCATCATTGTACCTATCCCAGCTACCCTGGCCTCTCCGGCATAAAGTCACAACGACTGGGGTCACTGGCGACACTCGATAGCATGCAAATATAATAATTATTTGGACAAACCTTGTGTTAAATATTATTTTACTGTAATAAAATATGACTACTACAGCATATCAATAATTTTTTCCTCTGAAGACATGTAGAAATCGTAATAATTTTGAAAAACCATGTGTTTGTTCTTGCTATTTGACTGTAATGCAATAAGTTCCTTCAAACACTGCTAACATCCGAGAACCGAGGTTCTTCAGGTTAGGATATAAATTTGTATCCACCAGTGTCATCATTCCAACAGTAGTTTCCCACTGCTGCGCTCCGTGTATTATTCTGCAAGTCAATGACTTCCAGCTGACAGTTTAGTGGACCTTCTTCTGGTTTGACTGCAGATGGATTTTCAAATATAAACATTTCCACACTCATATCGTTCAGGTCATGAAATCTATTTTCAAACGCCAACAATGAATGCCCAGAATATGTTGGTATTTTGTAATAACGTGACTTTCAGCTGAATATAACTGCAAATGTGGAAAATGATGTAATTCTGGCCTCTGCAGCTGGTGGAGCC
The DNA here is from genome assembly GCA_030765045.1 of Tenodera sinensis. NCBI lineage: Eukaryota > Metazoa > Arthropoda > Insecta > Mantodea > Mantidae > Tenodera > Tenodera sinensis. Next base: position 49,883,235 of record CM060964.1, read on the forward strand.
ATAGCTTGAGTTTACGGACAAATGACTGAATAGCATCAGTCATACTCACGATGGAGTGAGCTTTTCCCCCTGTAGCAAGGTACTTAGCCAATATAAATGATCAACATATCTGCTAAGAACTGAGTAGTAGACATGTTTACGAAGTGCCAATGAATGTTTATCACCGCTTGGCTGCCTGAATGACAAACACAGGTCCGCGGTGTCCAATCCGCTTCAATTTACATCGCGTTGCGCGAAAGGGTTGAAATTAGGGACACGTTAATGTGCTGAACCCCATGCCTGCACTATCAGGTAAAAGGAACCAATGTGGCATCGTTCGCACGTAGCTTCTTTAGCAGCAGCAATCCACCATGTTGTCTAGTTAGAACTGAAATACGATTTTTTTCTGGAAAACGACGTAAGATAGAATACCTTTTAACTTTATTGTCAAGGTGGACTCTTACTTCGAATTTGGTTCAACAGTTACCTTCCTTCCTGTGTACCTTGAGCACAAGTATAAGAATTTGGCTAACATATCCCACAAAAGCCTTCATAGTTTGTTTCGAAAACAAGTGATGCATACTTCTACTATGCACTCGCTCTATGCAGTGGGACCTTCACACCGAGGTTCACAATGGTGCAAGCATATTGAATCACTGACTGCCCTTTCACTCTGTTACCTAAACATAGGTAAGCTCTAAGATCCATAGAATGTCTGAAAAAAAATTGTTTTTGCATATTTTTAGTTTGCGAAAATTTTTTATCGCGGCCCTGGAGCCGAGTGATTAGATTGTTGGCCTACCACCTAGGCGGCTCTGGTTCGACCCCAGGGAGCAACATGTGGTATTCGAGGTGGACGAAGCGGCATCTGGGCGGCTTTTTCCGGGTTCTCCGGTTTCCCCCGCCATCATCACCTTTCATCGATTTCGCCTGCATTTCATATCACCCTCTTCCTCTCATACCTGGTGCTCGGCTGACCACCCGATTCCAGGTCTTCACTCTGTCCGGTCCATAGGTTCTTCTGCTCTCCGACAGGCGTCTGACCCCAGGTACAGGTTTGTAAGTCCTAGGGGGTGTACGTCCTACATAAGGGGAGGGTAAACAGGTAAAGAAGAAGAAGAAGAAGAAAAAAAAGAAGAAAAAGAAGAATAAAATGTTTTACAACGTTCTCCTCTACCTATATGATCTAAAATATTTGCTAATTCAAAAACGTCATTAAAAATGAAAAATGTGCATACGCAGGCTCATCAATTGTGCACTTTTCAGTTCAATCTAAGAATAAACCTTGTTTTTATTGTAACAGTACAGATAAGTACGTATATTTATATCATACTCATACTTTAAATCGAGAAAATGCGTATGTAGCAAGTGTGAACAGGCTAATATCGAAAACTCAACCTAGTTTCATAATTCTTTCACCACTGAAAAGCACTACTATTCCTGACGGACATAAGATGTAGAATGGAAACATTTTAAAATTTAGGGGAGGTGTGAGTGTGAGGAAGTTGTTTTTCAACCTCATAAATGAATATGAATACAAGTCCTCAATTGCAAATCTGGCGGAGTTTGATGACTTGTACCTCAAAGGGGAAAGAGGAAAGGTTTAAAATCTTTAACATCCGTTTACTGGTGAGAAGAGAGATGTTTATTCTTTGGCATTTTTTGGTTTGATTGTGTTGCACATTGCTATCAGAGAGCCCTTTCTTATGATTTTGACAAAACTTTGAAAAAAAAATGTGTTTTAGAATATATAAAAATATAGCAAAATATAAATATTTCAAATTCAAAAGGTTCTACTACTTCATTTTCTACCCCCTGTACTTAATCAATACTCTTTGACCCAGCTAGTCAAAATGTAGTATACTAAGAATACCATTCACCACTAATTTTAGTCCATCGTTGACCACGATATTATTGCACCTGGAAGTGAGGACATTTCCGTCTGTTTATCATGAGTCAGTATGCAGTTAGGAGTTGGGCAGGGAGGGAAGGGCAATTACACCTGTTTACAGTGACGTCACCGTGTGTTTCTGATAAGGTCCACAGGAAGCCAAGAGGAATAATATTGTGGTTGAAATATACACATTTTTGAAAGATTACCCCTGCAATGTTTTCAACCTTCTATGTAAACATCTGCATTTTTTAACCCACATGGACGCAATACTGTAGAATTATCCTATAGGATGTGGAAAATATAGGTGAACTTCCTGCATTCCTAAACTAATCCACATCAATGTAGAAAAAATGAACTTTCCAAATGGGCGCTGGTTTTACCTTTAATCATCGGACACCGACTAATGAGGTTACCCACGCATCTTCAGCAGTAGTGGTCTGTCGAAGTCTTAGATTTGTTTTAGGGTGTCCAGATCGTGATCGGTATATACGACTGGGAAAGTGTTTTATCAATATTGTACCAAATACATTTGGCATTTGCAATTGAGATGCTTGTTCAATATGGAACCGCGGAGAGTTTTGTGTGCTTGTAAATTTCGAATTGTTTAAAGTGAGATTAGTACTTTGATATCTCTATGTTTTTGTAGCTACGAATTGGAAGTACACTCTCTGAGGAATGCGATTTGTCATCTGCTTGATGGATGGACGTTATATGTTCATTGCATTAGTTGCCGAACGATCTTCATGTTTGGTCTCAATCTAGGAAATGTCTTGGTTACATTATCATTTTCAGAAATCACAACTACCTTTCAAGCCCCTTCCTTACATTGGAACTGAATGCCTGCACGCCCATGACCAACACATTTCGTCACAAACTTACAATCCCTCATTGTTATGCTAGTCACTTTTTCTGCTCTCAAGTTACTTGACTAAACAGGCAAAAAATGAACAAAAATTTGCCAAAATATTTATTTTCTCAAAATGAAAATATGAAGAAAACTTCTAAAATACGAAATCCACATGTTACAGCCAAAACATCTCATAGAAGACCTTTAAAACATATATAATCACATCACAGTAATTTCTTCTATGTTCCTGTTGTATACGAGGTTTAGAACAAGGATTCCTGCCGCTGAGCTCAGGTGACTGAAAGACAACATTTTTTACAAGATATGCTGCTTAGTTGAGAGCAGGTCAAAATTTCCAGCATCTACTAAATGGTAAGGAATTTAGTGCGCCTCTGATGGCAACATTTTCCTGGCGAGTGTCGGTTCTCTCGCGCAGTGGAGAGAGCCCGCGAAACGGGTTACTCTATGTTTCAAGGACCCTATGCTTTATGGGTTTGGAGCAGGTTCACTTCATTACTTTAATAAGCAGCCATTGTGGATATGTGTCCATATCTAATAATACAATATGAAATGAAGTAAATTCTGGAAATTTAAAGGGGTTTGCAGATTTTAATAATTGTGAAAACCACATAAGGTTACTGGTTACTTAGCTCTTATTTGCTATTAATTACTGTATGCCCTGAAAGCACCGATTCCCGAAACTAAGACCTGATCGGACTGACCTCGTAGCTCAGTTGTTAGAGCACCTGCCTGCTTTGCGAGGGGTCTCGCGAACCGGGTTCAATTTCCGACTAGGGAGTGGGAATTTTTCTGTGGCCAAGATTATTCTCTACCCTGCCCAGTTTCTGAAAGCAGAATGAATGTTTGAATGTGTGCGAGATCTAATTTGCAAAACCCAAAGAATAGCCACTGCATACGAATTAACACCATTGCCTATAGTCAATATGTTCTGCAGGCAGAAAGCCGCAGATAAGAACGTTGTAGTTAAGGGTGGGGTAGAAATTGAACAATCAAAGAACAGACTCTTGAAGAAAAGAGAGCATTTAATATTGCATGTGACTCACATAAAGGAAACATTACACCTTCTTAACTATACCTGACTTGTGGGGAAGAGGGAATTTTAAATGTATTTTAACTAAAATCGCCCAAATAGAATATCTGGAAAGCCCAGTTCATTGGTAGCCGACCAAAATTATTTTTAAAGCAAACAGTCGTTAATTTTACAAAATATGAAAAAAAAAGTGAAATGGTTACTATAATATTATGAAATATAACCTTTTTTTCATGTTCATTGCATTCTTTACACTGCAAAACGGAAATACTTGTCCCTATAGTGTTTTTTTTTTTTTTTTTTTTTTTTTGAATTAACGTCCTCCAACATTGTGTCATAACGGACGAATGAATGAAATGAAATGGGTGAAATGATGCTCAAATGAGCCCGAGGTCCAAGGAGCTTTAAGTAGGGTAGGGAAAACCTCGGAAAAAAACCTTACCCGGATAACTTACCCTAAGCGAGATTCGAACTCGCGACCTCTTGAACGTGAGGCAGACACGCTAACCATCACGCTACCGAGGCGGGCCCCACAGTGGTTGTGAATGGTTTAGAATATGTATGGGCGAACACCTTGTCACATCCAGGAGGCAGGGTCATTTAGAGATACTGTGATGTAACGTAGTATCCTCTATCAGAACAATGGTGTAATGCGATTGTTGGTTTTGAAAAGCTAGAAATGCCCATTTATTAAAATGCAAGATATGCACTTAATGACAAAACCAATTCAAGTGCTTTATTTATTATTACAGTGCGTTCGTAGGTCGGCTGGACCACCTCGCGGCGGCACAGGACCTGGCGAGAACCGGCGCGCCCTCTGCCAGGGTTACACTTAAACCACCGGCAAGACATGAATGCAGAACACTATTGTACTAACTTACATTAGGCTTACCGGCATCGCAACAGATGTTGAAACTGATGACCTTCAACGCGAACACATTCCCTATATCTCCGAAAACAGTTCTGGCTTACCGAAAATTCCCATATTATTATACAGAAGTTCCTCACCACGTTGCAAAAGTTGGAGTGTGGTAGAGTGAACTTGTTGGAAGTTACAAAAACAGCAAAGTTTGCTGTTTCATATGCGGATTTCGATTTGCAAATATAAAGCGCTACAATATCAGAAGCACAAATCAAATTTAAGGTATTTATATACAATTTTAAAAGGTACTTTCTGAATACTCGTATTTGTAAACATATAAAAGGGATATGATTCCACTTTTGGGGGGTTTAGTTTCTTATTAGTTTATTTAACCCTCCGTCAGGCGCAATACCTATTGTTACGTGTTCGGGCGCAATATATCTGAGAGATACCACGTACATTTCTGCCTCTGTGCTGTCTGAAATTCCTCCTAAATGTGAAATATTTGTATTTTATTGTGTTTTAATTATGTTATTTTTATATACCAAATTTTATTTTCAAAGTATTACAATAATCATGCTACATTTCAAAAATATGAGTTATGTAAGTTGCAGAAAATATACTAATACTGCGAATGTACAAAATGTGAAAGGGTAATTATTCTTATACTTGAACATAAAGTTAACAATAAAACATCATCAGTTTTTATGAAATTATAAACATTATTACAATTAATCAGTTATTTGAACTAAATTGTATGTGCGTGTGTCTGTAATATACTTGAGAGTTTTCAGTGCAAATTCTCAGCACACTTCTTGCAAACCTGTCCGGCATGTTCTAAACAATAGTACATTTCACATTTCTTGCAGCAATATCTTGAAAGACGCTTCTTTTTTGAGTCTACAAGGCAAGTCTTGCAAACTTTGCGCTTATTTTCAGTAGAAGGACCTGAAGAATCTTCATCATGGACTACTGTCGCAGTTTCGCAATCTGTGTCACTTTCATAATCAACAAAATCTTCATTATTATCTTCATTTTAATCCCAGAGCATTTCCAGGGCTTTCTGTAGGTCGTTAGGTTTGAACACTTCTTGCTTCTTAGACATTATGGTACGTAAAAACGTAAGCAGCAGAAAAAAAGACCACAGAAACAATGAGGTACGTGAGCGGGCGCAATGTATCTCACAGATACTTTTGCTTGATAATCGAACGAAACAGCAAGTAGCTGGCCAATAATGAACCAGGAAGTGCTACGGTGTGTTTTAGGAAGCTACAATGACTTGCATTAATTTCGCATAAACAGTTGCGTCATATTGTTTAAAAAAGCGGGAGAGGTATCTCTCAGATATATTGCGCCCGACGGAGGGTTAATATAAACTATTGTATTTCATGTTTCAAAGTTTGAACATAACTGATTATGTTGATCAAATGGTTTCAAAATGTTTTGCAGGCTAAATAGCAATCGAACTTCGCTGCTTTATTTATTGTGAAAGAGAAACAAAAGGCAGCGTAAGGATATTACGCGCATAAGATAAAGGAAGATGATAAACTTAAAGATCATGTAATTTGCTTAACCACAGTAACAATCTTTTATTCAAAATATGTTTAATATGCGCAAAAGTAGTTAGCAACAGTGCACAAATTATCATTACCATGCAGGTGGAACGAACCCACCACTGCACGTGTTGTATCCAAACAAACCTTCACTTGGCAAGAGAATGTGTGGTGGATAAGGCAAGTTCAATCGCTGCCTCTCCTCTCGTTCCCATGCCTGCACTAGAGTTTGGTTGCCTGGCAAATGCGCGAACAATCATTGATTATAACGACTTCCGCCAACTAAGGTGCTGCTAGAGGAGTATTTGTGGAACATGACGCTACTCACAGAATATAAATGCCGCCACTTGGTATTGATTTTCATTCAGTGGGGTAGTTTACTCCTTTACAGTTGCTTTCAATCTTCAGCAGAAAGAGTTTTGCGGAAAAGGCTTTTAACGCTGCTAAAGAAAATATTTTTTATTGCTCAACGAGCATAATGTGCTTATGATTTTTAAAGTAAATGTTCCTTTGAGGAACTCTGTTGTGAGAGGCATCTTTAATGGGTACATGTAGATACTTAATCCCCCTTGCTGCGCCCCTCCTTAGACTCCCTTAAGCTGATTTTATTTTAGTAGCGCTCGACATCAGCAGGTTCGCTGTGAATAACAACTTTCTACAATGAAAACTCACTTAGCTTCTTGAGGCAGACAATCAGCGAAAGCTTCTAATAGCATGAAACAGGTCAGTATTTATATACCACTCATTGGCTGCCTATTAACACTAAAAGATTAGTTTTTAAGAAACATTTAAAACAGTGCGATAAAATTTTATAGCATCTGCTTAAGCAACAAAAAGTAACAAAACATAGAAAACAATTTGAATTTTGTTGCTGAACTCTTTCTCTTTAAAATTTATACTAGACTTAATGAAAATATTTCTATAATTTAGATTACAGCATTTAAATAACTTATTTCCAGAAGGGGAATAAACAGAAACATATGCACTTAAAATTCAATGTAAAATAACTTTTGTTCTAAAAAGCCTATACACATACAAATATGTTTTTCATAAACATCTTATTGAACTCTATAGTATCTATTGTTGAATTTATCTTTCTTGATACTGAAATTTTCTCTGCAAATGTCTGTTTCCTCAATTAACTAATTGAGCTTAGAACGATGAAATTTGGAAAGTAAACTGCTTATATAATTTTGCAGCCTTCAATGCAATATTATTTTCGCCAGTTAATTAAACACACTGACGTTTTCAATACATTTCTATTGATTAGCGAAAATGAATAAAGAGAGAAGGATGAAAAAGAAACAGAGTTTAAACTAGCAAAAATAGAACCTCCATGTTATATTTAAATGATTCAGGTTTAGTAAACATGAAGTTAAAATAAGTTCTATAAGATGTTGAATCATGGATGATGGTAAGAAAGGAAAAAAAAAAAAAAGAAAAAAAAATATTTTGTTGTTTAACGACGCTGTCAATTGCCAGGATCACATTTCTTTCCTCGGTCTGGGTGGCTCAGTTGGTTAGACGCTGGCCTACTGATCCCAAGGTAGCGGGTTCAAATCCGGTCCAGACCGATGGTTGTTAAGTGTATTTAAAAAGACAGCTCCATGCCAGTAGATTTATTGGCATGTAAGAGAACTCCTGTGGGACGAAATTCCGGCACACCGGCGGCTCTGATGTGATTATGGCTATTGACAATGTCGTTAAACAACAAAATAATTTTTAATTTAATTCACATTTCTTTCAGTGTGAGTTAAGGAAAATAACATATTATGGCTGAACTATTTATCATTGTCTTTTCAACTGGTGCACAACCACTTATTAAATCCGCAATTCCTGAGATGTTCAAGCTAATGGGCTATTAGCCATGGTCCAAAGAGCATTTTAAATACTTAGAAACACTGAAAGATAGGCGCTGAGAAATATAGAGTTGGAAGTTCATCGTAATTTTTTAACCTAAGTGGTGCAGACCAAGTAAATAATGATTTGTAATTTTAAAATATTTGACACCAAACAGTTTTGTGACCGTTAGGTAGAAGTTATAAACATAATAAAATGCCAAAAGCAAAGATGAATATTTTCGCTTTGGTTTAGCGCACTTCACAGATATATTGTTTTAAGGAGGATTGGAGCGCTTTATTGTGAGTCAATTAAAACATTGTGCGTTCTGACTTTTATGTTTATTCCAAAACAAAGAGCGCTCCACAGTTCGGGAGTCTATACAGAGCAGGACTGTATAGTACAGGGCACTAAGTTCAGTGATATGAAACTTGATCAACCTGATGACAAAGCTTATAGAACGACCATAAAAGGATTACTCATTTCTGTATCAAATTATTTAAAACCCATTAAGTTTAGAGTACCCTCATAAGTGAAAAGCACAACAATTCCGGCAAACCACTCCAAAGAGATTGAAGCTCGTACCTGCTGGATTACAGAGCAGGCACATTCCCCCTACACCACTGTGATGGACACACTAGTTATTATTGGTTACCAAGCGTGTAACGTTTGAAACAGTGCACACAGGACAAAGAGCCACATTTTTCTGCCTATATGCATGACTTCCGCAGCGATTACTTTGAGTTTATTTATTTTTCAAGCGTTCACATTGCATGCACACTCCGTGCTCACTGGGGCAGAAAATACAACGAATTGATGGTGGCACAAATTACTCCGTACCCAGTGCGAATAAAGTCACCTGCTGTTTGACATTTCAACATATGGAAAAATGGAGATAACTTTCTGTCAGAAGTCGCTTTGAATGCCGCCCTATCAGATTTAATGAATATAAGCTGAATTAAATGAGGGATTATATATCTGCGTGCTTTTTTATCATGCTAAATTTGAATGCCCGTTTGACATCAATTTGCGAAAGTCAACGTGCAGTCGAGGGTAATAATACCTGGCGATATTTTGGTTTCCTATAAGGTTGGCAGACCCTCCACATCTGTGTTCCACACCAGCACGGGTGAGCCAATCTCTTATTGGTTTGACTCCAAGCTTATGAACAAATGTCAGGCCTAGGGTGCGGCGAAAGGAGAGGAGGCACCGAAACATTTCACTTGAGTGGTTGGAAGGCAGGCTTTGCAACGACCGTCCACGCCAGCCCCTGGGGGAGTCGCTCTAGTACTGGCTAGAAATCGAAAGTTTTGGCACTCAAACTGTAACAAATGAACAATGGTCGGTTTCGAAGAAAATGTGGGAAATAAGACAAATATTAAGTGGAGTGAGGCTGGGTGTGGCAGAGATGAATTAGTATCTCGTTAGCCACATAAATCCTGCGCGTTATGAAGGCACATTTTATGCGCCCGACTGTACACATGGCAAGATACCCGTAAGTGCATTTAAAGGTCTCAGGTATTCCACTCACCCTCCAAGCTCATTTCATATTACTCATATACCCCAAAGATATCAAAACTCACATTAACACCAACCGATATTGAGATCTGTGTCGTGGTACAGTTGTAGTGGGCTGGAGCGTGAAGCTCTGGTTCTCAGTCGCGGGATTGTGACTCAGTTCAAACCCACTCATAGAGGTGCTGATTTAGGTTCCCAGTATCCGTGGACGTGAGAACAGTAGTCGGATTGGTCGGCCCAGGCTCTATTAGGAATGTAGCGCCACGGATTATTATCACTATCATTATCATCATCATCATCATCATTATCATTATCATTATTATCATTATCATTATTATTATTATTATTATTATTATTATTATTATTATTATTATTATTATTATTATTATTATTATTATTATTATTATTATTATTATTATTATTGTTGTTGTTGTTGTTGTTGTTATAGGAATATTTGAATCAGGTGCGCGTATAAGTATATTGCTATGGTAGCTCATTCGGTAAGAGCACCTGCACTGAGAACTGGAGATGCGTGGTTCGAGTACAAGATGTGGCATTGCATTTTTCAAGCCTGATTCAACTTTCCGTCTTAGTGTCTACACATGGCTACTGCGAAAGGACTACCGAGGTACGATATACGTACTACTCCAAATGCTGGTTTCAAATCATAGGTGCATACCTCCCAAGTACTCCCAAAATTATGTTTGGTATTACTCTTACACAACCAAGGAAATTAAATTTTGTTAAATTAACATTCATTGATTTGCATTGTTCTCATCATTATATTATGAGAATTATGTTCTCCTACAAACTAGCTTGCTTTGTTGTTTTCGGCGTTGGATTGCTCATCTAAAACATTTTCATGAAATAATGGCTCTAATGACAGGTTTATGTAAAAAGAAACGAAAAAGTAGCTTTAATTAGATAGTTTAATTGTTTATAATTAATTCCGAGATGAATGAGCTTTTATCGCCAGACTTGCTGCGCAGGAATTCCATTATCTTTAGCTTCCTGCCTCTAATTCGCTCAGACGTGATGCTCCCGAATAACACAAAAGGTTTAGTTCCAGAGAGATTTAGAGGGAGAGAAAGAGAAGGAGAGAGAATTCGGTTATGAATACAAAATACAGGCGTCTCAAGAATGTACTAACACTTTGAATGACTATAAATCCATTATTTATAAACACAAGTTTGAAAGCCTGAATTATACAAGAAAAATGTAATTAAAGAATGACTGCCCATAACGTGCTGACTTTTTGGCTTTTCATCTGTAACTAGTGTAACAGTATGTCAGATCAACTTAGCTTTGAAGAGAGTAAGTTTGTACTTAAATGTTATAGGAAAACCGGAAGGTCCAGAGGGAAGTTCGATAAACTGCCACCAACCCACCGGGCTATTGCTCGCATCACAGATAAATTTGAAGCAGATGGAACGGTTCACGTCAACAAGAAACGTTCTGTATGACCATGGACATCCACCAGCCCTGGAAAAGAAGAGCAGGCGCGGGGAATCCTCATTCGATCCCCATAAAAATCTCTACGACAAACAGCTCAGAGACACATCTCAAAAGTTTGCTTCCATCGCATCATGAAGCGTCTGCACTGGAAATTTTACATTTCAACACTAATCCATACTTTCAATGAAGACGATCCGGATCGGTGAATTCAATTCTGTGAATGGTACCTGGCAAAATATGCAGAAGATGCAGGGTTTCCACACAAAATTGTCTGAGTGAAGAGGCCACCTTTAAATTAAATGGCGCAATTAATCGCCATAGTGGTACCTACTGCTGTCCTGTAGATCCTCATGTTACAGTTGAACATTATTTAAATTTACATGTGGGGTATCAGCATTGGTTATCATAGGACCATTTTTTAACGGAACTGTCAATGGAGACAGGTACCTAACCTTCCTGCAGGAGTCCGTCGGCCATTCATTGAGAATACGAAGCACCTCCCTCCACCATCGCGGTACAAGAGCTCACCTTGATGCAACCTATCTAAATACATGGGTTGGACGAAGCCAGGGTTCGAATTAACGGGGGGATGAGGGGGATTTCCCTCTCTCGTTAAATAATTTTTCCGGCTCGTCAAAGAATTCCTACTCTGCCAAGGAAGTACGAGTATGTTTAATTTTTACTGTAAACATTTATTGTTGCTGCTCTTTGAAAATACAAGCAGATACGGAAAACTTTGGATACAAACTGTACATTAGCACGAGTGCAAGCTCTGAGTAAGCAGGAGTATCATATCGCAGGTAAACTAAACAATGAACAATTCTCGGGTTCACTAGTTGGGTTGCCTTCAGGGTAACAACTCCAGCAATTCTGCGCCAGCAATGACAATTGGAGCGGGCAGTATTCAGTCCAGTTGTTAGAACTCTCTTTTCCGTTCTTCGTCAGCATGGAGACATTTGGGACAAGAAAGTGAAAAGTTACAGAAAGTAATGAGCGACGTATTCCATTTCGTATCTCAGGCTTCAACTTCCAGTAACATTAATATTACAGCTTCTCTGGTAAAAATTGCTGCATTGGATGTGACACGTGTTAGGGAAAATAGCGAAAGTAAGTACATTACGCTAATCGGGGGATGTGTAGACAAAACTACTTTTGAAAAATGGAAAAGAAATTGTCCCTGACTTTGAAACAGTTTGGGTAGAATACTGCTCAGAAATACAGAGCCACGCTGCTCTCTAACACGGTAAAACACGTATTGTATCTGCTGCCACCGCTGCCGCTCTGCTGCTACGCTTTATGTACTATATTTTACAAAGGTAAATATCGAACTCCAGTGAAACCTGCGCGAAGGGTCGCCTAATTCTCAGGCGTATGAGAATTAAATTTGCCATATATGCTTCCCTTGCTGTTAGGAGAGCATGGCAGCCATCCGCTCACCTCGCAGCTTTGAAAGGCGATATTTCAACAATCATTCTACATTAACAAGCAAATACTGAAAATTCAACGTTACTACCCTGAACGTGGATCGAATCCCACATAGTGGACACTTTTTTCTTTTCTGTTCCTCTCTGTTTTAACGGGAACATCATTATTTATATCTCCTGTATATAATATACTATTATACAATATTATCATATTGCTGCAATACAATAGAAACTTTAAAACTCACAGCTTTAGGAGATATTGAACCCAAATGCTGAAGATAAAACAGGGAATTCGTCTACTTCAACTATCAGTCATTCTTCCAGAACTTAATACCTAGTATTTTGAAATACCCGCATTCAAATGTCCAGGATTATTACCAAGCTAACGAATTTACTTCCGTCATACACTGTTAGTCTTTGGTTTGCTTACAATTTATTAATTAATTAAAAACGTTCTTTGGGCATGTTTATCACATGCCCGGGCTGTTTAGGGAGCCCCCTCTTCAGCCGAGTTTGGGAATTTTTGAATTTGCGTGTTTGGGATCTAATCGGCATTTAGTGCGTTATATTTTTAATGATGTGTTTTTGTTTACATTATGTAGTGATGTATGTTGTATTTGTGTATAGTTCTCCGTGTCACATAACCATCGCTCCGCAGGCTGCCAACTACCCAAGAAGACCACATGAATTTTAGTAATGTGATTTACTATTTTTATTTTTGCTCCAGCACTTTTTTTAAATTGTGAGTGTTTTGTATGTTATGGTGTGTGTGTGTGTGTGTATGTGTGTGTGTGTGTGTGTGTGTGTGTGTGTGTGTGTGTGTGTGTGTGTGTGTGTGTGTATTATGTGTATTTATGGAAGCATAGGCAGCCTCCTGTAATAATTTGTTATGCGGCTGGCCTATGTTGACTTTCTTGTTTCTTCTTCTTGCAATTAATTAATGGAGGAAAGAAGTTGTTGAAATTGACTTTTGTCTTTAAATACGAATAAGTATATTTAAGTGTGATTATCGACGAATTAAGTGGTATTCGTGAAGTCTGAACTGCACTATGAGCGTTCTGCATAGTATTTGAACATTAATTGGAAGGATTGATGATATGTAAATTTATTTGTATAATAACGACGAATCTGCCATAATTTAGCGGATTATTTAGCGACGTTAAAAGTGTGAAGATTACTGTTTGAGAAGTGTTTATTAATATCAATAAAGAGTAATCAAAGCAACTTCTAACTTTATACAAAAGTAGTTCATCCCGCGCCCGGGATTGATAGAATTTAAAAAGATTCTACACACTCACCGATTACAGCTAGGCCAGGGAATACAACAGCATGATATTACAACACTAACCAGTGATAGTAAGAAATATTAATTGCTATAATGTCCTCTTCATGTTAGAAAATTTCGACATCTGCGAAAGCTAAAAGCTTTCAGGCACAAGAAGCGGAAGAAATTATTGTAGAGATTTTAATCACTCAGGACAATTACATTCATTTATACTTAATTAGTGTATTGTATACCATACGATAGGAAATGGAGTATCACTCGTCACAAAAATGCATAATTAGAAGAACCTGATGCCACTGAATAAAGTAATTAATGATGTCTTAAACAGAATGTAATACAGTTGTAGATTCCTTCCGCGCGAAGGAACTTTTGGACCTGGCAGCGTTGTCATTTTGTTTTTTTTCCAAGCACTGCACAATGTTGCCATGTGCCCATCAACTCAATTCCTAGACGTGTGCCTTTCTCCTGATTTTCCATTTCTGATAGAAAGTTCTAGAGAACTAAAGACGCTGGTTAATTCTCCATTTCAGAAAATAAGCATGCAGTGGTCGAGGTTTGAACCACCGACACTCAGCACTTTCGGCTCCTACGGATAGCCACCCAACGACTTCGGCTGTTTCTGTGCTGGACAGTATGCGCTCTGTTCATGTGATATTAAGTTTCGTACATACTATCATTAAGCTGGCAAAAATTTCTTTTCAAGGCGAAAGTTCGTAGCACCATTAACAAATGTTTAGACATTCTGCTTTTGTTTACGTTTATTTAGGAAGAAAAGGACATTATTTAGAACAATTATGAATATCGCAGTGCCCAGTGTGCATGGCAAGTTCCTTGAGTTGCTTTTATTAAGGACTAACAAAGATGAAACGATTTAAATTGTGTAATTACTACACGTTCCCATTGATAGACGTTTGAAAACACTGCTGTTCAGATTTACGAACATGCATGACGCAAAATCGAATACTCAGGTAATTTACTGATGTAATACTCCAGTTCTGCAGTAGTTCAAGCTTACGTTGGCAGGTAAAGAGCTTATCACTGGTATCGTTACTTCTGGTCCACTATTTAATCAAGATCAAAACTTCAAACAGATTCAATTTTAACCTCTACACCTCTGGTTAGAGTAAGCATCTATTGCAACACAAGATGGAGGGTTTGACTATGAACTTAATATTATAGAACTATACCTATTTGATAGGTCATCTCAGTGTTCAATTCTCCATCATATATGGACGTGAATCTGAACAGCAGTATTTTCAAACATCTATCAATGGGAATGTGTATTAATTATTATACAATTTTAATCGTTTCATTTTAGTTAGTCCTCAATAAAAGCAACTCAAGGAACCTACCATGCACCCTGAACACTGAGATATTCATATTGTCCTAGATAAAATATATAAACTAGATCGAGTGAGTGGGGTTTAAGGGCCCGTCCCAAATGACCTAGTTCTTAGAACAAAAAAGAATAATGCTATGATTAATGTTTCCTACAAACCAATTTTATAGCGTACCTACACACCAAAGGAGACAAAGATTACTATATTTCATTCACGTAGAATGTCCTGTTAACCCTAGCAGTGCCAAACCTTACTCCAGAACCTACATTAGTTTGTGACCACAAATGTCTGAGCAATTTTTAAAACAAGCTTATTTTAAAATTGGGTATTATATCTTATCATATTTATAAAGGTAATGTTTAACATTGTTTAACTATTCCTTTTTTACTTTCTTACACGAATCACATACCCACGGGGCAGTACTTTATGATCACCTTGACATTTCATTGTTTCCTATAAAGACCAACAATGAAAACTTTGAAACAGTTTCGAAATTCAGTGGTAAAAAGAGTGATTGACAGTAAGCATTAACTGCATGCCTTTAATCAAAAAATTAAAAGACCTAATTTTAAAAATTACAAATCATAGACATAAGGTACCCCCTTATTAATGCTAGGGTTAATCTATGGATATACCTAATCTTTCAACCCTGCATTTGCAAACTTAGTTGTATATCTAGTGCAACATTTTGCATTTTGTATATCCTTCGAGGGGGAAAAACAGCTGTATAGATACCGCTTATCAAACTTTAGGAATTGTGTGCTTAGCTTTGTATTCTACAAGAGGTAGTGCTTGTAGCAAACGAGGACCAAAGAATACTATCTGTGTTTCTTCACTATTTCAGCAGCAGAGAATTTTGCTGTATGTATTTCCGCAATATGGAGGGTGCATTGCATCGCTTTGTATAACATTTTGTGTTGTATGCAAGGTTCCTTCGACCTAAGCTACGGGTTGTTTAAACCGGTATGGTGCAGCTGATGTAGCGGTCGTGTGTCCCAAGCCAGACCTGTAGTAAAGCGTAACTCAACCGAGTGGAATGAATCTGTGGCTCGCATTCGGGAGGTCGTGGTTTCGATCCCCGTGGCCAATCTCCCTGACCCATGGGTTTTTTCGGAGGTTTCCCCCGGTCGCCAGGCGAATGCTAGGAAAGATTTCCATACCCTTCGAATTTCCTGTCCCTCCAGTTCGTTACTCAAATCGTTTAACTACACCCTTCATCCCGTTAGGTTTTTTTCAGGTTGGAAGCATCAGCGAGCACCGCGGCAGCAGCACGGCAGGGGGAAATCTCGTCCCCGGATTGGAATGCGAGCCACCCAGGCCCCCAATGTGATGGTCCAAACCCGAGGGGGGAGGGGAGCCAAGTTAGCCTCCGGTGGGGGCTTCTAGCTGGGAAAATGTAGGGACCCTGCCACTTGCTCTGTCGTGGCAACATTCCGGTGGCCCTTAGGATCCATTCGTCTCATGCATCCACCCAGGAGTACCCCTTCAGGAGCACAAAAGATTACCATTCGCTGGAGGTGCTAGATCCCACTCCGCCAGTTGTCATCGAGTCAAAGCATAACTCAGGCACGTTTCTGCCCAGTGTTTCAGTTTTGAGCATGACATTCACAAGTGTGTAGCGATGTGTTGCAAGTACGCAGAGACATCCCTTCAATGTTGTGCACAGCGCGAGTTTTGAACCTATGTTGTCATTGCAGGAATATTTGGATGCTCTATAGTGTTCCTTTTTCCCTTAAGTTTCCTTACACATCTAAATACAGTAGAGCCGCGGTTATTCGAGCCCCAATTAATTGAGTTTCGGGTTAACAACGGTTACGTTTTATGAAATGTGCCGCCCAAAGTTATTAAACGTGACCAAAAATCAAGAAACTTTGTCCATAGAGCATGACTACCTCAGCCTTGCAGTTAGCTCGAAGATTGGCAGATCAAACATTCCCTGCAAACGATGTAGCCGAGTGGATCAACGCAGATGAACAGTTGGAAATGACTGATGAGATGATAGTAGACGCAGTGAATGTAGAGGCTGAAGAAAGTGAAAGTGAAATGGAGAATGAGAAAATCAGCCACAGTGAAGATGTGAAGATAGAAAAGATTATGAAGTACCTAGCACAGTGGCAGGCGGAATAGTATCTGCTCCAAATCCACTGTGCACGCAACTCGCATAACATTCTTGCTGTTGGAGGAGTGATACCTCTTCGCTTCTTAAGCTGTTCACAGTGGTGAATTGATACAGTTAAAGATCAGCGCGTTTGTTTCAATCATAAGAGGTGTTTAAGAGGTGGAATCAGGACTGAAGAAGTCAATGCCATAGCACGGCTTGTGTGTCTGAAAATACCAACAATAAGTTTGTTGGCATAAATACGTAGGTAATAATAAAATAGGTAGTCATACTTTTAATAGGTGAAGTCTGAATTACACACATTAATCATCAATGTCATCCGAAAATATGAGAAGACATTCAGACTGTTGCTTAATTGTGTCTGTAACAGCAATATACAGTTACGCCGAGAGGTGATTATCTAAGCGCCAGATCTCAATTTTGATTTTTCTATATTCATCAGAGAAATAAAATGTTCACAGACATATGTGGAGCAAAGCATTGCTGTAACAGTGTAACAGAAGGAGCACATTCTTTCAAAAAAGCATACGAATATTACCTTACACAGTTCTTTGAACACGTTTGTGCCAGCTAAATCTCTGCTTCTTTTTCTCACTAAATCTGTTTGTAGATCTATGAGTTGACATTGCAAGCTCTTGCATTGACTACATCTACAGTAAAAGGGTTAACAAAAATTGAAATGCCATTCTAAAACTTCCTGGAATCATGGAATATATGTGAACTAACTCTTCAAGAATAGGACTACATCTAATTAGTTTATCCTCTAACATAGTATCAAGTGATTTTATACTTTCGAAATAAGTACTTCATAATTAGATTTTTTGCCTAAGAGAGTTGTCATATGTCAAGGTAAGTTTGTTATGTTTAGATTGTAAACCTTCTAGAAATTTGGCACACTCTAAATGTGCAATCATAACAAATAAATAATAATTATAACAACAACAACAACAACAACAACAACAATAATAATAATAATAATAATAATAATAATAATAATAATAATAATAATAATAATAATAATAATAATAATAATAATAATAATAATAATAATAATAATAATAATAATAATAATAATAATAATAATAATAATAATAATAATAATAATAATAATAATAATAATAATAATAATAATAATAGTAATAATAATAAACTACAACAGTAACAAAAAGAAACAAACAAATTCCAATGAAACATTACGTGCCCTCATGCTTGCACTTTACAATCTATAATCCGTAATGTTGGACTATGGCACCATTAACATGCGTGAGTTTATTCCCTGGGAAATAAAGATCCTCTAAGTAAGGTGAGACATCGGTTGTTTATACTGTTATTCTCTATTATCACGGACTACACATGCTAGTTCAACTGCCTCTCACTTCACGTTTTCGCCGAGAGGCAGGGACACGCCACTGTCCTCTATGGTTAAATCACACCGTGAAGTTCTGCAACTATTTTAATGCATGAAGGGTTATCTACTTACGACGATGCTGCTTGAAGTGAGTCACCTAGTAAAGATTATTTGTTTAAAATGCTAATAGGACACATTCTCTGCCGTTAGATACCAAAGATTAAGAGTTTCAGGCCAATTCATTTGGAACTTTAAAACAGCAAGATCAAATGTCACGCATGTTACAAAATTAATCTCAAAGACATGAATTTTAAAATGTGTTTCTATTGCTGGCAAAAATTCTCCACGCGATGCAATTATTTTGCAATATAAATAACACTTTATAATTAAACTCTTTGATATTATGTTAATTAATGCTAAAGCTGAATGTTTAGTTGTCGTTATAGTTGGAGAGAAAATACATTTTAAATACAAACTTCATTCTGTGCCTAAAAATGTATTCAATATGAATACCATTGTTTAAATGTCAACAAAAGCTCATTTCGTCAATTTGT
The DNA here is from genome assembly GCA_030765045.1 of Tenodera sinensis. Lineage (NCBI taxonomy): Eukaryota > Metazoa > Arthropoda > Insecta > Mantodea > Mantidae > Tenodera > Tenodera sinensis. The sequence continues at coordinate 49,902,303 of CM060964.1, forward strand.
TATACTGTTATTAACGCGGATATATAAACATTTCATTGATTTATACCGATAAATAAATCGTGTGAATCAACTTAAAACTTAGAACGTGCCCACAACTGAAAACCAGAGAAAGAGGTGTTTAAGAACTATAACGCTAAAACAACTGTTTCTGAATTCATGCTGTTTAAAAACATTTAAAGCGCGTATAGGTCCTCCGTATTTTCTCTTCTGTTTTGCAACCAATTTAGTATTGAAAAGTTAGAAGGGCTTTCGTGTATATTTTAATCAGATATATGAGCAAAACTTATCATTTTTTTCATAATTTTATAGAAATATGGACTAATAGGAATACATTTAAACTGCATTAACACAAGCTTATAAGTATCGTACAGCTATAAAGACTATATAGAACTAATGTTGGGATTGTAGTGTATAATAGCACTAAAATTCATATTGCTGAATGTTGACAATCGGCTAAATTTTTTAAGCGCGTGTTTATCCTTAATGCTATATGAGCTATCTCAACTGCATCTACTCATAGAATGCCAGAGACTGTAGGAGTTTGGAGCCTTGGTGAGGAACTGCTGTTATTTGAGAACAAAACCAGGTCTTTGTAGTTACTGAGGAGTAAAAGCAATTTTAAGTCGCATATTGCTTTTAACATCCACCTAGCGTGGTGCATTACTCCTGGGGCTTCAAATGCAATTCCGCGGGATGTAGCACCGTCTGGAAATATAATAGTGAGTTCTAGGAATTTGGTTTCAGCTTCTCTTGTTCCTTCATTATGAGGGGCCTACATGGTAAATGAAAGAGTGTCTTCTGCTAAATCTCGTAATGTTCGTTTGCTTGAGGGTCTTCAACTCCAAGAACGTCGGAAGCAGAAGAAACATGTATTTCGTATTCTGTGTGCTCATTTCAAAGTGCTCAGGTTATTGAATTGAGTCAATTTTTTGAAGCGAGTATCAGCTCCAAGGAGAAGGACGAAACGTAGTACAATGGAGAAGTTGCCTGGCAAGCACAGCGTTCAGTTCGAAGTGTAGTAATACGGTAACGACATTAATCATAAAACGTAGACCAAACAATATAATGCCTCATAATTTCACACGCATGAGCGTAAAATAATACAAAATAAATACTAAAAGAAGTTAACCTGTTTTGGGTGATCCTACCAAGGTTAATTCATTCCGCACGAATAATATGTTGTTTATATTCGCGGAAGGGAGCGGCAACATTCGCTGTTAATAAAGTTATGTTACCTTACACTACGGCAGGGGTGGGCAGAATAGTGTCTGCTCCGAATCCACTGTGCACGCAACCCGCGCAACACTCATGCTGGTTGGAGGAATGGTATTTCTTCGGCTCTTCAACTCTTGACAATGGCGGATTGATACAGTTAACGATCAGCGCGTTTGTTTCAAACAGGATAGGGCTGGCCGTACCTTTACTATGTGAAATCGGAATTACACACATTAAGTGGCATCTTCTGAACATATGACAAGACGTTCAAACTCTGGCTAAAAGTCTATTTTTGTTGTTTAACGACGCTGTCAATTGCCAGGATCACATTATTGTCGCCGGTGTGCTGGAATTTCGTTCCGCAGGAGTTCTTTTACATGTCAATAAATCTACTGACATGGAGCTGTCTTTTTTAAGCACACTTAAAAACCATCGGTCCGGACCGGATTTGAATCCACGACCTTGGGATCAGTAGGCCAGCGTCTGACCACTAAGCCACTGAGACCGACGATGATGATAATAATAATGATGAAAATAATACAATAATAAACCATAGGACTAACAAAAACATTAATATTAATATAATAATACTAAAACAAATTACAATAAAACTAATACTTGTTGATACTCTTGTTAATGATGATAATAATAATGATAATGATGACGGTAATGATGATGATGATAATAATAATAATAGTAATAATAATAATAATAATAATAATAATAATAATAATAATAATAATAATAATAATAATAATAATAATAATAATAATAATAGTAATAGTAATAATAGTAATAATAGTAATAATAACAACAACAACAATAATAATAATAATAATAATAATAATAATAATAATAATAATAATAATAATAATAATAATAATAATAATAATAATAATAATAATAATAATAATAATAATAATAATAATAATAATAATAATAATAATAATAATAATAATAATAATAATAATAATAATAATAATAATAATAATAATAATAATAATAATAATAATAATAATAATAATAATAATAATAATAATAATAATAATAATAATAATAATAATAATAATAATAATAATAATAATAATAATAATAATAATAATAATAATAATAATAATAATAATAATAATAATAATAATAATAATAATAATAATAATAATAATAATAATAATAATAATAATAACAGTAATAAGCGAACAAATGCCGGTTAAACATTACGTGCCCTGATGCTTGCATTTTACAATCTGTAATCCGTAATGTTAGACAATTGTACTATATACAGGGGTGAATTTATTCCCTGGAGAATCAAGATCCTGTAAGTAAAGCAAGATATTTTCGGTTGTTTATACTGTTAGTGCCCGTTCGCTGAGAGGCAGAGCCGCCACTGCCGTCTCTATGACTAGAATTGGTATTCAGTGTCACAAAAACCAACGTCGTTACGTTTTCTGGAAGTAAGCGTCCGTATTGCACGAGTGGTCATTTATTTCTTAGAATAGCAGGTGAACAATAACTTGAGAAAGGTTCTTATTGTGTAGTAATCTGGTTGCACTTAATACCAATGATATTAAACCACATTTTCTGCTTACATTATCTGTGTCTTCGCCTTCCTCACTGTCACTGTCATTTTTACTCACATGCATAACGAAGCATTGTAGTGTAAAACATCTCAGTTGAAATTTTCGCTCTTGTTGCATGGTGTGCTGCAGTACACATTCTCAACACTTGGCAAACAGTCATTTATGGAGGGTGTCACATTTCGCTTTTTTTTGGTAATATTTAACGCCCGCTTTTACTACATATGGCACCGCAGGCGGTGACACTGATGATACATGGAATGAAGTTGGAGCAGCGGTCGAATGAGATGGCCGGAGAAACCGGAGAACCCGGAAAAAACCCGCCCCAGCGTCACTTCGTCCACCAGGGATGCCTGGGATCAAACCCGGACCGGTTTGGTTTCTTACAGCATGTTTAAGGCACACCCATATTAGGCCAATCAGACTGAGACAAAAATGATATGAGTATGGTGGTAATCTAAGGACTCAATGGCCATGATATTTTGCCATTTCGTCTATTGCACGCACTTTCTTTATATTGGCTTTATATTTTCTCCAAAGGGATGGGTTTTTTAAGGAACTGAACTGGGAAATTCTAAATTATGCTCATCCATGAATCTGGTCATTCTGTTCTTTCTGCTGGACATGGTGTTAATTTTTATACTTTGCCGGGAATTATAACTAGCGTTATCTAACACAATATTTAGGGATATTTCCCAAAAGTATATTCTTGAACCTAGTTTCAAATATTTTAGCATTCCTCTCATGATATGAATCAGTCAAGTATTAGAGGGCAAGTATAAACAGCTCTCAATCCAACCAACGCAAGATTATTGTTCTGCTTCCATGTGACACAGGGGCTGGAAGACAGCAGGAGTAACTGCCGTTATCCCAATTTCTTTTTTTCATGACATCAAGAATGTCGTACCAAGATTGATTTAAAGAAACTAATTGATATTCTTTCTGTCCGAAACAGTTATCCTACTCAAGTACTCATATCTTCATGCCACAATCCTTGCAGATTCCATAATTACGCGTCGTTTATTTAATGTCCGAAAATAGAATTTAACTTCACTGTGACGCAAACGTTCCTCTCCGTCGAAGACGTCGCCTTTAAGACCTATAAGATCTCGTATTTGGTGTTCGGACTAGCTCTAGCAAGGGGTCCTAATCTACAGGGTGTGCGTGGGTTATGGTAGGAATGGAACCAAACGAAGAATTAACCAACATATCACTTTATTTGTAAATTTCCAGATTTGTAGAGAACTGCCGACGATATTTAAATAGAATGTAACTTTGCAACTTCAATTACAACGTTATAACACTTTAACTTTGTCATCCTTTAGCAACCGCCGAATTATGTGTACGCGCTAGCTTACGTACAACTCCCAAGTTGCACGTGCGTTATCTCGACTCGATTCAAGACGAGTGTGTCTTGCGTTGCATTTGTTTTTGCGCGAGCAACACGAAGGAAGCGATTTCCATTGGCTAACTTTAGAGCACGTCATGGTAAGATAGGAATCAGCCCGCGGAATAACTATGACTTAGTACAAACAACAATTGCAACCTTATCACTCATTTAAATCTGCCTAGGTTTCCATTCTTGAGACTTTAACATATTCAGCTTTATTATGTTTTCCTCTTAACTATTGACTAGAATCTCCTTTTGTTTCTTTCCATTATCAAATATATATTGACATTATAATTTCGGTTTCAACTGTCTCAGCGAACTTCATTTGTAAGGAGAATTGCACATGGTTTGAAGTTCATTCAGCAATTCTGGTACTGTTGGTGCTTGTTCTTTTTTATAAAACCTATACCTACACCTCTCTACGAACTACGTCACAGGTGAAAGTATCAACCTTCCCTAATTTTGGTTTTCTATTGCCTTACTTTTTTGGCGTAATGGGAAGTCTCCGTGGCACAACTGTCTGCTTAAGACAGTGGTGTCATTGGCTACTGTTCCCTTTCCTAGTTACCTTTCACTGTTGTAATGAATATGAGGGCAAGGAAGAGTGCTGGGAGGATTCGTTGGAATCTGTAACAGCACATGAGAACGCCCAACATTGACTCATTTTGTGAAAGTCAAAGGGATGCAGACATACCCAATTACCCAATGCCAGTCACCTTTACCCTGCAAAGCTACGCCACTAAGCCACAGCGATTGAAGGGGAAAAGAGGAGAGTGACCCGCGGTATCACTTTTGGCACCTCTGGCTTAAGCCTACTGCTTTTGCAATTTCAATGATGGGTCCCTTCCCTATTCTATTGGCTTCCATATACTTCAAAACATTACCTATTATTTGTTGGGGCTATTTGGTCAGTATTCCTAAAGGTGTATTGCTTCCTTTCCTTGTTCCTCCACTTGCTGCCCCACTAGCGACACTTGAACTAAGGCAACATTATTACTGACACCATTAATGTTATCACTACGAGGAAAACTAGCTGGATTATTCACACTATCAAAGCTAACTGCGTCCCAAGGCCACCAGTTATTTAAGAATATACAATAAACACCACTTACACCTGCGAAGTTCACAAGAAAACTAAATGCATAGGATGAATGAGAGAGAAAACAGGGAAAACGTTGCAACGTTGTGCTTTGCTCCCCGTGGATTTAACACGTCATTTGTGGTTTCTACGAATTCATTGGCTGAAGTGACGCGTTGATTGGTGCACTGTGAAACGTCGGCGGCTTCCTAGAGTAATCAGTGCGTTATCTAAGAGGTTTCTATTAACGGAAATAAAGCGCATGTGAACCAGTCGAACTTGACTTCAAGCCAATAAGGCTTTCCCAGGGCTGGTGTGGAACGCAAATAATAAGGAAATTCTGCCAGCATTAAATAGAAAAAAGTACCACAGTAAATCAAAGTCCACAGAACGTTTCCGTGTGTTTGAATGTTCCTTCCAAACATTGTTATAGTTACCCGTTCAGCAGAGTTGAAGAAACATAAAGCTTACATAGAAGAACACTGGGAAAGGTTCCTGTAAACATTGTAAGAACATTTGCGTTGTTGTTAAATTCTTTGAACTAACAAGGTGGATGTGCATTTCGTTCTTTTTTAATTTCTAATGTGTAGTTTGTGTTATTAGAGCAGCATTAAATCTCCTTCGTGCACTGTGAACAGTAAATTTCTCTTCCCTCTGTTCTTTCCAAATATGCTTAACGCCTGAGATAGGTATAGATTAAATTCTTTCTTCTGGGGGTGGTAAGAGCAAACTTGATGTTCAAAACTGCTCATCAATTTAAGCTCCAGAATAACTAATAGCAAACAAGTTTTAAGTGATAGGTTCAAAGTGGCAACAAGTTTTAACATCACAGTTTTGATACAGTGGTTTAGCCAAGGAAATACCTGCAATATCAGACCAAGTGTTTATAACGAGAGTATATGGTTTGCTTAACGTTCTGGTATACACTTCAAACGATAGTTTCAAATACTTTTAGTGTTTAGGGATCGTTTGGCTTTGAGTCCACGGTTTGCAAAGCACGTAGCTTTAGCGGTTAATTATTTATTTGACAAATAGTTTTTACATTATTAGATGAATTTATGGTAGATGCAAAATTTAATGGTGGCTGATATCTGACCATTACTATTCTCTTTCCTATTGTGTAAATGAATTTTTGAGCGCAAATGATACTTATGTCACCCGCTTTACAGTGTGATTTCACAGCGTGTGTAACTACAAAACATCGCAAGGCGTGCCGAGCCTGTGATTGGATGTTTTTGTTGAGCCATCCGCCATTAAATTTTGCGTTAGACATAGCTCTACTTCTCATACAATTAATTAGTCATTAGATGACTACTTCCCATTCCTCTGGATCTTATTTGATATGATATATTATGCATACATATTTCAAATGCAAAAGGTTAGTTACACTTTTGGAAATCTTGAAACAAAGCACCGTAAAATGATAATATGAGTAAGTACTTTTAGCTTTAAATTAAAAATTATCGTGAAATTATCTTGAAAGCTACCGTAGTTATTGATTTCTATTCATAGTAAAATGTAGAAGAAATCAAGTGTAAGGAAGAAAGTGAAATATTTAGAAACGAAATTTAAAAGTGGTGCAGATGATCGTTTAAAGAGAGGTAAATATAAAATATATTCCCTTTAAAACCAACACAAAAAGAATGTTTCAATAATGTACACCTAGTTCACCATGTAAGAATGTACTAATAGGTATCGCAAAATATACAAATGTGGATCTGAGCGACCTCATTTGCAGTAATTCAGCTGAGCAAAAAGTAAACGAGTAAAATATTTTATATAACGATGTTAGGAGTTGAAACAGCTGATTAATTGAACGTCGACGCCTCTGTGTTACGCGAGCATTTCCTTTTCTACGTATCTACCAGGAGGTGAAGCCAATAGGTGCTTCAGCTGCTGCGATCAGTCACGCATTTTAATTACCGGCATGTTACGCGACGTTGAGCGAGGATTGTCATTAATAACCACGCGCATATGAATTTCAGAATCAAACTAACAAAATAACCAATTCCTTTAGGCACTACAGAGGAGGGTACCAACTCCATCCTGTGTACGATATTAATCTAAATTATTGCATGTCATACTCAGATTGAATAAGCACAAGTCTGATGTTACACTCAAATAATCTTCTCTACTCTTGTACCAACTATTCTTTTAAACTCTTATTCCTTTATCTTCATGTTAGTCAAGATAAACATTTGCAGGAATTATCTTGCTGCTGATTTTCTTATAGATGCAAGTGGAATATGGGAATGCAGTAGGCTTTGAGCCATAATCAATTCTTTAAGGGACACTGGGAGTGAAATTTGAAAGTTCTACATTTTTGATAGATTTTTCTGAAATTTTTACTGTGTTTGTATTTATATGAGGATAGGATGTACACCAAATTTCATTAAAATTTGATAACTCGTTTATGATATATAAATTATTTTATGAATTTAATGGGCACATTTTCAAAATAGAGCTCGCGTTTATTGACTTTTCAAAATTCATTTATATTGGCAGAACTGATACTCTAAAACATGGGTAACAATTGTATGGAGAGATATTTCAAATATGTTTGCTGATTATGTTGTACATATTTTTTTAATGACAAAGAAATTTTAATCTTAAAAATTATTGATTTTTTTCATACAAAAAAAATGTTTTTGGAATTCATGTTAATGATAACATCAATATTGAATCATAGTTTTGTTTAGCTGCTATTTATGAATACTTTTGGAAATTTTCATTGAATTTGAAGCAAAACTCAGGCGCGACCTTCTTTTGGAATGCGCAGAAATGTAGTTTTGAGAAAACCAGGCTTTTATATAGGAACATCCTGTGTACGTTAAGGGAAGAGCACTATTTGAAAGGGCCGTAATGACCACATGGAGTGGGGGATATGAAAAATGTTAGCTGATCCAAATTCACAGGTGTTCCAGGAACATTTTAAGGTAAAAAAACAATGTTCGACTTTTTGACAATTTTGACCAAAATTTCACTCCCAGTGTTTCTTAAAGTCTTGAAATTCCGTTACCTTTCCACGATCAAGCAGATAAAAATGTGAATATCGATGTTCCATTTGAGAAAAGTTTAAGTACTGCAAAATTCACACCAATAACAAGAAATATCTCCCAAATGGTTCACTCCGTAAAAAAGTGCATTTGAACATAACTTGTGTGTTTTAGCAAGATCTACATTTTTGTATAGTAAGATTTGGTCTATCTCTTATGGCTTACCAGTTATGCGAAAGTAATCAAGAGCAAACAGGACTACATATGCTAAGGCCATAAAATTCAAAATTACATTTAGTTTTCCATAAAAATATCTTAAACACATGGCATTTTAAACAAAATCGTTAGAGCCATCTTTGAGAAAATCAATATTTTCAAAAAATGTTCCACGTAAAGGGTATTTGGGGTGGAGGAACTTTCTTCAAAAGCTTCGTGTCGCATCCTTAAAACATTTTAACTTAAATACCAACGACTTGTCCTTTTTGAGTTACGGTGTTTTACTTTTTATAGTGTTTAACGCCCGCTTTTACTACTACGGCAGCGCAGGCGGTGACACTCAGGATACATGGAATGAAGACGGAGCACCGGTGAAATGAGATAACGGGGGAAACCTGCCCCAGCGCCGCTTCGTCCACCACGATTCCCACATGCAGTTGTCTGGGATCGAACCCGGGCCACTTTGGTGAGAAGCGAACGGTCTAACCACTTGGCTACGGCGCGGCCGCGTAACGCTGTTCACAGACAGACAAGACACACACAAGGACTTTTTTCTAAAACTACTTTTTTGGATTCAGGGGGCTTTCCAGTAAAATTTCGATATCCAAATTTTGGGTCGAGTACAATACATTCCCTACCTACTATGCGTAATAGAGAAAGTAAAAAAGAGAAAGAAAAGTTCAACTTCTCTTTCTTTACCATCACACGAGCAGATTATTACGAAACATGCAAAAAGTACACTTCGGAGCAAAAAATGCGGTCAATATAATTACAGACAGTTGCTCGGCAAGTTACTTCTACTTTATCGAAAGACGAGCGGAACATACGTTGTCTAGGTGCTTGCTATTTAAATAAATGAATGAATCAGTGAGTGAGTGAGTGAGTGAGTGAGTGAATGAGTGAGTGGGTGAATGAGTGAATGAGTGAGTGAGTGAGTGAGTGAGTGAGTGAGTGAGTGAGTGACTGAGTGAATGAATGACGGAGTGAATGAATGATTGACTGAATGAATTACAACGAATGACTGAGTGAATGAATGAATAACTGACTGAATGAATGAATAAGTGAATCAATAAATAAATACATCGCTTAAGAGCGATGCAAGCAGTTGCTGCTGAGAGCTCATTAGGGTAGCAATCCGTAAGACCCACGTGTTTGTTTGTTAGTGCTTAGTCATTTTTATGGTGTGCACACTTATCCGTCAATATTGATCTCTTAAACCCTACAGTTTAATGTACAGTTGGACTAATTATTAAACAGATGAATCTGTGACATTTCCAAAACCGAACGTTTACCTATAAATTTTGCAATACATTACATAATTATTATTTATTTATGCCAACAAACAGTTTCAGTTCCAGTTCTACCTCCCAAGTTTCCTTGTGCTTCACAAATTCATTGTTGCAGATTGGATTAGCACTGTTTTCTTTGAATTGGCTTAGTAGCTGTTAAATTAATAAGCATAATAATATGAGTAAGGCTAACGATAATAGGTGGGTTATTTAACAACAATGTTGTATAGTAGGGACACTTTAGCATTATTATGTAATAAATAATAACATAATATAATAAGAACAATATAATAATAGTAACATTAATATGGAGAAGAAGAGTTCCACAGAGTATCAAAATGTTCCATTTTCCTACCAGCTAACAGGGTAGTGTGACAACTGTATCATCATCATCATCATCATCATCATCATCATCATCATTATCTTTCTGGGTGGCTCAGTTGGTTAGACGCTGGCCTGCTGTTCCCAAGGTCGCGGGTTCAAATCCGGCCCAGGCCGATGGTTTTTAAGTGTGCTTAAAAACCGACAGCTCCATGTCAGATTTACTGGCATGTAAAACAACTCCTGTGGGACGAAATTCCGGCACACCGGCGACGCTGATGTGATCCTGGCAATTGACAGCGTCGTTAAACAACAAAATAATTTAATTTAATTTTTTCGTCATTATCATGTCATATATTATTACTATTATTACCATCTAAATCCGTATGGACCAAAGTAACCACGCAAACTGATAAATTCATGGGAATTCTTGGGAGCAATTATTCGATGTGTCAAACATTATAGATGTCATGTCCATGTCTAGTTCGGAACTAACGTTTGCCACAACTATTTGACTGTTGTGCCCTTCAGTGCTGCACTCGTAACTCGCCATTCCCTCTGCAATGTCGAGTAACTAATCATATTATATTGGTTTAGCCATGTCAATGTCTACCTTTTCATGCGAATCAGAGATGAATTCATTGCAGAAGCTGTTTCTGACAAACCTGTCATGCAGAGGCGTGAGAGGCGCTGGGTGGAATAATATTAGATAAACGTGGAAATCTGATGAAAGATACAACATTACAAGGTTCTAGGGGAAAGGGCAATTTTGTTCTACTCCTCGTCCTAGAATTTCTAGCCTTGCCTTTATTTCTTTGAAGACATGTGCCATGTTTCCCAACTTTGAACGTGCTGTGGGGAGCGTAGTTCTGTGGGAACTAATGCACACTGTGACGGCAGTTCCTTGCTAACGTACTGAAACAAAATTTGATAGTATCTCTTTGTTAGTTTGAAGCTGCCTCAGACAGAAAAGCAAAATCATACATGCGTAAGGATAGATATAGTAATTCGCTCTTCGTAGAGATGCGATCGCATCTAAATTGGCTTCAGCTATACATGCTAACCATCATAATGTAAGATAATAAGTGGGGGATGAAAACCGATATTGGAAGGGGCTGTAAATCCAATGCCCACACAGTGTTATTAAGGGTGGGGATCTAGGATGTAGTGCGCAGAGGCGGAGGCGGTCAGTCGGTCGGGTCGTGGATGTTCATATAGGCCTGAGCGCACCAAAATCGCGGTAGAACGCGTCAAGCAGCCATGTCGCCTTCACCGTCTCAACTTCTCCTGGCTATAGCGGTCTTCGTCTTCATTGTGTCGTTCCACAAGGTTAGTCACTCTTCTCTACTTCTTTAAATATCCAAACACATTCTTAAACTCCTGTATTTTTAGCAAATACTTAATAACCGTAACTTTTCTATAGAGAGGAACAGCTTCCAAGGAAGGCTCCATAAAGAAACAGTAAAACACCTGTATGAGCCTCTTTATAAATGTAACTGTGGGCTATGTTTAATACTTGAATGTGGTTAAACTCAACAAAAAGTAAAATAACAATAAATTAAAAAATATGCTATGAGTTTTCGTTTGTTTTAGTCTTCTTTGAGAGAAAATTATGCATCACTAGAAAATGTCAAAATTTCATTATTAATATGTGGAAGAAACAGAAATAGTAGTGATAATAAAATTATAATACTGTGCTGAAATTATATTTGCCTTCCGGATAATGATTGAACTAAACTGAATTTTATGCGTAGCTTTTGTTGGAGATCTACGGTAGTATAGTCATGATGTAACTTCTATGTGTGCAACCAATATCGTAAACCTTACTCACATACTTCACACAAACAATACCATTGTCTTAGGTTCTACTAGAAAATTCGAATAATTTATAACTATAATTTTTTCACCTACTAAAAAGTTTATCCATTACTTTTGGAATGCCATTTTATATCTTTATTGTGAAAATGATGATCTAATAGCTTTTGGTAATATATTTTGACAGCGCAAATCTGCGCAACAAGTTAAGTGGCACTACACCAGCCATTTATTCTGAGGAAAATCTGCTTTACAGAAATTTTCTTGTTAAATTCTTCCCTTATTATGCAACTCATTTCTTTATTCACTACTTTATTAATTAAATTAAGTCCACAAATGAGCAACTTTAGCTGAGAATAACTAACTAGTTCGTTAATTTCGTACTGTTTCATTTCGTTTGTTCAATGTGTCTAATTTGTGCTTATAATTTTAGTGTATTGCTCACTTAATCCATAATATAGCATTTAGTAATAGAACTGATAAGAACTGTTGGTAAAATCATATATTGTGATTACTTAAGGTTCACGCTCGATCTGTTGAAAGAGCGCGTCAGTTAGTTCATATCGCATTCTAAAACTTCAACTAGCACTAGTGCTGTCCTGCAGGAGTGTATTAGAAGTTACAGTTGCTTTAACATATCAGCTATCCGAAACGTAATGTTCCTCGTCAGTTGACAGAAGCAGACTTTTTACTTTCTCTACTGGAAAGTAGAGGAAGTATTGTATTCCACCCAAAAAGTCGATGTCGAGATTTCACCGGAAATATATGTTTTGAGATCCCCCGAATCCAAAAAAAAAAAAAAAAAAAAAAAAAAAAAAAAAGAATTTTTAGAAAAAGGTCCGTGTGTGTCTGTCAAACTGTGGACAGCGTAACTCAAAAACGAAAAGTCGGTTAGAAACCAAAGTTAGTATTTAAGTTTAGTCTTTCAAGGATACGACACGAAGATTTTGAAGAAAATAGCCCCACCCTAAACTACCATTTACATTGAAAATTTTTCGAAAATTGTTATTTTCTTGACAATGGCTCTAACGATTTTGTTTAAAATGACATGTTTAAGATATTTTTATGACAAATGAAATGTATATTTTGAATTCTCTGGCTATAGCCCATGTAGTCCTGTTTACTCTGGATGACTTTTGAATAACTTGTAAACGTAATAGATAGACAAAATCTTGCCATACAAAAAATGTAGATCTCACTGAAACACATAATTTATGTCCGAATAAATTTTGTTGTAGAGTGAACCATTTCGGAGATATTCCCTGTTATTTATGGTAGTTTCGGAAAACTTTCGTGAAATGTAATATTGTTGTTCATTTTTTACATGTTAAGGCTGCAAAGAGAACGGGATCTCAAAGCTTTAAAAGATTTGAAAATAAATTTTCTGTAGAGTGAACCATTTCGGAAATGTTCTTTGTTATTTGTGTCAGTTTCGGAAAACTTAAAACTTTCGTGAAATGGAAGATCGTTGGTCATTTGTTTACGTGTTAAGCGCGCAAACAGAACAGGATCTCAAAGCTTTAAAAGATTTGACTATGGCCCAAGGTCTACTGTATTCCTATATTCCCCTTGTACCTACAAGGAAATAAGCAATAAGATAATTTCTGTAAATGTTTATGTCAAGTAACACGAAGATATAGGAATAAGAGTTTGCAGGAATGGCTAGTACAAGAGCAGAGAAAGTCATGTTAGTGCAGCACATCAGATTTTTATAAAAGCAATACGACTTAATTTGTAAGATATTTTAAAATGATCCCTCATGTGAACTATAGTATTTCGGTAAAGGTTATAATTTGTCCAGAATTGGACATTTTAATGTTTTTAAACAAAATTTTAGATAACTTTAAGTCCACAACCACAGACTTAAAATTTAAGATAAATTGAGTGAAAATGCCTAAGATTATAATTTAGTAATATGGAAGATACTAAAATATATTTTATATAAGTGACATTATGAAACAGATATAAGCGAAAATGTTATAAAGTTATTTTCTGTATAGATGTAGACACACTCGTTGTACCATTTAGCAAGTGAAGATGTTCATCTTCCACAGGAAAAAACATATCCAAAAACAAGGAAACAATGGCTAATGTCAGGTTCTGCACTGGTCTGTAAGATAATTTCCAACATAAAGTTTCTACCTTGCACTTTTGAAATTAACATCGAATTAATTTTCAAAGAAAGATGTCTAGTCAATTTCTGATCTTACACTGAGTTGAACTTTAGTTTCTAACAAATTTTACGGGGGTGTTAACTTAGAGCTGCGGCATTTCAAACATTTTACGAACTGTTAAAATGGTTGATTGCCTTTTACGTGTAAACTGCAAAACTTGCTACTTCCCGTTTTTTACTCTCCAGGCTACAACACATTTTATATGTAAGTCCACGTAACTTAGAGCAATTTGGTCGAGTTTAACGCCTGTTCTTAGGATAGGTGGCACTACAAGCGGTGACACTGACGATACATGCAATTAAATTATAATTGGGAAACAAATTTGTGAAGGAGACGTTCCAGGGTTAATTTTAGGGCAATTATCCGGCATTTGTCTGTTACTAATACTGAGAAAGACATGAAAAAATCCTCATTCAGGCCCTGAAAACTCTCATGGTGAGATTTGAATACGTCCATGTGGTACTTAAAGCTGTTTTTACATTATACTTTTAATAAAATAAGCAAACATAATTGTTACTTGTCTCTTTTGCATTTTCCGATAATTTTCCACATCTGTTAAATATGACAATGCACTCACTGGCGTTCTGAGAATGGACAAAAATAAAGATGTGGCTACGAAGAGATTTATGTATACAAGATGTGGCTGTATGGTATAAGTAAATATAATAGTTTTGATAAGCGCTTATGGCACATTAAAGACAGCAGTTAGTACTTAAAAATATATTTTTACTGAAATCATTGCAGACCTAATTAAGTTTGCCCCATTATGATATAGCTTCCTTTAGCACACATAGGAGCAGCACACGGTTTGATTTATAGGTCGTGTTCGGAAATTAATGACTGTGTTAGCATAATATGTAGCACTAAAACACTACCGTAGCGCTCTCAATGTACTTACTGCTTACTAGACGCTTACTGAATAGCTATTACCAACAGTAATTTATCATTATCAATATGAATTTGAACCAGAATAACTTGTTCTCCATTCCCTACCCACACACAAGCTTAAATAGTTAAAATATATCCTTTGTAGCATGTTTAGCTAAGTATTTAAACAGCGCTCGTAACACAACCGCGGTAGTCCGCACAGTATTCCCACCTTTCATTTGCACTCACTGGGAAGAGCTTTATTTCGTTTACTTATGTCTAAAATTTTCAAATAATACTTTCTTTAGATTTTGTTAATGTTTCATTCCTTTGTTTTCACTTAGTTTAGCATCTCTAACTTTAAACGCCTATCAGGTCCAAATTATCAGTACGAATAGTTATTTAAATGCATGATAAACTTTGAACTTAAGTTTCTAGCATTTAACGATATTCACA
Source organism: Tenodera sinensis (assembly GCA_030765045.1). NCBI lineage: Eukaryota > Metazoa > Arthropoda > Insecta > Mantodea > Mantidae > Tenodera > Tenodera sinensis. The sequence continues at coordinate 49,917,694 of CM060964.1, forward strand.
GCTTAAATATATGGTTTGTCCTGGCGCGATGGCGTTTGCAATCACAAAATTTAGAAGTTTTACCAGAGCCAAATAAAGTGTATTTAAACAAGTTTTGTAACATCGAATGTAATCCTAATAGTTTTTAATCGATTTGTTTAAAATGTATTCTAAAAAGTAGTTATAATATAGCACAATAGAGGAAGAAAACGGTTTCTCACAAATTAAGACTTAAGGAAGAACTTTCTAATATTTACTTTTATATTTTTAAATGTTATTTGTCTAGCCTTATATTATATTTAAATATGTTCACGTATGTTTGAAGCTCAGTTAGGGCGAATTATCCGGATAAGATTTTTCCGAGGTTTTCCATTATCCTGAGAAGAGGAACGTCGGGTAACTTTAGGTTCTATGAATCTCGGGCTCATTTGAGCATTATTTCACTAATTTCATTCATTCATCGCCCAATATGACACCACGTTGGAGGTCGTTAACAATATGTTCACAATATTTCAAAGGAATTGTTTTAAAATTGTTTCGGTTTGTATTCACAAGCGCTTTTCTTTAAGTAACTAAAGCAAACAATGAGATATAATCAAGAGTCATATTCAAGTGAACTGACTAACATATTTCAATCATACGACTGCTTAAAGAGTCTCTAATTTCTAGCACGGAGCTCTATCGATGTAGTCCGTGCCATGGCTCATCATTATTGTAAATGTTATCTTCAGGTGTCTGAGTGGGTCACTCCTCATGTCCAGTGTGCTTCATATAAATACAGCTTTATTGCCTAAAGTAATATGCGCTTTTGAGATTCAGATTTGCTGTCTAAGCCACTGTAGCTTCTCTCAACCTGTGTAGCAGCACATCATACCGAGGCGCAAGTAAATCATACAAGTTATCGATCAATCAGCGGTCCTCATTTTCCAAAGCAACATGAATTTAGCTGTATGCATTTGAAGCACACTACCCATTTTCAACTTTTTGGTTACAGATGATTTTGGGATATTACTAAAGCAAATAACTCATCAAAGAAAACCATATGCATCAAAACGTTCCCATCAGTTGGTACAACAAAACGGAGCCTGTCCTTAATCGTTCCAATCTCTAAATATGAGAAGTAGATCCTTTGTAAAACACTACATAAACTAGATTAGTAGAATCCTGGGAAACCCGGAGAAATCAATATCTTAAGAGATTGACTAGACGTTAAAATGATCTAACATACAAAATGTCTTTACACCTACTCCTGAGAAACTGTTCAGCACATCCCGCATGTCTCGATTGTGCCATACAATATCAGTTTACAAACTCAGTAATTTGGCTATCACCACGCACATTGTTTCTTTTACAATCCAGTGTTAAAACTCTAAAGCATTGACTACTACTTTCTGAGCGGAAAAACATAACATTTCTAGTTCTCTGCGTCCTCTCATTATTTCGAAGCTCCTCTTTAATTTGATGTATTCTCAAAAGATTGAAGGTAGCTAAATTAAATTTCAGGATTATAAAAACAGCCTGTGAATATTGATGTGGATACATGTATATTGGTACTACTAGCATGGTTAATTATTTATTTTAAATAATTGCTGGTACAGGTGTGGAAAAATGATTGAGCGCATTAGGGCAATATTTGTAAGTCTCACGTCGTGTTGCAGCGTGGTTTGCACAAGTCGTGATTTCCAACATGCAGCTGAGTTTATTGATAGTCTGTTCCATATGTGATCGCCTGTCGGACACAAAAATAGACAGTTTTCTACACATAGAAGACACTATGAATAATCTCAGCTGCATGTGTGAAACACCAACTTGTGTAAACCGCGCTGCAACACAACGTGGGATTTAAAAATACTCTGCTCTCCTATTGCGCTCAATCATTTTTTCCATGGCTTTAGATATAAATGATATAATTATAAAAATAATATGTGTCTTAAATACGCTTATTGGTGAAGTTATAAGTCATGGATGTACATCCTGTAAAAGTGTCAGCCTCGTATCTTAAATAGCATGAGACAATGGGCCACGAATTTAGTAGATGCAATATTGACGGAGTAAGGATTTTAATCTTCCCTTAACAACGGAACAAAATTCTTGCGTTCTTACAAAGCTAAAAAGTGCCATTTTTGCGGACCATTTTGAAACGTTGTAAATGCATTTTCTGTTTTAAAGTTTGATTTTATTGACATTAGGCAGCTAATGAGAACATTAACAAAAACTCTAATTTCAATGAAGCAACTTCGTGCGTATGGACTAAATGCCTTGCGTATATCGCGTACGCTTTAAAACAGGATCGCGCCAAGACTAAGTTATTTTCAAACAGCTCATACATAATTAAATATGAAATAGGCTGCGGAATGCATACAAAAATATATTTTCGAGTTCGGTAGAATTTTATCTTAAAGCCTGGATATCGGTTTTGGTTTTGAGTTATCTTGAGCATTTTCGTGAGGGATTCAACTTTTAGCTTCATAACTCCCAGATCTTAGATGACAGATGGGTGGGTCTGCATAACTGCGTCCTTGAAGTCTGCAGTCTCTGATTGAGTGCTAACATCTGGTGTCTGGACGTTTACGTCCTCTTATCTTTCAATTTAGATTCTACACACCCTTAAATTCGGCCCTTCTAGGCGTACTTTATAGGTCATTATTACTAACACTAATAATGTTTTTTAGGCTGTTATACGTTTAAAATATTTTAATAAGTAAATTAAATCTATAATTTTCCTGTTTTCCTTGTTTTAGTGATATTTATTTACAAGCTTGTTTCAGTCACATATATCTTGTCAACAAGAATCATAAAACACATAAAACATATTTTACTGTTACTACTTTGTCTTAAGTATGCAGCAGATAACTAAATAAGTATGTCCAAATAACTGTTTGACGTGAACAGCGCCCTGTCACTACTTTCTGCTTTTCTTACCCTAGTAAGAATTATTTAGAAGCATATTTCATAAAGGCTAGTCTTGCTACTTGTAAGAAAACACACACAATGCATTTTACTGTTCTTCATCATCATCAGCATCAGCTTCATCATCATCATCATCATTACCGTCCGATATAACATCACGTTGGAGGACGTTAATTAAAAAAAAAAAAAAAAATCATCATCATCATTAATTTTCTTCCTTTCAGTAGATAACTACGTACATGCCCAAATTTTGGCATTAGTGTTTCCTGTTATTACCTAGCACATTTTTGTATGGAGGAAAGGTTTTCTAGGCAGATCGTAGGTCATGGATTCTAATGCTGTATGTTCGAAGATTAAAGCTTTTCATATATATTTTTCTCCCTGCAGTACTGAACAAATCATCTTCAAAGTCGGGATAACCTTTATTAATTTTCTGTAGCTTCAAATAACATGAAACTGCCACTGGTCCGGGTACTTCTTTTCTGGAAACATTGTCAATGATATCCAAAGCCTCTTTGAGCGGCAGGGTCACGCTTTCCAAATAACAGCCTGTGTTATACGCTTCTAATGCATCTATATGCAAGGGATGCAAAACCAGTAGGTGCCTCCGGTAAATATGTATTTTATCACCTGAAGAACAGAAAAGTTGGTTTAGGACATTTTAAGTTACAATTGCTCACTTAGGCGGTTCAGGTAGCTACTGTGAAATTCATCTATTCAGCTCCAGAAAGTATGAAACATACTAATACCCTGAAAATGGTCCATATAATGGCAAAGAAAAGAATGGTTTAAAACCTTCAGACCCTCTAATAACATAAGCTCACACGTAAAATATAACGAGAATAAGAACGTAAACCTTTGGCGTTTCTCTTCTTGTTTAATGACTAACTTCTTTAGGGAATGCCTGTAGGTTCAAAGTTTTATTTGTAGCAATAATTTTAGCTTTCTTCCTGGAGAGAAAATGAAGATCACAATATAGCTAAAATTCCGAGTTTTATTATGTTTAAACGCTAATTCATAAAGCTTTAACGAGAAAGAAAACTCCAAAAACACCAAATATAATGAATTAGTGACTTTCAGAAAAACAGAAAGGTCTTGTCATTTTTCTTTTCGTATTAGGATTATTTTACGGCTCCATTACCGATCGTTATTTTCCGAAATATTTCTTTTTTTTTTTTAATTTTAAGCAATTGCTAAAGAAAACTATACCATGATTTTAAAAATATTTCATCTGCATTCATTTCATTAGTATTTGTCCTCCATAATATTTAGAGCGCAGCAAGACAGCCCTGCCATACCTACGTTCAAATGCATACTTGAAATGCTCTGAGATATGATTAGGATGATGGTTTTTGAAAAAATATCTGTTGCATTTATATGGAATTTTGTATGCTTTGTATATACTTTTGTGCTTTGTATAGTTTATATAATGTCTAATAGCCATTCCTGCGAAAGCTTATTTTTCATCTACTTCATGTTAATCGGACAAATCTTCGCATAAATAGTTAACTACTCAGTTCACTCGTTGAAGATGCAAGGGTAACGAGTAAATGCTTTTCCAGGACATCGCGAGAAATAACTGAATGGCAAGCACTTTCAAAAATATTGGAGATATCAAACCAATAATAACGAATATCTCGGAAATTGCTATAGCAAAAAGTTGTTTGAAACAAATTGTATTTTGAAGAGATCTAAATGTTTAAGCAGTAAGAAATTACACAAAATTCCCTTAGAATGAAGACTTAACAGGCTGTTCCCAGAAAATTCAAGACACATCTCATCTTGGAGATATGATATTTTAATCAGAAACAGAGGCATGTTTTAGAAAGTCAAATATGTCTAAAGCGTTTACGTATAAAGGGAAGTATTCTGTGGGAGGATATTTTGAAAATGTTGCTGTCGTACCTTTGGAAAATACAGAGCTTATGTACCAGTTTGGTATTTGACATTTAATTTTTTAGTTACAGACATGTACGCAGGCACACGCACAATGGCTTTTTTTCCCGATGGTTTCATAAATTTCGGCTGAGATCTTGGTAGCCAAGTTTTGGGTGGAGTGCAATGCCTACATTAAGTAAAACTGAGCTCTCTGATGAAAAAAAAGATTGGCCATTTTAACGCCTAGGTGGTCTTTTTATGCTCGATACTAAATTTTAGACTACATTTTGAAAAGACTACCTTTCCGACTCACGGTGAGTGACCCGCTTCGCCGTCCACGAATTTTACAAGAATTGCAAAACAAAAACCTTTCACCAAACAGGCGTAAATTGTGTGTGATCTGCATGAAAATGTTTGAAGCAAAGTAGAAGAATCTCATTAACAGAGTTTTGTAGTGAGTTACTCACCTATGTTGCACGTTGTGTGCATTTCCTCTATTATTAAGTGAAAAGATTTTCTTTTCCTTTTTAAATACCAAAAATTCAAACAGTGAAGGAGTAGTTTTGTTTTCCTGACCATTTAAATACCCAAATCCGACATTTAAATAGATGGATACAGAAGTGTGCAACTGGCATGTGAAATTTTATAACTTAAATTTCTCGTAACCTTATTTTCTTATGATTTTCCAGTTTAAAGTGCTACTCAATATGCAGTTTTTCAAAATTATTTTTATATTTACAGTACTCGCTCTTTGAAGTTTGAGGAGATTTAAGGAGCCTTTTCTGAAGTCAAGTATAGATTCATTGTATAGATATGTTAATTTATTATATGATTGATTTTCAAGGTAGTTAAGTGTTGCGCAGTATTATTTTTTCGGGATAAGCTTTAATGTTACAGAAGATTTAATCTTTGACTGTAAAGAACTATATTCCGGGAATGTGCAAACTTTAAAATTTTACACCTTCCAAATTTTCATCGCGTGAAGAATTTCACACTAGTCTCGATTTTCATGATGTGAAAATTACTTTTTAGAAGTTAGTAACATAGTACCATGACAATTTTATGCCATAATGGTATTGGATCTGCGATAAAAGTCTTAGTGGTATAAAATTTGTAAAAATTGGTAATTTTAGTCCCAAGTAACCTACGGCTCTGTATTACATTCACACTCCTTTCTCTACTCACTATGGTTTTTTAAAGTTCCTAAAAACTATTATTGATTGACTCTAATTTCATATATTGATTAATATGTATGAAAATACGACTTTTGCAATGTGTTTTAGTGTAAATGGGCTTACACGTAGAATATATAATCGAACCATTAATTTTTCTAGTATTTTGATAAGTTTGAGGCCTGCGATGGTTTGACGTATTGAGGTTAAGAGAAAGAATTTCACTTATAAATGTGTTATATTTCAAATCATTCGGAATATTTGATACGTTATATGCACCTGTATAGTATTCTTTATGCGAAAATCGTAGAAATTGCATTGTGCATATTTGAATGCATGTGCCCGCACCACGCTGAGATTTTTATTTCATATGTTCACGGAAAGGTTCCTGAATGCGACTTAAAGGTCAGAGAATTCTTCCTTGTAAATGAGAAAATTAAACGAAGGTTGGAGAGCATAGTGATGTGTAAAGACTGGATGATGGAAACTTTTGAAACGATACTTAAGTGGCTAAAGTGACTGGGATTATAAATAACACCTTAAACCACCTTCAAATATATATAATAGTTGCATCTATATTTAAATTCGGTGAACTGCGGTTAGGTGGGTCACTGATAAATGATATCTTCTTGAAATTATTGACATTTGAAGCAGTAATGTAATAAAACGAACCACCCTTCCTGAGGGTTAACTTGCCATATGGTAGGCTAATAAGTGACAACATTTTTGGTTCATTTTCCATTCAAAATGTCTTTAGTATATCGTTTTCGCAAAGATACGAAGGTTACATCACTCAGTTTCAAAAAGTTGAAATAAATGCTGTACTATGGAAGGCTACTGTGAATTAATGTTCAAAATAATACCTTATCGAGCACTAAGGTAATAATTTTATAATAATTATTCATTATTAATATCAATTATATAATGTTGATTAGGAAAAATGTTCCAGTTCGTTAGTTTTTTATCATACTTCAACTTCACTAACAAATAAAAGCCAGATATTCCTAAAATTTGAAGATTAACAAACAGTGAAATTCTGGTCTATGTCATTTGTTTCTTAATAATTTAAATGTTGCTGGAAATGTATAGCGAAGAACAACAAGCAGAGCTAGCTTTAAATCAACAAAGAGATGAAAGCAAATGTTTGCTTTGCCTCTTGACTTTGATTCTTCTTGTGTAGAGGCACTGAAGTGCTCAAGTTTCCGCATCCTTTGTGTTTCTTTTCGATATTTTTCTTTCAACCCAATTAGAGGAAACTGTTTATATAACATTGAGTTTCCTTTGTCACAATAGAACAGAGACGTTCTCTACTCACTCCAAACCCCAACATTAACGGTTTGTGATGTTCTGGGGGACCAAAGTATTCAAGTCAATATATATTTGAAATATAGTAAAAATGTGAATCTCTTTTATTCTTTTATCTTTTGAATTTTTAGTATATATGAGTGCAATTTTCAGTTACATAACTAGTTTTAATACAAAATATGTAATGGCTTCCCTCCTATTTAGGCGAAGCACCGGGTACAGCATTAAAACACATTTTTCTCAATGTCGTTTCTTCCTCCAATTTTCACTACTCAAAATGTTCAACAATAGAATTTGAAATTAAACTTCTCTCAACACTTTAATGAAAATAGGTATTTTGCAAAGTTACAAAACATTATATGACAATTTCATACTCTGTAATTCGATTGATTTTCTTGGTGTTAATTGCAATGCGGAACGGGACCGTAAAAGTAATTTTTGAACTCCGAATGTTCAATGATTGTTCTTCGCAGGAAGATGTACTTCACTGTTGACTCAGCCTCTCTTTCCTGCTTTCTTCTTCCGCTCTACATATGAATCGTTTAGCTAAAACTTTTTATCGTCTAATATTTTGTTCTGCGCGAAATGTTTCCGTTCATATTCCTTAAAATGCATATCCTATCGGTTTATTCCCATGCAACATTCCAGCGAATATCTTGTCTTCTCCCTAATCAGATTCAGCATTCCTCTTTCTTCACTCACATTTTACTTTAATTCTTTATTATTTATCATCTCTATACATTTTACACGCTTTATTCTTCTGCATATTAACATCTGAATATTTTTCGAACATTACTTTCCACATACACCGCTATAACGTTGTAGATTTCGAACTATACAGTGGCACGCTCGATCAAAGAACTTCATTAGTTGCTCCCTACTTATTTTTTGAAGGTTTCACATAATATACCATTATTTGTGGTACATTACATGCATCTGAGGATGGTAGTTTGTTCCATTATCACGTCACGAGTTTCAACTGTATACTTTTTTCCTTGCATAATTAATTTAAATCTAGCGAAAGCATTTAGACGAGATTTAACAGCATAATTCTAACTCACCATTCACATTCTGTGAATCCATGAAGCAGTCAACAGTTAAGGATACCCATCTGTGTAAAAAGGCTAAAAATTTCAAAAATTGTCAAAAATGGATTTTTGTTTTAACAAATAGTTTAAATCTTCTGCTTTATTTTGATATGCTTTTTACAGCCTTACGGCCTTTTTATCTATTTCACATGGCCGTCTAACTGATTGCCTGTAAGTGGTCATGTCCATTTAAATCCATACAGTTCCATTATCCTTGCTATGACTTCAAACTTAGTTTTTCCATGTTTTTATTTTTAACACTATTTGCTCTTTAAAATGCTCCACACAATGCAATTTTCAGTACTTATGCATGAAATTTGGTATATCTGCTTAGAAATAACATTAAAAAGAAATGATGAGATAATTTTTTCATAACGTGAATAACTGCTGAGTAATTAAATATTAAAGTTTACATTTCGAAATTTAAATGAAAAAAATTATGATTTTAAACTTTAAAATTTATTTTTATCCAAACTAATAACAAGATCAAAAAATTATCTCATAAATTTGCTAACATTCTATTACAGGACATAACTGAAAATTATTAAGTTTTTCAAATCAAAATTGCATCATGGGGAACCATTTATACAAATATTTAAAAAATATATAATAAAATATTAATATGTTAGCAACTAATCAGACTAAATGTATGAAATTTAGCACAGTTACCCCTCACTATACAGTGATTGTTGTGTTAAAATTTCAAATCAATCCAATGAAAACTGTAGATTTTCAAAATTTCACAGATGGGTATCCTTAAATGACTAGTTAATGCACATTGATTAATCGAGGAAATCCTGTCATAGCTACCGAGGTGTTACACAGATTACGTTATCGAATCTAACGCTGTTCGAATCCCGTTTGGATCAATTACATAACGATTCGTAATAAAAGACCCGGGTGCAACAATTTGTTGTTATTTTTAACTACAAGTTAGAAAATTGAATTCCAAATGACAAATTGAAAGTTGTTGGAAGCAACGGTTACACTAGGACTCACCTGGAACGCTACCTTATGGTCCTGTTGGGAGTGTGACATATTCACTGCTTTCCATTTGCATCATGTATCGCGTTACAGGACACCAGCTTCAATTTTAATACTCCATTATTTTCATTTGGGGGATAAGTTTTCTTTCTCCATAGAACTTGTTTTACAAGGACTTCAAAGGTTTTTATTACAAATGTTTTGATGCATCACATACCCAGTTTCTAATCAAATATTTTCCTCGGTACATCAACGATTAGATTTCTAAGACTGTTTGCGCTTTTATTCCATATTTTTGTTTTTATTTTTCATTATATATATTTTTCTTATATATATATCCCGTGCATATTTACATATTTAATTTTGTGGTTCATAATTTCAGTTTTTGCAGATACCTTAAAATTTAATAGAAATATGCAAGGAAATGTTAGGAATAAAATTAGCTAAATGTAATAAACAGTTTATGGCCGCTCGACCTGGTAAAATGTTGCTTCTAAAACTTTAATTTACGATTTGATGCTCGATTTAGAGACCGTGCTGCTGAAACTCAGTGCTGCAAAGAAAATCACTTCATTAAGCAAATGGCGGTTTTGATAAGCCCGTTGTTAGAAAGGAGCTTGGTACAATCCATTTGGAGCAGCTCGAGATACAAGAATGCTACATTTACAACACCCTAGTAGCTATAACCGACTTTTCAACATAGTCAAATCTCATTAAGGTAATGTAGCTATAAAAATAAACAATCTACAGTTTTCTGCCCAGTACTTTGTTTTACAATACACTCAGGACATAAGACTTACGGTACACAGAACATCTTAACAAGCTTTGTAAAACTGTTGTTAAAGTATTGATACTTTATTTATAATTAACCACTTTTTGATATAGTAATATGGTATGCTCCGTGAACCCTACGCTTTGTAATATAGTTCCCAAATCTTTAATTTTGGCTTAGTATATAAACAAAGAAGTTGTTTGCAGGCATTTCTTAAATTTAATTATTTTAAGAGTAAAATAGTTATATTTATATGTATGCTAAGCTTAAAATTTTCCAATATGACTAATAGTAAACAATTAATTTCACCTGAACTACCTAATATCAATTAGTCTACAGCAACTTTTAAATCCGTAATTCCCGAAACTCTTCTGAGCATTTCAGACTAAAGTTATAAACTGTGGTTCAAGGAACATTTTGAGTAGTGAAAATTGCTGGAAGAAAAGACATTGAGAAGAATGTGTTTTAATGCTGTACCCGGTGCTTCGCCTAAATAGCAGGGCAGCAATTACATATTTTGTATTAAAATTAGTTATGTAGCTGAAAAATGCACTCATATATACTAAAAATTCAAAGGATAAAAGAATAAAAGAGATTCACATTTTTACCATATTTCAAATATATATTGACTTGAATACTTTGGTCCCCCAGAACATCACAAACCGTTAATGTTGGGGTTTGGAGTGAGTAGAGAACGTCTCTGTTCTATTGTGACAAAGGAAACTCAATGTTATATAAACAGTTTCCTCTAATTGGGATGAAAGAAAAATATCGAAAAGAAATCACACAAAGGATGCGGAAACTTGAGCACTTCAGTGCCTCTTCACAAGAAGAATCAAAGTCAAGAGGCAAAGCAAACATTTGCTTTCATCTCTTTGTTGATTTAAAGCTAGCTCTGCTTGTTTTTCTTCGCTATATATTTCCAGCAACATTTAAATTACTAAGAAACAAATGACATAGACCAGAATTTCACTGTTTGTTAATCTTCAAATTTAAGGAATACCTGACTTTTATTTGTTAGTGAAGTTGAAGTATGGTAAAAAAAAACTAACAAACTGGAACATTTTTCCTACTCAACATTATATTTATAATTGATATTAATAATGAATAATTATTATAAAACTATTACCTTAGTGCTCGATAAGGTATTATTACATATTATTTTGAACATTAATTCACAATAGCCTTCCATAGTACAGCATTTATTTCAACTTTTGAAACTGAAAGATGTAACCTTCGTATCTTTGCGAAAACGATATACTAAAGACATTTTGAATGGAAAATGAACCAAAAATGTTGTCACTTATTAGCCTACCATATGGCAAGTTAACCCTCAGGAAGGGTGGTTCGTTTTATTACATTACTGCTTCAAATGTCAATAATTTCGAGAAGATATCATTTATCAATGACCCACCTAACCGCAATTCACCGAATTTAAATATAGATGCAACTATTAAGGGATTCCGTACATTTATCAAATGATGTTATACATAAATAAATGGATCTAAATTAAATAAAACAATTAAAATGAGTTATAATTCATTATTTAAGTGGATACTGACGGCAAAATTACAAACCTGATTTACATTTCTATTATTGTTTATCTTGAATTATGCGTCTTTTATTCAAATAGCTTTAAACATATTCATCTAGTATCTTCCTTTATATAGTTGTCACAGCACCTGACTAGTGTACCAAAGGACTCGGATTCGTTTCCTGGTCGTGATGGTTAATTCTTCAGTGGTGGAAATCGTAGCTGTGGATTCAGTACTAGAAGTTTTCCCATACTGTGAAAAGCAACGGGAAATATTCGTAATATCACCAAGTATAGCAAGCCTTTGGGCAAGTCTAAGTTGCTACCCGTGACCTAGCCAAAGAAAGATGCGACCAGCCTTGCGGCGGATCACCCAACATAATTAGAGTAAGTGCGAAAGTTAAAGGCATATCAACGCTGGTCAATTCTCGCGCACAGCGCTGTTGCCAAGTGTATAAGGCATGTAAAGGTTGTACATAAGAGCACATTGAATATCCTTAAAATATTAAAAACTTCTTGATTATGTTAACTTATGACACATTGCATTTGAGATCATTGTTTTAATTTGCATATATTGGATATCATATTTCTGTTTTGAGCACGAATCATGTCACATTTGTTAATCGAAAAGCCACTTGTCCCAACTTTGAGGGACACGTTCACACATTCGTGTCACAAACATAGGAAAAGAAACATAAAATAATGTTATTTATATGCTAAAAGTATTTCAGCTCGAGTTTGAAACACGACTTAGCACTTTGACAACGAAATAACACCACAACTCTGAAAACAAGCTGAACATTAAGTCGTTCCTTTTTAAACTGCCTAGTTTATATTTTCGCAGTACAGTAAAAGTTCGTTTATCCGGACTAACTGGTACCAAAGGCAATCCGGAAAACCGAAAATCCGTTATTCCGGGTTATATGGGTAATAAGAAGAAAAAAATTCATAAGTCCTTAAATGAGCAGACTACCCGTTTATGACGATAAAAAACTATTTCTTGTAATACAATTGTGTACAGTACAAAGTACATATTGTTCACAATACATTAAAAATATAAAAATCTTAATCACATAAAATCACATCATTTCTTAACAAAGAATTCATCCACAGTGTTCTGTTTTAAACACGTGTGGCGTTTGAACGAAGTAGGGTCACGCAAACGGTTTATCATTAATAGTTCCGATGGAGTGGTGTCGGACTGACCATAATGTTTGCCAGCTGGTACGCAGCAACTTCCAATTCAGCAGCTATTTTCTTCAATGTTTCTCCTTTAACAATTCGATTAAGAGCATCCAACTGTTTATCCATTGAAACCACGGCCTTCTCTCACTTTGCTGTCATTTTAAACTTGCACACTGAATTACACTCCCAAACACTTTGATAAGACACAAAAACAGTCCGGATGAAACACACGCGATAAACTTAATGACGCGTGCCGTTTGAAAACAGTTGGAAAAGTGAGGAGACTGAGAGGTGTAGGTCAACGCTTTCTGCCGGTCCTTTATGTAGCTGGTGAGACATACCGCGTCAGCACCGTGTGACACACTACTAAATCTTTCTTAAGCTCAATAGGTACATTCAGTCAAATTAAAAAGCTAATATTTGGCATACATACTAATAGTTACGTTCTTGCTATCATAGTTAAATTTATTATCTAATGTGAACATTAAATTTTAAAACAATTACAAATCTGATCCGGATAATCCGGACATCCGGATAAACGAGAGCTGGATAAACGGTTTTACTGTATACTATATGTCTATATTTGAGACAAGCTTTTCTGTTCTGAATGAATATTGAGGGCAATAAGTATGTGAAGATAAGGTACACAGCTCACGTTTTCAGTATCGTACAGAGAGGAGTCATGATCACAAAATAATAATCCCCATTGTGCGCCTCTGGTGAGAGGGGCAAGCACACAATTTGCTGGAGTATTCTGTATGGCCTACCTTCATATGCCTTTAACCTTCGCACTCGCTTTCACAAGTCTGTTTAATATCTAATAGTTCTGTATAACCATTACTTTTGTTACAAAGCATGATAATTAAATAATTTTCTACAGGTGTTAACTTCTATTTATGGTGGCATATGTAGTTTAAGTTTCTTCATACGTAAGTTTTATTCTGTTCATTTAATTAAAGGTTTTAGTTTCCAATGCATATTTTGTTATTACCTTGATAATATTTTGTTAATATCTTGTTGATATATTTTTAATGCTTTCTTAATGTTTAAATCAAAATGTAGCATTAGGCATTTTTGAGAATATTAATTTCATTCATTCTATCAGTCTTCGAAATACCAACTAAACTTAGGTTCGGCCACGCCGTAGCCGAGTGGTTAAACCATTCACTTCTCACGAAAGCGGCCCGGGTTCGATCCCAGGCAACCACATGTGGGATTCGTGGTGGACAAAGCGGTGCTAGGGCAGGCTTCCATCGGGTTCTCCGGTTTCCCCCGCCATTTCATTCCACCGATGTTCCATCTTCATTCCATATATCGTCAGCGTCACCGCCTGCGGTGCCGTATGTAGTAAAAGCGGACGTTAAACACTACAACAAATGGGTTAAAGGGATAGAAATACATCTTCTGGTACGTGTTTCTCTGAAAACATAGAACCTATAGATGAAATAGGTTCATAAATGTGTGCCCAAAGCTTCGCTTTGTAAGTTTGAGACAAATGCAAAATGCCTCTCGGCAAAATGTTCTATGACCTGCGGGAGTAACCTCCTTCCACCAGATGACTGGACCCATTTCTGCGGTGTAGGCACCCAGACGGCGGAGTCCGTTACCTCAGACGTTAGGGCAATGATGAGGATGACAGTGGATTGAGAGGATCTACAGCCTTTATCATTGACTCCGAAATGGGAATACTTCAAATGAGCTAGTCAGAGTTGAAGGCTGGGATAGCGCCCACCCCAGAACCGGGAAACGAACCACGGGCGCTCAACAGGAATAGCCAGGAACAAACCCACTGAGTTACTCCGACGCACTACTCACCAAAATGTGTTCTAGAATATTCCAGCGTCGTATTCATTTGTACCACTCTATGTTTGTTTACAGCCTTGCTCATCAGATAGGCAAAAAGTGCATCACTGGTAGTAGAAATACAGAGAAAGTGTTTCAAAAGGAATATTTATGGCTACTGCCAAATTTAGGTAACCATTTGAATACTCTATTGGGTTTGAAGACATAAAATAAGCTTGTATTGTTTGGAGCATGGGTATTTTTAACTGGAGATTTTTTTTATTTATTTTACATATTTATTTATTTTCATCTCAGCAGCTAACAAGCCCTGTGTCTAAGAATCGGCATTTTCGTTTTAAGCACTAATTCATATTAACATACGTGCTCGACTGTCGACAATCACAACGTTAGCTCATGGGAAGTTCACAATGATTAAACCAGCGATGTGAGACCTCTGTCACTATTTTCACCACATGTAAACTCTGCGATCAGCTTTAGATATTAAAAAGAAAAGGTTTCTTTGAGTGTTTATCATTATAATTATAAGCGGGTAATATAGGCTGTGAAGGCCAAACAAAACTGTATTTAAGGGGGAAATGAAAATTTATTTCTCTAATGCTTGAAAATTGAAATGAAAAGGGTGACACTTTTGCGGAGTAAAACGGACACATATTAATACAATGATATTACAACCCATTTGGCATATCCTTTCCTATCAGTTGAAATTTCAGTTGAGTGAACTGCGTGTAGTCAGTACAGCAGAAATGACAGAATTTGACTCTGTGCCATCGCCCTAATCGTTTTCGTTAGTCGAGATACATATCGGTCGCTTAAGGATAGTTTTATGTTCCCCGCATCAAAACATCTGCCGCGTTGTCTTGAGGAAATGCATCTATGAAAATGAAAATATCCACAGTTTCCTTCTAATGGCTTTTAATAGTGTAAATTTCGTTCAGAACATAAAACATGTGGTGCATATACAATTGTAACGAGCTATATCAAACCGTTCTTAGGATGGTAACTTCTTATTTATAATTTATCATTTTTGACATGGCAACATGAAATCCTGGAATTTGTTGATTTTAATCATTTTAAGTGCATTTATCATTCAGAATGTGATTTACTAAAGTTTTCAGCAAATTGCCTGAAAATTTATTTTCGATGTTACATTATATAAACATCAGATGAATTTAAATTTTAGTGTGATAACTTTTAGTTTTGGAGTTATTACATTTTAAATCAGAAGTTAATCATCAAATGTTCCACACGGTATAATTCTAAAGATAAGCTTTCTAGCTCTGCCATTTACTTCACGATAACATACAAATGTCATTTAAAATGGTTCTACTAGCGTTAGTTCAAAATAAAATAGTTTTCAAATTCTGTCATTTGAAATGTCTAGATATTTTATTTCTATGTAGCTTTAAAAAATAACTCAAAAGCTCCTAAAAAGAGCAAATTGTATGACAGATTTAATTACTTATGTTTTGGAAATCTATATGACAAATTTCAAAATAATTGGATGAAAACTACATCGTGTGAAATACTTTGAAAAAAGTGAATGTGCTGAGGAAAGTAAATTTTAGAAATCTCAGATTTCAAAATCAAAAACATTTATTCTGAAGATTTACCCCACCTTATATAAATATAGGTTTTTATAATACAAAATATAAAAACACATTGGAATTTATTATCCCTAAGTATTTTTAATGTTGTGGAATACAAATGTAAACTTTTCACAATTTATACTAAATTTTAGTGGCGCTTCCCCTTAACACATACAAATGTTTGTACGCATGTTGAATTATTTTTTTACATTTTCAATGTAAGTTATGGAAGAGAATTAGAGAGCTGGAGGAGAGCTGAGCTACTTCATATCTTTAATAGTGCACATCAATTTTTAAATAAAAAATTCCTGATGTTTTACTGAAACATTCAATGTAATACATTGTAGCGCTCCGGTCCCTCCTGGCTGGTTATGCACTCTTCTCGGCCAGTTTCGGAACAGTGCAAATTGAAAATAGCGTTTCTATAATTTAGATTTCTAAAGCTTACAGCTTGACGGAAAATGTGCTCCTATAAAATGACATTTGCCCACATAAATTAGAAAAATTGGCGTACTGTATTTAATATAAACAAGTTTAAAGTTACAAAATGACCACTTGATTGGTCTTTTACCGCTAAGGTGAAGAACGTTGAACGTTAAACTATTTTCTTAATATTTTTCACCGTTTATAATGCTCCTTGGACCACAAAGCTTCAGGAATTACGGCTTTAAAAACTGTTTGAAATTGTTTTCCATAACCCACAATGAAAAAATTGGAAAAACTAGTAACATGTATACAAACATCTTAAAATAATTTAAATTAAAAAATAGCTGCAGAAAAATTTAAATTTGTATACTAACTCAAATTAGGAAATTGGGAGTAATACATTAAACCGTAAGGTCCAAGAAGTATTTCATATTACCATATCAAAAGGTGATTAGTTATGAATAAAAAGTAATATCTTAACAACAGATGACATAGCTGCTTAAAATCTTGCGTTCGGTATGTCGTATGTTCCGAATATATGGTAAAAAACCATAAGAAAGCTATAAACTTGATTTTCACAAACATTTCCTGAAGTTCGAAGAATTCTGAACTGTTATTTTCTTTATGTTATGTTCGCAATGGATGTCCAAGCCCTAAATTCAAATAAGCGGAAACATCTGCTGGTCCCGGCCTCAGATGTTATCTGGAAACATATGCTCCTAAATCTACGTAAGTGACCAGATAGGACGTGGAAAATGGCGCCTTAGTGGCAGCTTCAGTCGTTATTTACTGGACAAGATAACGCAGGCGGAAATAAACATTATTTCCTTCAGTGCAATGCGAGTTTGTGTGCCATGTGGAGGTTAATCGACTCTGCCTTTCGAGCTACTTTTAACTCCAAGCTCCGTTGCACATGTGCACGGCCGATATGAGAGCTTCAAGGGTGCGAATGCGACGTTCTGAAATTCGCTGACGAAGATTGATGAGGAGCTCGTCTCAGAGAGTGAGAGAGTGCACGCGAGCAGGTGGAATGTTCTAACAAACAGAGCTTTAGCACCTGTGTTCCACAAGACCCATGAAATTAGTAGCATCTGACTGTAACTTCTCCAAGAAGAAAATGTACTATAAAGTTATTTTATGATCACCACTCAGGTATTCTGGGAAATGGATATTAATTCCGGTAATTGTTTTCTGCTTATCCATAGTAGTTGATATTCGAAACTAATACATACTAAATTATACCTTAGCAGCTGAAGTTGTGAGAATTTGTGCTTGCACAATTAGGTTATAAAGCATGTAATACCAGTCCAAGATCCAGATCCTCATAGTTTTGTTATATATGCGATTTGCTTCCTTCCTTCATTTCTTTCTTTCTTTTTCTTCTTCTTTGGTATGAAAGAATTATTTATGATAACAGTTGTCGTATTTACATGCACGTTCATTTCCTCACATTCTTGATTGCACATAGTTCCTTTTTGCAGAAACAGTACACACAAATTGTTGAAATGGTGCTCAGATGTGTGTACGTGTGTATGTATGTTTGTATGTGTGCAATAAAAAATGTCAAAACCTCTAAATAACCTTTATCCTAATTCTATAGATGTATGCACGGGTCTCTAGATTTCAACGTTCCATAAATTCCAAACTTCCATAACCTTCATCCGGCATAACTTTTCTCTATTTTCTTTGTACTTAAGTTGTAATCAAGCTAGTAAGCAGAACGTGCTAAATAATTCTACAAAGATATAACATTACTATCATTAAAAATCAATGAACCGATATTTGATATTAGCTGTCGTGGTGGAAGACTGCATATTTTTCAAAGAAGTAACTTGGTGGCCTGGGAGTTCAGAATCGTTGTCTTCATGAACTTTATTCTAACTCGTTGTGCATACTAAATGTGTCTGCATTTGAAAACGATGTAGATTTTATGTAATTAAATAATAATGGAACCAAAAACAAGGTACAACGGTTTAACACGTAACCTTCTATAACTATCTAAGAAATGACTCGAAAGTTATGTCCGAAGTTTTTTCACCGCCAAAAGGTACTTATAGGCCATGTAGAATTTCTAGAGCTTGTAAAACTATTGGGGCAGGTGAAGTTAAGGAAGTCAGAAATTCCACTGATGTTTCACGTTCTTTTGCGTGAATATCAATTGATTTTTATCCGTTTATAGCCAAAACTATACGAACTTATAAAGCGAAAAGGGCAGAATTCACAATAAAATCCTTCAGTTAATTGTACAATTATATAAATAAAAGGAAAGGTAAATGAAATGTATTAATTCCTTATTCGAGTTTAAAAAGCCAACAGTGCAACGTCTGGTAAATTAGCTAGAAATAGAGTAAACTTGCGTTCCTAAAGAGGCAGCGAAGCAAATAATCCTTTGCTATTGTGAAGCATTATACGGGTGGAACGTGTTCGTAGCCTAGATCTGGAATCAAAACAAGGCTATGAAAGTAAAATGTTAAGTTGCAAAACTGCTTTAAATGAAACCGAGTATTCAATTGTGGCAATATCTATGCCAAGCTCAGAAAGCTTGAAGTTCATCTAATGCCTCGGATTAAGAATTCGATACTCTTGAGGTAACAGAAACTGAATGATCATCGCAATTCTTTCTTAATATCTGATGCATGACAAGTCAATAGTCTACATTTTAATTTAGTTAATGGATACGAAACAGGTGTGAACTTTTTCTTTTAAGCGAGATCCCAGGGCTGTCAGTCACTGCACGACAGCCCTACTGCTTATGCAATTAGATTATTTCAATTTTGAATCTCGGAGAGGAAACGCGAAAAACTGTGGAACTTATCGACACCACGAAGATGAAAGTTCTCATGAACGTCAATGGCGTTATATGGTATTGGTGTCCTATTCACATACATTGATTCAGTTACTGCTAAACTACCTATGACGCACACCGTTTGATAAAGCAAATGTAAAGCTAAGAACCAGTTTCTGCGTCTATGATATACAGCCTAGGAAGCGAAATGATGTGGTTTCGGTTATTTACTGCCATGATTGTTGAGTGGGTAGTGCAGGCTACAGTAACCTCTTTGTTCATTCTGTCACTGGGCTGCGGTTACTCTGTCGATAGTTTGGTACGTTTACAAGCCTTGTAACAACCTCTACTCAGATTGTAGTTGCTTACAGTGCGGGAGCTGTTTGTCGCGATAGTCTTTTGTTCACTTAGATAAAACAGATTTCTTATTATTCTCATTTAGAGATTCCCATCTGTGAAACTTTTAAAATTCACAATCTCAGCCCGAATCATCTGATCGCGCGGCCACATTCTTCATTAGGTGGAGTAGAGTTCGTTGCTATCCTGCTTCCATCCAGTAGGAACCAACTCGTATCAAACTCTAGCCAATACCTTCCCCATGTGGAGTAAATCACGTGATGAGAGTTGATTGTATTTTACGGTCGTGGACACCTTGGCTGCGATGTGAGTCTAATTATAAAGTGGTGGACTGTACCCCCATTCTGTTACTCTCCATCTCAGGTTTATGGTAAAGATGTCCATTGCAAAAGATTAATGACCAGAGCTTTTGCTAAGACTTGAAAGTTCACTCCAAACCTTCTCTTGTTCGCCATTTTTAGTTTCATTTCTGTTCTGTCCCACGGACAGACAATACTAGGCACCCAAAACTGAAGTACAGTACTGACGTATCGGCTGAATTAGGCCACTGACTTCCCCCTAAGCGCATCCGGGTTCGATCCCAGCGATTTAATTCACATTTGCTGCGAACTGGGACATCTTTCCTCCTGCACTTTATCCTATATTTTCATCCTCACCCCCAATAACCCACTGCTTTGTCGTTAACGCATAATCAATTATAAGTGGTGCTTTCTATCATCCTTAATGCTGCCCTAAAATGGCGTATGAGAAAATGAGTTATTAGAAAGTAAAATACTTACAAAATGATTACTGATTTTAGCTCACCTGACTTACGGTAATACAGCTAGCTTCAAGTTTATGAACTTATATTTGTATCAAATAATAAACAAGCAAAGCTCAATGTTTAAAATATTTTGAATGTTTACGAATTAAGTAACTTATGAATTTATTAAATATAATAAGTCAACAAGATAAACAAGGTAAACTAAATTAAATGCTTGAATAAATGAAATGCAGCAGTTTGTTACGAGATCCTTCATATGCCGCCTTTAGTAGCGCAAAATTCCAATGTGATTTAATTGCAGACTGAGAGGTTCATATCAACACTTAAAACGGGAGAGCTTTCTTTATTGGTGACAAATAATTTTCCCTCATCTTTGTGCTCAACGAGCGAAGTTAAACACCCGTCATTCCTTGTTATGGTCAAATAATGAAAATAACTTGAAGTGCCGCTTGCAAGGCCTAGGCATTGCAATTGGGCCAATGTCAATATTAGTAGGAAGTAATGCTGGAATTATTTTAGAGGGCCCACATTATTCCTACGTCTGCTTTGCTGGCAGGTACTTTAACGTAAAATTCATCAGCAACATCGTAAGTTAAGTTCTTTTGAAACGTGGTTCTTCCAAAACGTTGCTGGGAACAGAATGTGCAATAGATTATCAACACTAGAGCTTTCAATATGCAAGTAACTATTAGGGATGAAGCGTTTCAAAATCTTGAAAATTATTGTACAAATTATTAAAAGCCCACGTTTCAACTATTCACGATCTTGTTTCTTTGTAGTAAATTTAAAGTAACTAACTCATCTGTGCTACTAATAAACGAAAAAATACTCATTATATACGCTATTTTTTCCCCACAATTTTAAAGAGAAATGCATAAAAAACTGTGATATTAATACTTGTTGATCAAACTTTAGAAATGGAAAGTCTATTAAAAAGCTTTCAAACTTCATTTGTTGAGTCGTAGATGAGAGCAAACAAACACCTTAAAAATGATATAAGATTTTTTACAAAATGCCAAAGCATTACCTCATAACATGTTACTATCTAGAATTTCATAACGATATTAATATAACACATTAAGAACTAGTCAAGCCTCACTGTATGAGGTTTCTTAAGACCTGACAAACCCCAAACCGACTCTGATTCATAAATGAATTTAATATTACCTACATTCATGGCTTCCTCAGTTTATTTGGTTATTTAACTTGGTTATGAATGACGCCTCTTGGATACTTATAAAAAGTTATTCAAAAGCCATTCATTTTAAAAAAAATTTCCCAGCATTTATTTCCTAATTTTCAAAATCAGCACGATTTCCCAATATTTTTGAAACTTTGATAGTAAAAATTTCGTGGCCATAGAAAAGTAGCTGCAACATACAGTGTTGAATGACTTCTTTAAAGTAACCATGACTATGCCAAGGTTCGGAGGAGGTACTTAGCACCTCGACCAATGAAATCTTTTGTGCGTATGCCACTAATGGTGTGCCCCCGGCAGTGAGCGGTGAGATGGGAGGACCTAAGGGTGCCCGGACTGAGGAACGACGACAGCACAGAGCGGGCGGGATCCCTAACAACTACAAATTTGAACTCCCCGGTGGCGGGTGGTACAACCGGCTCCCCTGCCCCTTGCGGGTTTACACATCCCTGGGTACTCGGGACTAGAAGACCTCTCCAATTCAGAAGACGAGGATTCACAGACAATGCACTTGCCATGCAAGCCGAAACTCCCGCCGAGGCTTGGAACCAGGATGGAAGGTGAAGTGAAATGAGAAGTGAGGTGAACTGAGGGACAGCAAATTCACTCGATGTAATTATCTCTCCCACCATTCGCCTAGTGGCCGGGAAACCACCGAAAAAGCCCAAGGGTCAGGAGATCGGCCACGGTAATTGAATCCATGACCTCCCAAATGCGGGCCATAGACGCTACCGCCTGAGCCATCTTTAAGGGTAATATGCAGTTAATTTTAGCAACTGCTTTTTTCATTCCATAACAAAAGTACAGCAAGAGGTACTATCGAATGCTGTGCTGACAGGTTATGTCTGAGTCGTTATAGTGCTTGTCTTCAGTCCTACTTTCACCGTCACATGGTTAGTTTCAGAAAGAAAATATGACCGCCAGTCTTTACTTCTGTATATTTTCCGTTGAGTGCAATTTCAGTGCATACGGAGGTATATACAAAATATTGTTCTATTCAACTGAAGTATCAATTATCTCTTAATTAAATCGCCAGAAACATTAATTAAATATCCTAAAAGTGTATTTAATGTTTCCTGTGAAATTATTCAACAATTTACCTCGAATTCCACATGATCAGCATAATTGGCTTCATTTAGAGGTATCCTGAAAGTGGTGAATGCCTACATATTTCATAAAGTAGACGAACTATTTAAGCAATTAGGGACCCCACAGTTTTAAAGATACAATTAATTGTATTAATTGCATTTATTTGTTGTGCTGTAATTATTTCATGGTTATACACACCCATATATCTATTATTGCAATATTTCAGTAAATCTCAATATGGTGACACATTACAAAAAATTATTTTCAAGCTCATAACACTTTTTAAAACTGGCTCATATCGACAGGTCTGCAGCAAATGTTCACACAATTTGTCTAATGTTGAATTTCTAAACATAGATACAATAAGGCTACTTGTTCTTAGATTTTAACGAAATGGTTAGTTAAGCGCTAGAATCGTTTTAGCGGAAGAAAAACTTAGTGGATTGCGGCAGCTGTAAAACGCTTTCCAAGAGAATTCCTGTCATCTGTCTCAAGAAAGAGGAGTCGAAAAAGGATCAACCATGCGATAACTAAAGCGCTCAAATTTAAATATTACTTTACACTTGAGTAAAAACGAACGGGACGTTATGGAGTGAAGCCTTCGGGTCAGACGTAAACACAGGTGCATACCGCTCCCAGGCAACCGCATGTCGGATTGGTGGTGGACAATGCGGCCCTGGAGCGGGTTTCCTCTGGGTTCTCCGATTTCCCCCGCCATCTCACTCCATCAGTGTCACCGCCTGTGGTGCTCTGTGTAGTAAAAGCGGGCGTTAAACACTACAAAAAATGCCGCTCCCCAGTCTTCCGGTCGAAATATAACCTGATCAGCTGCATTATTTCATAAATGAAATCACAACTGTTTCATCATAAAATAACAAATAAAAACTGAATCAACTGTGTATGTGATAAGCTGAGCTTTACTTTAGTGATAATGGCGTCTTTTCAGTTTACGACTTTTTCTAACTCCAACAAAGGATATGTATCCCTGTTATACCATATATGTCTTTGGGAAAGTCATTAGAAACCAAATTTTCACCTTCGAAATCGTAGCTTATATAACGCGTTTTGGATCACAGCTAGAGGGGAGCAAGAATATAGGCTTGCCCCAGCATGATCAGTCTTAAAAATGCTATTTTCAATTGTAAACTGCAACAATTACATTGCTATGTAACATCAGAAATGCTTCATAAAGGCTGTACTTCTTTGTAGGCGGCATTTGTAAGATTGTAGTGACACCTGAAGACATTTTGGATGAAATGCTTAAATGCTTAAACTTATTATTTAAATTTGACTAAACTATAGTGCTATGATTTTTGTCATCAGTTCTGTTAGAAATTTGCAGTATAAAGCCGTACGAAAACAACTACTACAGATTTTTATCAAGTTTTAATACAATAGAGTAGTTGGTTCTTAGTTATGACGCTGCTCTAAAACTTAAGCATACAAAAAGTAAATAGTCATATTTTTTGCCTGTCCTTTAGAAGAATAAGGTTAAGCTTTTAAGGTTTCTCATTTCTGATAGCAGAACAAAGAGGTGTTGAAACAAGAGAAAAATATCGTTCTATGTCCTTATTGCACATAAAAAGCAGGCAGGAATTCCAAGAGAGGAATTAGGGTAAAAAAGAGAAAAGGAAAGAACGGAAGAAAGATCGCAGACTCAAACAAAACTGAATGCTTTCCCAGCACAAAGCGGATCAGCAAAAGCCGAAATCGATTTGTTTGGGGCATTCCTTTCTTCAGGCTTGGTAGATAAGTCTCTGTGCAATATGAGAATGTGCTGCTTTGTAAATAGATGGGCAATGTGACTTTTAGACTGCTTGAAATTCTACAGCTATTGATCATATCAATGCAAGCATTGAAACTTATGCTTTATTGCGAATTTCACTTCTATAATTTTAGCAACAAATAATGTGGGGGAGTTGGTCTTGAAAATAACTTAGCTTTACTAGATGACGATACAAACGTTGTGACTGTTGCATACAGAGAATGAATACTTCTAATATTAGATGGAAAGGTAATAAACGAAAAAGGTCGCCTACGTGGCCCTACGTGACTTCTTGTGAACCTGCTTGCCCCTTGTTGGGGTGTTCATGTGTACCTACTTAGTTTGCATGCGCAGAGGAGAATGAGACGGCCTCAGAGCACTCCATCCGATCTGTCACCTATATCGCGGCAAATTACACCTGTTTGCAAAACCCCCTTACGGCTCCTACCATTCATCACTCCTTTCGAAACTTAAGTAACTATAAAATGGCTATAGTAGAGTTGAGGAAATTCTCCGTATAACCCCCTCTAAATTACCGCGTCCTACCTAGAAATAAACGCTAATGACTAATTTGTCCTCAATGACCATTTCGCCCCATTTTCCCCTTATTTATTATCCATGTACTACGTTTGAAAATGTGTATATCATGTATCAGTTACATGTGATGTTTTGTTGATACACTTGAAGAAACGGAGAGTGACTGACACAGCTTTCTGAAACTTAACATCGAAAATAAATCAATGTCAGAAATACGAAACCTCAGGTTACATTTATTACCAGTTTTCTGATTGTGAATTGCATCGCAAACATTTTTTTTTTTTTTTCAGGATGAGGAATGCTATATACATCGAGTGATTAATCATCCTTTAATTCAGGGGCCCTAATGACCAAGTTGTCGACGGGCCCTTAAACCCAACACACTCACTCACTCACTCCTTTAATTCAATTGCTTCACACAATGTTTTGCTATACTTGGCACGTTTGAAATAATTGAATTCGGACCCATTTGAACTTAACGTAGTCTTGTCTTTCAACAGATAAAACGTTCGGAGAAGAGGTGAAATTAACAAGGGTATTACGTGACAAGTACTTGAAAGAGACTCATTAAATCCCTTCGAAAAGCACCACCTAAAGCTAGGGAAATAGAGAAGGAATAAAATGTTCGGGATCTGTTAATTCCTAAGTGCACATTAAACATTTGTTTCCTCGTCATTAGTTACATGGATTTCAGCTAATTGCTTTTTCATTGGAGAGTAACTAGCCATCGTTTACATTTTCCTCTTATTATTGTTACCTTATACGTAACGGTGTTTATGCTGAGCTTCAATTTCTAATTCTTAAATTGAAGAACGCCTGCCGTTAGCAACACTGCTGGATACCGCAGCCTGCATGTCCTTTACAAGTTACAGTGTCGCCTGCGGCTTAATGTAATATCGGCCATGTTGAACTCTTGGGAACTGCCGATAAGCTGTGTCCCCTATAACAACAACGTTATCCCAGCAGGCTTCACCGAGCCCACATCACGTTTCCAAGATTGGAGAGGCATGCAGTTTACGTTTTAACATAAAATCATGTGGACGTCCGCGGAAATGCCATACAGGAGAATTTGAACTTTTTCCAAGAACTGGACATTACAAATCCAGGTACTATACAAAAATTATTTAAGTTGGCGGCAGCCAATTTAAGTACCTTCGCTAGTTCACTGAAATATGATCTTGTTACATACAGTACTTCAGTTTCCTTATTCCTTCTTATTTCAGAAACACCATCACGTAAAAATAGTTTTCTAGACATGGGCTAATTAACAAAATATGACCACATGATACCACCGAGACTTGTGACTTACAGAATATGGCAGTCCCTAATTTTCAGCTATACTACTGTCGATACCTGACCCGCCGAAGTATTTATGACAGCGGTTAGCGCGTAGCAGGAAAGAGGTGCTATAAAATAAGACCATTATACCTATACTTCAAGTATAAGTTACTTTATCTTGCAGCGGGTGCTTGAAATGTCAACTCTGCTCGTATACACGCTTTATTACTTCCTCTCTTCGGCTGCAAAGTCTAAAAATGCGCCAAAGAACCTTTTTACTAGCTGAAGGTGCATATAAAAGAGATTTACTAGCAGTGAGATGATCATATCCTTTGAAGCATCTTCAATGTATACATCGAACAACAGCGTCTTCAGTAAAATTGCGATGTCATGACATATATACAATTATTTGTGTAAATAGAAATAGATGGCTATTCATAAAGTCATTAATGCAGTTCACTCAAGAGGGACTTTCACAACACCAGGTGCTCTGGGAATTAACAAACGGCAGCAACTACTGGTCCTTTTAGTAGAAGTAGAAGTTGTCCAGTATATATATATATATATATATATATATATATATATATATATATATATGCGTGCTCTTAACATTATAGTGTTCTGTATATTTGTTTACCGAAGACACTCACCGTACATGAAGAAAGATAAAACCTGCTTATGAAATGAAACCGCAGTTTAGCACGAATCAAGAATATTACTCGTAATGCTTTACCCAGAATTTTAGCAAATTTTAATTACTAGCCTTTGGTTATAAATATCTAAAAATTTTGGGTTATATGGCTAACACAAATTAAAAACGCATAGGACCAATGCCAAGTTGGGCAATTTCAAATTCAATAAATTGTGCAAAAAATAAAATCATCAAATCCTTTGGTGTTTTAGTTTATTACAGAAGAGTTCAATAAAGAACTGTAATCCTGATTTTTAAACAAAACCATTTCTAGAATCCGTGCTCAATTGTTTCTACAAATTCTATGGAAAGTAATTATTTTTGTGTGTAATAGTCTTTAAACTAGCTCTTTCCTATGTTACAAGATACGAATAGGATAACCTTCAAACTTGGACAAATTAAGGCGCTATTTTTCCCGTATGTTTACCTGCAACACTAAATAAACACTGCAGGAGAAATATACTTTCACCAAGATTCCCAAAACTATGCAAGTTTTTATAATATATTTTAGGAAGCATCATAAGCTGAAAAACAAGAATATAGTCTTTCGGTGGCATACACGTTTACAATATGACAAAAGGATTCCAAACTTCCAAACAAACGGGACTGCACATTACAGGCAAAATTGCATCTATACTTGAAATTATATCTGCTTTAAGTATTAAATTGTAAACTTGAAACTGTTATCTCATTATCTAATACAGCATATACTGAATACAAGAATTAAATAAATTACTGGGATTGCTACATGGTCCGTTTCCCATCCGCCTGAGACAAATTGAATTTCAGGGTAAGCACTAAAGTTTTAATCACATCACCACTGAAGTAAATGACATACCAGAAGTGAATTAGTTCCAAGTTTTATGATAGTGAATAATTAAGGCACTGCAGCTGCTTCCCTTTTTTCAACACTTTCGGCACATCTTGTATTATCCTCCTTGTCTCGGTTTTCTTCCAATTTTGGGACGTGTCTGCTTTTACTTTCTTCACTTTATTCTATTTACTACCCATTTCATTCTTAACGAACTGTAGACATATTAAAATCTTGAATATTTCTGTTCCTAGTGAATGCAGAACATGAACGTAACTTGTCACATAAGTTGAAATATTCGAATCTTGCTTGGCAATTTTTGTTTTATTCATATAATCCGGACTGGGATTCTGAACACTCCCATGACCCCCCCCCCCTCCCAACTCCGGAATTTCCGCTTCTGCAAAATCACCGATATATAAAGAGCTGATTGTTAAACAGAAGTAGCCACTTAACCAAAAGGTTGCTGTCATCAGTTTGTCGTTGCTGTTTGTTACGCCAGTTGATTTCATGACTATTACACCAGCTTGCTTCTGCGTTAGTTGGACATAATCTTGCTGTAAGCACTACTGCCAATTTTGGATCCGATAATTGTCTATAATAAGAATATTAGTCAATGTCAATTTGCCCCGTGTTTACTTCGTCCTCTGTACCTATAGTGAATTTATGGTACTTGTAATTACTGACATGTGAAATGCGATGCAAGCGAGAATCAACTGGAGTTGATTGCAAGAATATGTCTGTAGAGACATGTTTCGTTCATGTAACTTGCATCGTGGACTAAAGGAGATAAAACCAATATAACGTTTTAGCCATTTCGAGTTAAACACATTTAATATTATTTCTGGAATAGTCCCTTTTGTTACAATACACAGAGCTGAACGGCACATGGCAATGGTTTTACTAATCCTGTCTGAACTGAGACTTAATATTACGCTGGTTAAAGGTGTCTGCACTAAAGTTGGTGTTGTATATAGAACTCTGGGCACAGCGATGATTATCTTTCTTTCCTTCTTCCTCCAACTCTATTTGTTGCGATGATCGGACTTCACGTCGACTAAAATAGAAGCTGATTGACCGGTAGACAAACCGAAGAACAAAATAGGGGATATGTGTTCCCTCCAGTGGCAAGGTCTTTGAGCTTTATTAAAACATAAATAGGTTTACATATTGACACTTAAACGTTGATTAAATATTTATAAACCTATGTAGGCGAAGACACATATTTAGTATTTATTATCAAAAATACCAAGGAGATATTGTCCCCAGAAAAATGTCAGGTAAGAGTGATATACACGAAATTCAAGGTCACCGTTTTATTTTCGGCTACGATATATTAGCTCAATTAACACCATACACTACAAAAATGACAAGCATCTACCCCCATATCCTGAGTTACAGCTATGTTCTCCTCTAACATGCGGATATATTTAATTTAGCTTATTATTCAAAATATGATTACAAAATTGAGATTAGTCATTCATAAGTGTCACAGAAACAAATATATTATTAATATCTAAACAAAGGAAGTGTTGCGCTAGTAAAGTTTAATTAGGTAAGTGACAGCGCTTATGTGCCATATTGGTAAATGTCACTTAAGAAATAGGATAAGTTACGCACGCTAAACATTGGGATTTCGTCATTCCATTTGCGTTGTGTCACTTTCAACTATAAGTACGGCCAAACCAAATGAATTGTATTGTAGCGACCTGAGTTGTTTAGGCTCGAATCCTACACAGGAGGGCTGGTCAGGATAGAAGCTACTCGCTAGATCACACATACTTATAGAAGTTATGGCTTATGTTCAGGGCACCAATAATATCAAACTAAATACGTGAATGTTAGAGTTCATGTCTACCTCGGCCCTGCTCTTTGTAATGCATTTGGGGACACTTGATATTTCTTGCCAGTCCTGGCTATAGCTATCGTCAGCATTCTAGAGTTGCCATTTCCCAACCTGTTCTAATTATCACATTTTCCAACATGTTGCTTAACTTCCTCTGCAAGATTATTAGCCTGATTTGTTACTTTGTACTCGCACAGTCAATCACCATTGCGTTCGAGATGTAAGGAATCTTAAGCTTTCAACAGAAAAACCATGTTTATAAGTTCGGACAGAGTTTCTCTGACTATACAAATCCATTTTCATACTAAAATAGCATGTGTGAAAACCATCTATCATGTTTTAATCAGTGTTAAAGATCTTTGAAAAGTAACCTGTAAAATGATTATAAAGAATAGAAGTTAATAATTTTAAAAGGTTTCATACATTTGAGATTTAATTAATTAAAGTTAGTGTAAAACAAGTTAGAAATTAATTTATACATTGTTTAGGTATTGCCGCTGTGTGAGTATAAAAGGTAGATATAAGATTAGTGAGAGAATTTATAAAATTCAAAATATATTTGTTCCAAGGTATTAATTATAAAATGTGGAAAGAAAACTTAAGAAAATTGGTTTTGAAGCACTTCTTACGATATGTATCATTAACTCCTTTGAGTTTTCAGATTATACAAAATGCATTGCTAATGAAGGGAACTTCAGGGCCTACTTAAGACTATAACAGCCTGACTATAATCTTCGCAAAACTTAAAGGCATATGGAGGCGGGGCGTACCTTGGACTCCAGCGAATCCTACGCTTGCCCCTCCTACCAGCGCTGCCGAATGTGGAACATGCACCTCACACACTGTTCATTTTCATTTCAACTTTTTCAATTATTTTATATAACAATTTTATAGGGTTATTTCCTTATATTTTCACAAGAACAAGTCATATAGTAATAACTCTAACTCTTGCCTTACCTTTATGATTAAGATTTATACTATTTGGATGAATTAACAATACTAAAATGTACAGAACCTCTGTCGCTACACGCACTACGCTTGGCAACAGCGCTCCGCTTGAGCATTGGCCAGCGTTCACATGCCTTTAACTTTTGCGAGCGGTATAGACGCGTTCATGATCGCAAAAGTTGGAACACTGACCTGTCTCATCCCCAGTTTGGAGCATGCATGGTGCCTGCCTTACTGGCAATAGTCACCCCTCCACCCACAAGGAGCTATTAAGTGGGAATACGAGTAAAGGACTATAAAGCTATAACTGTTTCTCATTTTAACGTTGAAATTTCTGATGCTTTGAAAATGTATCCTTATTAGAACATTAATAATATAAAACTGTGTATACACTGAGTGTATTTTTGTTGTGTTTAACGCCCGCTTTTACTACTACGGCACTGCAGGCGGTACACTGACTGTAAATACAAGAAAATTACTAAAGACGCAAGATGCAAAACTGAAGAAAAAAATTACTCTAATAGAAGAAAATTTCCTAAAAATAGAAAAGGCATAATCTGACAAAAGATAGTCATTATTTTAGTAATCTGGGAGCCATTATAAGGATTTATGTACACGTTAGGAATGCCTATGATGCTACACTAAAAGGTTCCGTGACATCGGAATCCCGACCCTAGTCATATCTCTTTAAATTAAGTTTTTAAATTAGCACAGGTGATATAGAAACGGAGAAAAACAAATTACCATTACCCAAACTTATTTAGTGATAATTTTTTATCACTGCAGAGCTCAACTTCTATTTTAAAACAATCTATCTGTTGTACACTAAAGGTGCACATT
This sequence comes from Tenodera sinensis, assembly GCA_030765045.1. Classification (NCBI taxonomy): domain Eukaryota; kingdom Metazoa; phylum Arthropoda; class Insecta; order Mantodea; family Mantidae; genus Tenodera; species Tenodera sinensis. Next base: position 49,949,224 of record CM060964.1, read on the forward strand.
TAAGTCTTTTGTACCAAAGCTCTGATCGTTATGGATAATACCACTTTAAAGCGTTCAAATACAAAGAGCACTGCAGTAGACTTGAGAATATTAAAATGCTCCTCGTCTGATCCCTGATGTAGATGCCACGATTCACCTCCTTTGATGGCAGTATATCAAAGCAAAGCACTCGAGAGTAGTTCCTATTTTAGACTTACCATCACATGAATGAAGCCATTCAAATCAGCAAAGATAAAGGATGAATATATGCGACTGCTTCAGCGACAAGATCATACTGGTCAAAAGGAAATCCGTCTGTTACACAGGAAACGCAATCTGATTACGTCTAGCTACAAAAAGGTACGGCTATAGAGAACTTCAAGAGACTGGAAGCTGCAGATAAAGTTTAAACTACTGTACGCTTTTCATATTGCCACTAGAAAACTAAAAGCATCTAACCAAATAAGCATAACAATAATACTAAAGAGAGTCCCAAGTTAAGCAACTCAAAGTATTGCGTATTTCTAATAGCAGCACAGCATTCACCAAGGCTCCTTGGAATAATTTTATTTACACATTGAAGATAGGATTTTAAACAACCTTGGTATAATCCTGTAGAATTTAATGTAAATAAATACTAAAATATTAAAAACAAAACATTCTTATTTGGCTCAAAAATTCTTATCAGGTTTTTACTGGGAGGCCATTTTTGTGGTGTATTAAATAAATAAGGACCATTGTATGCATCAGTCACAGTTCATCAGCCCATTACAGCCTAACTCAAATTTTGGATACATACAAAATTTCATATTTTAGTTACGTTTCAGGGTGCAACAGGACGATGTTAAAATAATAGCACCTATTCCTCAGCAACAAAAGTGCTTCTATATGAAGATTTGGTTATTTCTGTTTTAATGACTAACAATTTTGATCAAGATATAACATACAAACGCATGAGATAATGGCATCGTAATAAAGTTTATATGATGAATGTTTTAAACAGATTTTGAAGCGCTTTTCATTCTAAGTGAATTTTATATAACGGGAAAGCTACGATAGACCGACAAATCTTGCTGTGGGGAAACTCTCCTTATAACACAGAACTCCCGTCTATGTTATATGCTTATAGCAAGAATGTTTAGGACTAGCTAAATATCAATTTGGTTTTTGAACTTAAGGATACCCATCTGTGAAATTTTGAAAATCTACAGTTTTTATTGAATTGCTTTGAAATTTTAACACAGCAATCACTGTATAGTGAGGAGTAACTGTGCTAAATTTCATACATTTAGTCAGATTAGTTGCTAAGATATTAATATTTTATTAAATTTTTTTTTAGTATTTGTATAAATGGTTCCCCCATGATGCAATTTTGATTTGAAAAACTTAATAATTTTCAGTTGTGTTCTGTAATAGAATGTTAACAAATTGATGAGATAATTTCTTAATATTGTTATTAGTTTGGATAAAAATAAATTTTAAAGTTTAAAATCATTATTTTTTTCATTGAAATTTCGAAATGTAAACTTTAATATTTAATTACTCAGCAGTTATTCACGTTATGAAGAAATCATCTCATTATTTCTTTTTAATATTATTTATAAGCAGATACACCAAATTTCATGCATAAGTACTGCAAATTGCATCATGTGGAGCATTTTAAAGAGCAAACAGTGCTAAAAATAAAAACATGGAAAAACTAAGTTTGAAGTCATAGCAAAGGTTATGGAAGTGTATTGATTTAACTGGACATTACCATTTACAGGCAATCAGTTAGATGGCCACGTGACATAGTTAAAATGGTCGTAAGGCTATAAAAATCGTATCAAAATAAAGCAGAAGATTTATACTATTTGATAAAACAAAAATCCATTTTTGGAAATTTTTGAAATTTTAAGCCTTTTTTCACAGATGCGTATCCTTAACTTTTGTCTCTACTTGGAAATTGTAGATTTTCCTAATATTACAAACTTCTTCTCTTAGATATTTATGAAGTCGTACGATTATTACATATAAACATTTTTATTTTTCTAAAGACATAACCAATCAAAATCTTAACGAAGAAACAATTCTTGGAATTTTGTGCAGCTAATTCCTCTCAATATTAAAACAAACTGTTTTTGCATAATATAGAATAATTACACTTATTCACCGCATATGTTTCAATTTGCTTTATAACTTTATCACGATCAAAAATACCATAATTGCTTAAGTAACAAGGTTATTATGGAAGCGCTGCTTTTGATAGGGAATATTCTAATGACAAGATTCCATACCGAAATTTATATGGTATGGCTATTAAATTATGGACATAGGGACAAGAACATCCTTAGGTCAAATGGTGTAATTGTTACTTTGATTTATAGCGCGTTGTAATTGGAGATAAATGGAAAGAAAATAAACATAATCTGATGTGCACGATAAAAGGACTGGATTCTTGACATAGTGATTCGAAAACGTGGAACATTGTGGCAATCCTGTAGATCCAAAGAACGATTTCTACTCACTCCCAGAACAAGTGAATGCACTGTAAGCCATATAAGGCTTTCTGAAGTACTGTACTATAGAATATTATCTGTGCAGTGTCGCAGTTCAAACTGGTGTTAAAATACGTATGTATTTCGAAACCTGAAATAAGTAAGTAGGAGAAGCTTATAAAGCATACGCTCAAGAAGGCTTGCTCGGGTCTGTCTGTGAACCGACGTATTGATGGAAACGGCGATGTGCTGGATGTAATCCTTACGTAAGGAGCGAAACATTTGTTTTTAAATTTGATAACGGAACCATGATACTCGTGGCATTGAGCTTTATTGTTATTAAATAAATTGGAAATAGCTATGTTTTGAAGTAGTCGTCAACAGGAGAAAATTTACAGTGACATCGTCACATAAAATATGCAGGGGAAATGAACGCTTGAGTCACTTTTTATATAATCTTTCCTAGTAAACTGTTGAAAGTATGAATGTAAAATATTAAACCTAGTATTAAACCAAATAAAAACTTCGCGTTTTTTCTTTTATGTACCTATACTTATTTCTGTGTAAAATAGATCATATTTCACTAAAATTCAACAAACTTGATGATAAACTGATATCGTCTTTTAATAATTTTGTTTCAGTAAAAAATATATTTTCTCTTCGATTATAACAAAGTCCTCCCACGAAATTACAGTAAATATTCATTTGGTTTTTAAATTTACACTGAAAAATGTTCATTATTGTATAAACAATAACAATAATCCTATAAATTATAAATACCTAGTTTCTTAACACTGCAACACATTTTTAGATAGAACTATGGTGACAACTATCTCTCCAAAAACCTGCAACCGAGGGAACGCTACCAACGGCTGTGAATACTGTGCTCAAAACCAAACTAGCAACAAGTTGACGATGTATGCTTTAGATGCATCTTAATTTCGTCTTTGCATTTTAGAATTTGTATAATACATGGAATCCATAAGGTGTACTGATACCTACTGCAATTACCCTAATGCCAATATGCTTGTTTCACTGAACTTTTATCTGTAGCACGTAAGTAGATACACTAGATCCGGGATGTCCAAACCTGTCTCTTTGGAGACGCTTATGTAATGAGCGGCTATTCCCCACTCCACTCTTTCATTCAGAGGCATAGACGATCAGTATCCAGTGGCAGACACAAACGGGTGATTCTACGGCCGTTTCTAAAATCATAACTCGAATTTTCTGGGAATGTCCTCAGAAGATATCTTCATTCTGGATGAGTTTTGCATAAATGGTAAACAGTAAGAGACAGAGGAAAGCTCACTAAATAAGAAATATGGATCTCGTTAAAACACAATTTATGTCAAACATTTACTTCGTTTGTCCTTTGAGTGAAACATTTCCGGGATATTCTTCATTATTTGTTTGAATTTGCCAATACTTATACTTTTTTTCAAATAGGAATATGTTATTTCTTTTTATCTCCTGTCCTTGCAAAGAGAACGGACTTTCAAATGCATCGTATAGCAACCAGCTGTTAAAACATTTCATTGTCGTTTACGGCCTACACTATTCCTATATTCCCCTTGCATCTACAAGAAAATTCATAGTAAAGTAATTTCTAAAAACGCTATGCACTTCGACTTTATCGCCAAATATTGATATACTTCTTAAACGTAAGCAGTACGAAAGCAGTCACTAATGAAAAGATGTTTGGCACATAAGATTTGTAAGTTTTTTCGTAAAACAAACGCAACGTACATGTAACCAACCCGCCACTGCTACACAACGCATGGCTGGGGTTAGAGAGGGCCCTAGTTCGCGTATAGTAGAAGGAGGTGACACTAACCTCCCCTCTATCGCAAATGTTGAACATCGCTGCACTAGAATACGTTTTCCAGATAAAATTAACATTTCAGTAGGATTTAATAAGACCACTACATAACTGAAATAAATTTTGCAATAATCTCAAGAAACATTGCTCCAATTGAATAAAAACACTAATGGAAATCCAATTACTGAACACATCAAGTACCAGATACAGCAGCTAGTTCTTTTTCATCATCTTCGTGAAATACTCATTAAACAAGAAAACTTTTGGAGAAGTATGTGATCGCTTTATTGACCCCAGTTTAATTTGTATTAAAGCATTTGAGATGTTCAAATAAATACAAATAAATTCAAGAGAAGCTCTAGATTCTCCAAAGATAAATTCACTCACAACTTCGTTGTATGTGAAGGTATCGATTAAACCTCGAGCACTCGGTATATTGCTACAAATACAACGTGATGAAGGCTCCATTGCATTTTGCTTTACTACTAAACTGTCAATATAACTTTTCTCCTTAAAAATAATTTATCGTTCAACATTGTCGACATCCAATTATCTTGTTTATTTGATCCTTTTGGTGTTCCGTGTTTATAAACTAAACAACAACCCATCATTCTATTGCAAATGCTTACGTCCACGCTAGCAGGTTTACGGATACATAAGACTTCATATGGTTTTTAATCCTATGGTTCTGAAACAATTTGACAAACAACAACAGGGAATATAAACACAGGCCCATGCAAGACGATATATTTCAGTAGTAGTTGAAGAAGCCTCTGGGGAGAGCAATCAGACAGAGGGGTTCCAATAACTGGAATACAGCAACGCACGTAGGCCATAGTGGGCTTTTAGTGCTTCCACGTGACTCCTGGGACGAAGGGATAAAGGGGGCACCAGATCCGGACGACGATGTGCGCTAGCAAGAACGCGGTCCCCAATGATTCCAACATGACACCAGTTCTGACGCGGCTACACCTATTTTAGCCATCCGCAACCTGAGGGTCACGGGAGTCGACCAGGTTCCACCAAAAAGAACCTAGATTTCCGCAGATCACCAGGTCCTTCCATAGTGCAAATTCCACCTTCCTGCCTAACACACCAACCACCGTCACCCGGTCCTACAACAGTGAAAAAGATGCGGTGAAATAGATTAAAGAAAATTATGGGAACAGGAGGTTCTTGGCAGAAGGGGAAATGCCCAACAACCGCCGAACGTTCAGGTAAACCAACCCATGGCTGAAGGGGAAGAACCCGGAACCTCCTGAATACAAATCTGTCACATTACCACGGATCCATCTCACCCAGTCGGCTTTAATAGTATTCCAATGATATTGCCGATTCTAGAAACTTGCCATAGAAGTGAAACTTGGAAGTGCTGTTATCTCCAACAGTTACTCGTAACTTTCGTAAACATAACGTAGAGAGCAGGCTCTAAAAACTAAGGTAGTGCATTGATTCAAAGCAGCAGGAGAAAGAATACATGCACAGCTACTACATCAAATCCCTTACTTTTGAAATACGAGCTAAAATTTCCAATAATGGAACTTGCTGCCTTGTTGTTTGAAGACCGAAATGTAAATACCAGCAGACGTAGATGGATCTAGCTGCTCTTCACAAGCTCAGAAGGTGACATTTATTGCGTTTTTGTTTTCACTTCCTGAACATCTGGTCCGCCATGAGGCTTTTGGAAATATTGCGCATGGCGCTCCCTTCCGCCGGAATAAAGTTTAAGGATACCAATTTTTCTCCTCTTGTAGCCTCTTTTACTACGCAATTTCTTTTTCCTTACTGAACTTGTGATGGAAAAACGCTCTTGTGTAAAATACAATTTATAAGAGTCATTTCACGGAATATGGTGTATGTGAAACAATGTCATTGGAGATATAAACTGCTAATTTCCATAACCAGTAACGTTTGCCCTGATTTAATTACTTCTCACCTTTTATCAAAGCAAACCCGACATAAACACATGTATGCAAAAGCAGTGAATAATCTGTGAAATTTGGTAAAAGCTGAAAATGTTAGATGTTATTTATTGTGTACTTTGCCATTATACATTTTACTTTCATGCTACAAAAACACTTTTTGTAATGTCAACAACTTTAAAGCCACAAATGGCTATTTAATCGGTCCTATACCATTTAGGTGTCCTACCCGTGGACTAGAGCGAGGAACCCTGGTTCCCGGCTGTAGAATGCGTTGGGATCTTGCCCAACCCAAGGCGGTGTGTATTTTAAGTCCCGGGTGGAGGACCGATGCCCGTTGAGGAAGGTAAAGAGTTGTGATAGGCAGCGGTCCTGGTCAAGTGAGCTGGAGGAGGCGTGGTGCTGACCACATCACCTACCCATATCGGTTGGATGATCACCCACTTCTGCGGGCGTTAAGTAGGCATGATGCTGACAATCGGATTAACAGGCACAGGTGCTTCGCGAAATATTGTGCCATAGGATTTATTCATTTTATACCATTTGGATAAGCACTGTGATGAACTTCACTGTGAGGTGTTTAATCCTAATTTAAAATCAGAATAGCTTTTACTAGGAAAGAGCACGTATTCAGATACTTAAATATGTAACCAAATCTTACAGTCTAGTAACGTTGGGTGAGTTAGTGAGTTAGTGAGTGAGTGAGTCAGTGAGTGAGTGAGTCAGTGAGTCAGTGAGTGAGTGAGTCAGTGAGTGAGTGAGTTTTGTTTAAGGACCCGTCGACAACTAGGTCATTAGGGCCCCTCTAGTAACGTCGGTATTGATGGCATACCATTGATGGCATGATTTGATGACGTTCTGAGGATGCGTGAGGGTGTCTGCGTGCATGTACACAAAGTATTTTTGTTGCAATTGTTTGTTTATTGAACTCTGCGTTATACTGCAGTTTGATACCAAGAATATTAACTCACCAAAAAAGAGGAACTTGCACGGATCTTGGCGCAGAACCACAGCCCAAAGCAGCATATACATTCCTGGCTATGAATTTGGTTTTGTGTACTATAAGCTGAAAGTGCTTCCCACAGACTTCATGTGGAATTCAGTTTGCAGCACGTTTTCTAAGAGTGGTTTTCCTTCCATAGCTTTTAGTAATTCAAAGAGAGACTGAGAGCCAAATTCTCGTTATAGCGCAAATCTATTCACACCTTTGGAGTAAATACACAGCGTTATAAAGTAGTATGGAAGTTGCAGTACGATTTGAGCAGGGCTGGTTGGCCGCCTAAGTAACTGTAAATTAAGTACACAGAAAATGCATTCTCTAAATGATATAATTTACAACTTCCACTCATTATCCTCTGGATAAAATAGTCAAAGTCCAGTGTTTAACATAGGAATCTACTGCAAGCTCATGTTACTGAAAACACTAAATTTTTCAGGTGAATAGGTTTTTTGTTTGAATTTAAATGAACCACAGACTACAGCTAAAGGAAATAAACACATTAACAATCTAGTTTTCATGGACGCTCTTTAACTGCTTTGGTTCTATCCTATTCTATACTGGGCGTGAAAGAGCGCTTAATTTTGCTCAGAGGCCTCCTTATAGACTTGAAGTTCTTTTACGTGCCGTGAATCTATGACACAGGACCAGCTTCTTTATTTCCCTTCCGCAGGAAGTCGTGCGTAAGTAATTTTCCAGTACTAGTTTGGTGCTGACACAATTAGCTTGTTCATAAGAGAGCATGCAGAGTTTCAAAACAATCAGATACGGCTCATCAATTTGATGGAGTACGAAAAAGCAAAACGAATCCACTAATTTTCCCCTGGAATGTGATCCACTTCATGGGATTTCATACATTTGCTAACGAACTAAATATAGTCTGCCTAAGGGGTTGTAATCCGCGAATTAGTTTGCACTTCAGTACGTTTAATTCTGGGAACAAATAGAACAGCTAATTGCTTTCCAATTTTTATATCCTTCAGGAATTCAACTCTAAAATCCGATAAAGTCTGTCAGCTCCAGCTAGTAGTCTGCGCTGATGATTAATTATCGCCGGCTTTATTAAAACTTTCATATGTTAAAAGCATTGCCAGTTAACTGGAATTTAATTAAGCCTGTATAATAAGGCTTTTAATAAAAGAAAACTTAAATCTTTCTTACCGAGATAATAATATGATTCTACCAAGCATTTCTTTGAGGATAAATCAGGGCAAAAGAATAATATCAAAGCATTTATTTTAATAAAGTGCATCACAGGTATAGTTTGAGTTCTGTATAACAGTTTAACAATGGTAAAGGCATAACAATCCAATTGAAGGATTTTAATGAAGAGCATAGAAGATAGGAAAATAAAGCTCTTTGCCTTATTGTTTTATGTAGGAGTAGCACAGGCTAAAAGGAAACAAATCCTTTCTCCTTCATATAATATATAGATCTGATCAGCGTTAAAATTCTGACATAGGGAGGTAGAATGTGCCAGAACAATAGCTAAATTTCGTTTCGTTTAAGGTACGAATTTAAAACTTTATTTTAATGCATGATCCTAATGATTTTAATTCTTAACATTGTTAAAAAATAAACAACAGATGAAGGTAATGTGTGTAGCCAAATCAAATTTGAATACCATTATTATTAGCCAATAATAAAATTACTGAACTATTTTTCTCATTGCATAGACTTGTTTTAAAACCAGTTATAAGTACACATACGGCACTTATTTATCTTTCGCTTTTTCATAGTTTTCAACCTTTATTTGCTTTTTCTCCTTTGTCATAGTGCCATTAAAATTTAGCAAAACAACCTTAGCTGGAGCTTAACAGTCAATATTCCCTCATCCTTATCTGTTGAAATGTGAATAGCTACCTGGATGTTAAAAGGAGTGACGTATGACACATACAGGCAATCTGGCCACATTGTGGCACTGCCATCAGTCAGTAAACTACATAGAAGATGGAAATAACATGCCATTTGACGAGATAAGAAATGCGGGTAGCCGCTGCCCCCTATGGATATTGTTAAAATTGCACCAGACTTCATCTGAATTCTGATAGGATACCGAAGTTGCAGAGCTTGTCTTGCGCGTGCTTGCATATAATTGGCACTCGTTGCTACTGTAGCACATTCTATTGCTTGTTTAATGCTCGTTATTCTCAAAGAGTCTTTTAATAACACGAAGCCTAAGGTGATGAATAACACATTTATTCAAGTTTTCACGAAAGTAGCTAACATGAACATATACCACTCGTTGCACTGATAAAGTCATGGGCATTCGGAAATATGGAATCGGAGATCTTTCCTTGCATAAAGATTGTGGTGAGCTCACCAAGGCAATAGAAAATGGTTTATTTCCAACAAATTTGCTTAGCTTTTAATGTGGCGTATTTTTTATGTTCGAAAGTTATGATACGCATAATAGACTCGAGGGAAAAACACAGTATACTCATATATCACAAGTTGCAGTTTCGAAAAATTAGAAGCTTCAACTAAAGCTATGGCAGCTTTTAAATGTGAAACAACCATCTGACAATGTATCAATTGCTCATCATCCAAAGTAATATTTTATCCAGTAAAATGAAGCCTAAGCTCACGTAATATTTTATCTTTCTCGATCCTTAACGGACGTTCCACTAAGAAAAAGATGCTATTTCTGGTCAGTCACGCATGTTACAGGGAATACTTGAAATCAGTGCTGTCCTCTTATTCCTGTTTCTCTGATTACCCTCCTCGTATGAACGATCGGAAGCGAGCATTCTGGATCAGAGAAAGTAGCCAGGGTAGGGAATCAGCCCAAAGCCTGTCGTCCTCCGTACTCTAGGTGTAACATGCTAGCCTCTTGTCGGGGGTTCAAATCCCGATGTTGGGCGATGGTCTTTTCGGGCGCAAAAATCAATAGCATAGCTTCCTTCAGAAGGGAAGCAAAGTCGATAGTCCCGAGTCGTAAATTTTCAAGTCTGATAGAGGGATCTCTCAGCAAAATTAAGCGGTCTTTCGTGCCCAATATAGAATGGGACTTTGAGAACCATAACAGTTAAAGTGTCCAGAAATAAATATTCAATTTCAATTTAGCCCGAAGCCTGGTATGAGAGTGAGAAAGGAGATGATATGAAATGAGGACAAAGTGAATGAAATGAAGGGTGAGCGGTTGACGGAATGAATGGTGGGGTAAAACAGAGAACCAGAGAAACCCCGCCAAAGACCGCTTTGTCCAACACAATTGCTACATATGGTCCCCTGTGATTGAGAGAGGCAAGTGGTCTAACCATTCGGCCACGGTTTCGCCCGGCACTGTCTTGTGTAGTGAAAATGTCGATTGAGAAGAAGGGAAATGAAACAATGTGACATATAAATTAAACTGCGAGTGTAAAAGGGATTGGATAAGATGGAGAACGTAATAACAGTCGTTTAGTTTTATTGCTGGGTATACGAGTGTAAAGAGTGAACATTTTTTTATACATTGACTTTAGTTTGTATTCAAGCAATTTTATACTAAATTTCAAAATAAATTTTCATTTCTTAACTAAAACATGTATGTTAATTAACACAGCCCGAATACAATTAAGTGCTCATAAAATTTAATAATTTCGCTACAAAGTCAGTTGAGTTACCCGGACTCTGTGTTACTGACAAGGGAAATTATCGGTTCTTATGTCCAGAAACTAACCCTGAAATTCTTGCGGCAGAAGCGATATAGCATAAGAACAACATGTCCAAAACATCAGCATGGTGTTTTAACAGCAAATCCTCGAAAACGAACGCCAAACTTTCGGTTTAAATTACTTGTAAGTTAAAATCTTAAATCTCTCAATTTTTGTCTAAATGTTTTAAAAATTGTGTCACATGTTGCTGTGCAACGATACTATCTGTGCATTAAATTCCATGCATCAATCTTCAATATTTATTGAAAAAATAATTCTAATGCTATTATACTAATCACTCAAGTGTATCATACGTGTAGAAGTCTTAGTTTTGAAAATGAAAAATGCTACAGCATTATTTATATGTGTATAACAATACACAAAAGTGGTCTGTAGATCTTTCTAACACTTGTTTTTCTTTCAGAAAAATTTTAACTTTTGAATATAATTTTTGAAACAATTTATTCTATTTGGTCAAATTAATTATGTCATATATTGAACAAGTTAAAATTTTAATAAAGACCATAGACCACTTTTAACTTCATTCTCTGAGCTTCTGTTGACAATTTGAACAAGATTTATTGCAAACCACATCGTGTGGAACATGTTTAATGATCAAAAGTGTAACACAAATTAAAGTCAATAAAAGGCACTGCAAGTAAATAGAGGACATTAGGCCCTGTGCTCTTGGGCATTTCCTTCGTCACGTTTTAAAGCTTTAATAGCTACTGAGGGGGAAAGCCATAGTGTGTTATTGAAGCTAAAATTCTAAATACCTTTAATACATAAAACTATTTCTTGAATTTTCTGAAAATCCAGATTTCAGTTATGGGTACCTTTAGAAATTTTTCTATAGTCATGTCAAGATTTAATACTTTATAAATTATAAAGCATTATAGTTAATACTTTAATATTGTATAATGCTTATATAATATATATGTGTTATCTGGTGATACATTTTCTTTGGTAGCTTTTAAGATAGTAAGTCTTTGACTTCATCTTTACCAAATGGTTTTATAGGGTTCTTTTGCTATACATATTTTGACACTAAATTGGGACATAAGAGTACGTTTGATGTAATGCACAGGAAATTAAAACTATACCTTCAAGTAGAAATTATCTATAAGATGACCAGTATTAATCAGGTTCTAAGGAAACATAATTTCTTTTTGGTTTATGCAGAGTTTTAATTTCTACCCTTGTGCATACAATGATTCCACTGAAGTTCACAGAATACAAGGACTGGTCTTAACTTAGATATGCGCGGTAATTGCGGTTATCTACTGGTCAAATTATTAACTAGTACTGTGTGCCCAAGACAAGAAGGCAAGTCTTAGGAATGTGTAGTGTAATCATTTTATGCTTCCCGCATGGTGTTTATGCCTTGTTTCCGAGTATGACAAGGATGCTAGGCTCGTTTAAAATACACAATGTTGTCACATAACTCACCTATAGCTAGAAATATGCACTCTCATACACTCATTTCCTAGTAAACAGATCTGCTACCGGAGTAGATGCACAGTTCAAGCCCCCTCTGCCCTTCATTCCCCTCTAGCCTTCTTGTCGTTATGCTTCGACAATTAAATATCATGGCTCATAATCTTAAACACTATAATGACCATAAAAGTGATAACTATAATAGGTCCAAATTTAATTTCATATATGTCCTGCAATGTTTGCAGTTCTTTACATGTTTCATACATTTTAATTTGAAAAGTGTTTTCTACAGTAATAACGATTATGCAGGTGAAATGATACGTGTTTTCTCTCGTTTTAGGCACTGACCGAGGACGCTGGGACTGAAGATCAAGATGCTGACGACAAGAGAACCATCGGTTTTATGGCTCGTATTGGTGCTGTTCCAATTATGGGTAAAAGGTATGTGGCATCTTTGGCGCGAAATGGAGAACTTCCCTTTCTGGTTCGTAAGGAGTGGCATAAGAAAATGCACCCCGTAATGTCAGGAGGTAGAAATATTGCAGAGCTTTTAAATCCTCCTGCAGGCAAGCGATACATCGGTGCTCTAGCCAGAAGTGGTAATTTGCCATTTGCCACTAAGAGGTCGCAGAATGAGGATGGGGCTTTGGAAAATGAGAATGAAGATGTAGAAACATTATTGAAGGAGGCTATTGACGCCGGACACCTATGGAGGATTGAGCTCGGCGCTTTGCGTGAGAAGCTTCTTGATGAGAACTCCGTCTATCCCCTGTTGGATTTTTATGAAACATTAAATGCAAATGGGATGACCGAGAACCATGATGAAGAAAAACGAGCTTTTCCAGCGATAGAACCTTTGGGAAGCGTACCTTTTGGGAGGAAAAGGAGCGTGGAGGCTTTAGCAAGAGCAGGTTATCTTCCTCAACTTAAACCACCTCAAGAATCGGAAGAATATGGCCAAAGGGACAGCAGTGAAGCAAGCGAAGAGCTTCTGAAAAGAAGTGCTGCAGGTCTTAGTAGGAACGGAAATTTAAAAGGGCTCTTTCAAGAAATACTTGAAGGAAAGCGAGGCGGAGTTGGTTCCCTTGCAAGAAATGGCTATCTCAGAATCGGCCTGGACCACTTTTCAGGAAAGCGGGGAGGAATTGGCTCTCTGGCTAGAAGTGGAACTCTAAGGCAAAAGAAATTCGACGAAGAAGACAATGATGAATTAGAAGAATTAATGAAGGAATTGAATTACCTGGAAAATTACGATGATATCGCTAGAGGATTATTTGGCCAGGACTTTAGTGCTTCAGGCAGTGAAAAGAGAAACATTGGTTCACTAGCCAGGGCAAGAGATTTTCCCTTTAAAGGTGTCATTAAGAGGATTCCCTTTGATGAAGAGGAAATTATACAAAAGAGAAATCTTGCGTCAGTGTTAAGAAACAGGTTTGCTCAACAACAAGGTAAACGTAACTTGGGATCTTTCATGAGAAGCTATGGTTCATCTTTCGTTCCTACCAAAAAGGAAGATTACACTGAACTGGATGAACAATATAAAAGGAATATTGGTAGCATGGCCAAGAACTGGCTCCTCCCAGAGCATATCAAGAATTCCAAGCGAGAAGTCGGTAATACACTTCTTTATGACGGAAAAGACTGCTCGCCTGCTGGGGCAGATAATGAAGGGGAGAAAAAGGAATCCTTCCTTGGGCCACAGAACGATGTGACATTCCACCACGTGCACAAGAAGTCTACTCACTCTACTGCAAGTGATGCACCATCATACGAGGCGAAGAATTCTACAGTATCCGAAAGTGACAATGCTGAACAGAAGAGCCAGTCGCGTAACAAGCGAGAAGCATACTACTCCGCTGCAGCTCCTTCTGAGGAATATCCTTTACCGGTGTTGCAGAATTCTGACCTCTATGACTACGAGGATATGGCAGATCTCCTCTCTGGTGAAGGAGCACCCAAGAAACGCTTCTTAGGTAAGTGTTAATTTCCACTTAGCTTTTGTAACATAGGTACTTAGATATATATATATACAACATGGTATCAAATTCAAGGTAACAAATTTGGCCATTTTTCGTGTTTTGACACTCGTCTTACTACTTTGAGATTTACAGAAATCTTCCGAGTTGTATAATTTAATGTCAAGGCATACAATCTCTGCGTCCTAAAATTTTATTTCTTGTATTCCAAACCATAATCGTAACAACCGTTGCATGAATAAGTCATCCGAATTTGACCAACTGGAAACATTATCAAAATTTCTTTCTATTTTGCTACACTTTCAAGAACTATGATGCATTAATGCCCATAACCCTAAGGATATACTAATGGTTTGTATCTTTATCAATACTATTCAGCAAGCTTACGTTCGTTTCTTGAAAATATTATATCTTACCCTACCAAGGTTTATAGTCTTAGGCTGAAAATAGTAATACAATCATGAGAATCAGTTGACAGCACAAAATAACAATGAAAACCCAAGCAATTAAAGCCATGCATTCTTTACCCAAAAGCACCCGCTTTCTATATGGACTGACAGTGAGTCAATCACATGGAAATTGTGCTTGCAAGGGAAAGTGTTATAATTATTCAAAATATTTGATACAGAGAAATTAACATCTTCCCACATCAGTATGTTACTCTATTTCTTTTTACCTCCCTGCAATACTGTGGAAACAATTTTTATAAACATCACTCATATTCGAAAACAGTTTGCCTTGTAGTGGATTAAAGAGTGAAATTTCCCGAAATATCAAGAGCAATTTTAGTTCAGTAAAAATTCATATGTATACTCTAGTCCTCCCGGAACGAAATAATTTCATTAATTCTGCACTTTTAAATCTGCGAGAGCGATGTCTAAAATACCGTGGATAGAAACACAAAACGTCGAGTCCATCTCTATGTCGCTACGAAAGTTATTTTGCATTGAAATGTCTCTGCTATCCGTCTAGGCTCCGTGTAGCTAATGAAGTATTTCTAGCATAAACTTGTCCTACAATTCATATGCAATTAAAATAATATCTAGAACTGATATCTTGTATGTCCATTTTTTTAAACTGCAGGCTGCTTGTCATGTCTCGAATGCATATCACTGCTAACATAACGTTTAGATATTATTTTAGAAAGTATTAACGGTATGTTGTGCAATACTTTATATTTATACGATTTATGCCGTGGAAAGGTTTCAAAACTTCATTTGTCATTTTTTTATCTTTGATACACATCCTTAAAACCAAAATTCTCCTGAAAATACAGTTTATGTTTTGTTTATTTCACATGAAATGCTTTTTAGTAATGTTTTGTGCCTATTTATTTTAACACGCTTCTTTAGATGCTTGGCGTTAAACGCTTGCTTCTCATCTCCTCGCTTTAATGTTTTTATTAAGGTTATAGCTATTCAAGATGCTCCTTGCTATACAATTTAGTTATAAATTGAGACATTTATAACGTATTAAAGTAATTATTTGACTTTTAACAGAAGAGAGCAAAACAAATTTAAGCCTCTTCCTTAGATTTTTTATTACGATAAATGCATAAAAAGTGGATTAAAATACCGATGCTATTCATATTCTCGGGCTTTCAACTTTTGGCTCTCGATAGTTAATTACGAACCAAAGCATCTAATGAGAAATGTATGTCACCATAAGGTAGTAATGCTTCAGAAGTTAACTTCCATAGCTCAAACCGAGCGTCATGGCTGAGGTGCTATCGTCTGTGGCCCACATTCGAGAGGTCTGGGTTCGATCCCCGTGACCGACCTTCCTGACCGATGGGTTCTTTTCGGAGGTTTCCCCGAGTCGCCAGGCGAATGCTCCTCCGAATTTCCTGTCCCTCCATTTCGTCACATTTATCATTTCATTTCACCCTTCATCTCGTTGGGTTTTTTTCAGGGTTGAAAGCGTCGGCGAGCGTTTCGGCAACACCACGGCAGGGGGAACAAATGCGCTCTGAAAACCTCGTCCGCCGGATTGGGACGCGAGCGTTTCTGGGATTTCCTTGGCATGGTATATGATCGAGGGGGAGGGAGCCGGTTTCCGAGTCCCGCGCTCCCTTTGGGAGTACGAACCCGAAGAGGTGGGAGAGGAACCGGGCTGAGCCAGCCTCCACCGGGGTGCTTCTAACTGGAAAAATGTAGGGACCCTGGCCTCTGCTCTGGTGTGACAACGTTCCAACCGCCCTTCGGATCCATTCGCCTCATACATCCTCCCTGGGAGTTTCCCGTCAGGGCATAGACATACAAAAGATTTCCTTTTGGTCGAGGTGCTAAGTCCCGCTCAACAAGTTGCCATTGAGTCATTTACAAGTATCTCAACTATAGCTTGACACTTGGTTCGATATTAGCTTTTGGTTGTAAACGCTTGATACAGTTTTAATAATATCACGAGTGGCAGAAAAGTTTCAAAATTCATCTATGAATCTCCTTTAGTGATTTAATATAACAGAGCCATTTATCATACATCTCAGAGACTCATACCCTGGAATGATGTCATGCAAATACAAAATGCGGAAAAACTGTGAACTAGTAGTACACGTTAAATAATATATATTATGTATAAGAATGCAAACCTACTTTTACCATAACCATGTACCTTTACCTTTATCACTACAGCAAATAGAGTTACTTTATTGCCATCGCTCGTTAAAATGATTTCGCAAGGGTGAATTTACGTAATTCTTCAAGAGCACAAAAAGACGAGTATCTAAATTATGGAGCTTTAATTTGCAAATGCACCCTATGCAGGTAGCAAGCAGATTTTACCGCCTCATTCAGAGAAGAGCACAATAGGTCCCAAGGCCCATTATCTTCAGTCCCGCTATACTTGCCTTCTGTTTAATATGAATATTACACAAGGTTGCTGACGCCAACAGATAATTATTTCTTCTAAAAATGTGGTAGTTAAAGACTTGCAGATGAATATTAATACTGTTTCATTACGTAATATCCGAGCTGTTATGATACAGTGGCATATATCATATCTTTCAATACTTCCAGTGCACGGATATACTGTTGGCGCTCTTTTTGTTATTTCTCGTTCTGCTCTGACAAAAAGTCAATGCGCTTGGAAGAACGTAAGGGCGTTGTTTCTATTATAACCGTATTCGTTTATTTCTTTGCTGTATAATGTTATTTCCTATAAGTGTAAGCCTTTTTGCTAGATATCGTGATGATTGTTATTTTTGACTCAACGATTTTAAAGTTTTACTTTTATTGTTTGAGATCATGCAGGGGTAAATTGTGAGGTTGACGATGATTCATTATTCCTGTCTTTCCAGGGTGAGAAAATTAATGAAAGTACTTCGTCCTCACAATAACAAACATTGACATAGGAATTGTTAAGGAGTACGTGTGATTTGCATTCGGGAGTTCCTGGGTTCAATTCCCGCGGTCGAACTTCTTTACCCATATTTTTCTTTCTGTTTTCTGGAGTCACTAGGTAAATGCTGGGAAGTTTAATTACATCCCCCGAAATTCCTGCCGTTCCTTCTCCTTTCACTTCACCTTCATCCTGCTTGGTTATTGCAGGACTGTGTTAGCGGGAGTTTCGGCGTCGCATGGCAGGGAATAAGATACTCTTTGTAAACCTTTGTCATCCAGATTGAGGTTGGTCTCCAGGTCTCGGGTCCCCCAATAGAACGTGTATACCTGCAGGATGGAGGGGAGCTACGAAATCTAAAACTTAAAACTGTAGGCACCCTGCCCTCTACTGTTGGGCCTCGTAGTTCCGGCCACCTCACCCTGAGGGCGCCTCCAAGTGTATAGGCACAAAACATATTCGATGGGTCGAGGTGCTAAGTTCCCCCTCTGCACCTGGTCATACCTCATGCCTCAAATCCTTGAGTAGCCAAGGTTACTCAGTATCTAAACAAACCATGGAAAGAAAAGGTAGTAACATCAAGCAACCTGAGCAGAGACGATCGCACAACACAAAGATGAATTTGGGGAGGTAAAAAGAAGTGAAAAAATATTTTGAATTCATTGTAGCACATTACACGATTATTCAAATATGCGCACATGCAAGCCTGAAATTCTACACTAGCTTGAATCCAAATGATAACAGTTGCTAGTCTTCTGAGAAACACCGCATCATCTTTTCTTCATAGTGGAGAAAAAGGCCTTTTAAGAAAAAGAAAAACCTTCGTGTGAACATTCCTGCTATGAAACCGAAACTAGGCCAGGAATCATTTTGTCTGTCAACTGTGTCATAAGAACCCAAGAGGGTTGCACGTTCTATCTCCTTCGTACAGACATTTATAGGCACATGGCAATAGCACGTGTGGGATGTGACGAGTTTGCGAGTCTTGATACGAAGTCGCAAGTTCTCGATAAGACAGCTTACTCCTTTGGTTCGCAGGAGCTCATGAAATTAAATTCTAGGCTTCTCAGAATAAGAAAGTCATACATCTATAGATGGTGGAACCCAGAACTCTCGCCTTGCAAGTAACAATTCCATCACACAGGGTGTTCAGTATGCATCCTCCAAAGACATTCCTTAAATCCAAGAAATAAACAAATAATTACCAATGCATATTCGTTTACATGTAAACCTAAAGTTCTGGTATTTAATGTAACATATCTGCTAATTTTTGCGATATTATTTGTTTATATTTGTTACAGATTCCTCTATTGTATCGGAATTGGACCTTTATGCGTAAAAAGTAAAATCTATATTAGAGTAAAATACACATAAATAACGCCTAATTAATGCTAAAATCGTCCAACAAAGGTTTGGATAGATTTGGATTTGGTTTAAGGGCGCTCAACTTCAAGGTCATCAGCGCCCTTAAAAGATTCATGGCAATAGCCAGGTATAAATTTCACTCAAAAAATAAAAATACTAGAAACAACAAAATATACAAAGATAAAAAGCAGTGGCCATAGCCAGATATGAAACAAGGTGATAAATATGTCCAAAAGCAGAAACAGATAATTAAAAAATTTTAAATCCTCAAATTGATATTACACTCCGCTAAAAAATTTAAAACTCTATCAACCGCTGTTTTGTCGTCCGCTAGAACTTCTGCAAGTCTGGCAGGCAGCTGCAGAGAATCCCGAAGGTGCGCTAGAGAGCAACACTCTAGCAACACGTGGCGAACTGACAAAAGGTTGTCACACAATCCAACAAAGGCTCATGTTTGTACAGTTCATATTTACTTCTAAGAATCCGGGCTTATCGGTGTAGGGTTCAGCTTTGATTGCTGCTAGTATGTGATGGTGATCTTGGCATTTGCATCAGTTACAGCTTACGTAAAAAATGCGTACGCCTAACAGCTGTAATATAACAAAGTGTAATGACAGGTGATCGTTGATGCATCTTGCTGTAAACGGAAAATAGATCACGGAAATTATAGTCATATTACATTAACAGAGATGTTGATCCAAGTTACCACCCCCCCCCCTCAGAAAGAAGAGAAACAAACTATTTTCAAAATAGCCCAGAACTTTCTTAAGAGCTTTTTTCATCTTTTCTTCCCAGAAGCTTGCACGGGAACCAAATTCTTACGTGAACGTCTTGTGTCAAGATAAATATTCTTTCTTATTAGAAGCACATCAGCAAACAGCAATAATTTGCTGCAAAGAATAAAGTGAACTATTTAGTGTAAAGATGTTCTAAATTGTTTGTGCCAAATATAAATAATCAAACAGTTGGAAAGCATGGCTTAACTGATCTTTGTATGTCAGAGGATTAATAACAAATGTTAATCAATAAATGTTACGTTACGTATTTTAAATTAAGTTACGCATAAAATACTTGCAGGTAGTTTACTCGTTCAGCCCCAATTTTCATGAGAGATAGAAAAGTCCTTGTTTTGGGTACTAACGCAGCTACGTTTAAACTAATCTATGCTGCAACACGTATTGAACGGAAACTAAATACCTTTGAACCGTTCATAAACGCAAAATAATAACAATAAGTAGAAAATATAGTGGTGAGGGATTAACTCTCACAGACCAGTCAGGGAGGTACAGATAATTATTTGTACAAGATAAATGCCCACAATGCTTAAGCTTACACAACATTAGAGTTGATTCGTCGTTGTCTGACACATCGGATATTTTTTAATGGCGCCACAGGCGACAGCCAGATCTCATGCGTAACCAGTTCGGATTGAATGACCCTCTCTCTCTGGTAGCTTAGCTCACGTGCCCACGGAGGGTAATAACATTAACAATTCAGTCTTAAATTTGTTTGGGATGGTGTGTAGTGGGATTAACAGTATATGAAGCTGTCTGTGTTTACTGTGTTTAGTTATCATGTGTAAAGTGCAGAACAACGTGTGTATATTGTGTTAAGTTTTGCTTGAATTCCGTCTCATGTGGACTGTTAGCTTAAATTCATACAGAAGTCTCCTAGTGTCATCGTATCTAATAAGGTCCTAATCAATTGGTTGTTACAAAAATTTAAACAAACCTGAGCTCCTGTTGGGCCAAAAGAAACAGCCTACCGTTTTAACCATGAAAAACTTACGCGATACAGAAGCAGTCGTGCAAAGATATCTAGGAAAAATCACCACTTTGGGTTAACGTGTTTTTGACACAGTGCGTTACTGATATTCTAACTCCGCAGATCTAAATATCTGTGGGAAAATCTTAAAGATAAATTTTACGCGCTCAGTCAATAATTACAAGGCTTATATATTTTTGGCAATGTTTTTGCTGTAAAAATTCGTCGATTGTTCAACAATGGGCTAATAAGTGCATTACTAGGGACACTATTTCCAACAGCTTTTATAACGAAAAAAGGTGAATCGTTTCGCGTCTGTAGTTGGTCGGTCCTCCGAAGTTGCGCGTATTAGTAAAAAAGGTCATGGGAACGGCAGGTGGCAGTTTTGTCGTTCAAGAGGAATCGGCCATTTTCTCTGTAGCACGTATTGCTTCTTAAAGCATGTTACATAAGCATATAAACAATGTTTTTTGCAGTATGATCACTCCATCTCCTGTCACTACCTGGATGACTCTACAGGCTGTTAGGGGTACAAGTGCAGGCATTTTGATAATTGGTACCTTAATACGTATCCACTTCGACGTGTTCCTTAGTGCTTCACTTCATGTAACAGTTTTCCCAGAAACTAATCGCAAACTTTACTATCTGATGCTGTTCTTATGGTCGTAACCGCGCCGTAAAATTAACAACGCCTGTCGTATGGACAATTCGTTTTGCATCACACCTCAATGGGTGACCTAGTGGCTAAGGTACCGTGAGGTCACTGGCCTTGCAGAAAGCATTGTAACTCGGTGCAGGTACACCATTTGTTATCACGAGCCCGGCCCGTTCTGCACCTTGCCTTCTGTGCCACACCTACTTATAGGTACTAGCAAACCTGAAAATATTCTTTTTCTAACAAGTAAAAGTATAATTTCGAAAGTGAAGCAAATATTGACGTAATACTGTTTATTACACTGTTCTCAAATTACCATTCAAAATATATATGCTAGTACCCCTAACATCCTGTATGTGTATATTTATAATGTAATCCAAGTTTAAACTAAGGTATATCTGTTTGTATGAGTAATTACTATAACACCACTCTGTTGCTACTTGCTTTGGCAAACCTGTGAATTCGCTTTCATTAACACAGCTTTTCCACTGCTTTGTGTTTAGCATTCACCACAAGCATTAAGTTAATGTGCTAGAGCCAAAGTTCACACCAGTTCTTGATTCCCCTAGGTATGCCACAGTGAAGGCATACGTATAACTTGGGGATATTGAATACGGGGAACGAAAATTGGTGTGTAAATTTCATTACTAACTAGGCAATGTATTGGAGAATAAAATAAAGGCTATTTTGCGCAATAGAGTTTAGTTGCAGCAGGAAATATAAACTTAGTTATGCTGTCTATATGCTTGCTTTCAGCGATGCCTGGCTTCAAAACACAGATTGCAGCCATGCCTTTTTAAGGAATACAAAATTAAATATAATTTGCTTCTTTTGCCATTGCATTGAAAGGATAGAAGCTTGAAAAGTTGAAGCAGATTTGAAAAATTCGAATTCAAGCTACCAAATTTCAGATTACCGATCCACATACGGCCATGACTATGCACCTGCACAGCACTTAAGTTTCAGACAGGGTCCAGAACTTTTCAAACCTGATTAAACTTTACCAGCTTTGGTGTACACAGGGGCCTACAAGAAGTAAATAAAGCAGTGATAAACATAAAAGTAGGAGCTTGTTTGCGAAACAGCAAATACAACTACTACACCTTAGAAGAACATACAGTAATGAATTTAAGTAATTTTAATAATATGCATGGAACCTTTCATTAGAACATTCATTATTATTTTGCTTTTATACTAAGCTAATACTTTTGAATATGACATTTTTTCACCCCAGGCTCTTAGCCAGTCATGTTCAAGAAATAGAATATGATTTCTATGGCTTCCTAAAAATTATAAAATAATTATAAAATGTCTTGTAGTTATGTTTGTAAACCTTTCCTTTATCAGATAATTTCCACCTTAAGAAGGTTCATATGCGTTTACTATTTTTTCTAAAGACTTCAATCAAAACTATTTTGCTATTTAATTTCAACCATTTCAGCTCTTTTCCCCATAGATCAGTCCGTTTACACACAAATAATTTGGGTTCAATATCTTATTGCCTCCTCAAATAGAGCGCTGAATCTGCGAAACGATTTTTCTTAGTCTCTCCAATCGCCTGCTCTATGTTCATTGCTTGCTTTATCAATATATTTCCCTTCCTTTAAATTTGCACTTAGTAGACCTAGCATTTCCCTGCAAGAAAACATCCTGTGCACAATATTTATATTTCCTCCCCTCAACTTGCCGCATACCTCAATACTATATAACATTTTGGATTCCCCATCGTAGCATAGAAATTGGCACCTTTAATAAGCAAATAAGACTAAATTAACGTTTTTGTATTGGCATTTAGTGTTAAGGATACCCATCTGTGAAATTTTGAAAATCTACAGTTTTCATTGGATTGATTTGAAATTTTAACACAACAATCACAGTATAGTGAGGAATAACTGTGCTAAATTTCATACAGTTAGTCAGATTAGTTGCTAACATATTAATATTTTATTATATTTTTTTAAATATTTGTATAAATGGTTCCCCATGATGCAATTTTAATTTGAAAAACTTAATAATTTTCAGTTATGTCCTATGATAGAATGCTAGCAAATTGATGAGATAATTTCTTAATCTTGTTATTAGTTTGGATAAAAATAAATTTTAAAGTTTAAATTCATAATTTTTTTCATATAAATTTCGAAATGTAAACTTTAATATTTAATTACTCAGCAGATATTCACGTTATGAAAAAATTATCTCATTATGTCTTTTTAATGTTATTTCTAAGCAGGTACACCAAATTCCATGCATAAGTACTGAAAATTGCATCGTGTGGAGCATTTTAAAGAGCAAACAGTGCTAAAATAAAAACGTGGAAAAACTAAGTTTGAAGTCATAGCAAGGATAATGGAATTGCATGGATTTAAATGGACATGACCACTTACAGGCAATCAGTTAGACGGCCACGTGACATAGTTAGAAAGGCCGTAAGGCTATAAAAAGCATATCGAAATAAAGCAGAAGATTTATACTATTTGATAAAACTAAAATCCATTTTTGGCAATTTTTGAAATTTTTTGCCCTTTTACACAGATGGGTATCCTTAATCACTACGCTATCTGAAATCCGAAGAAGTTGCTAGGAACTAGTAATAAGTAACGTGGCCAGGCCTATCAATCGTCAGCCTAATCACGTTGTCTGTCGAGTGTGTTCCTCCACTTCTTCTTCTACCTGAGTGTCGCCCAGTTCTAGTCAATGGATCCATCAGAGAAAATGTGACGAACGTTTTTTTGTTATAAGGAAAACATTCCGAGGCACAACATTAAAGTGTACAAAATGCTGATTAATTATTTGTAATCAGTAATACTTATTGAACGTAAAAGAATAAACTGCAGGGAAATAATTGTTAGCAAAGTGGGTCATAATCAACTTACAGGTTCATGTATTTTTAACAACCTCGCCTCCATTGCTCTCACCGGATTTTAAATCTGCTGAACAAACTATCAACTAAAACCATTCGTCTAATATACAATAAACAGTAAATTGTGTATAGTAGCCTCTACATAGTCTACGCGAAGTCAATGTCAAATTCAGCAGCCTTCGTGAGGGGATGAAATGGCTTACTGCAGTCCTCTGCTTGTTTATTCTTGTACTTAACACCAATATTGATTAATAACTAAATGTAGTGGTTTAGAAGCCTTTCCTCGAAGCAACTGAGGACACACTTTATAGACACACGACTTATTAACTTCACTTTGGTTGTTGAACTTTAGTTTTGCAAGGTCGTTCAACAAGAACAGTGAATAATTTCGAAAACATATTTTGTTTTGAGATACATTTCCCGTTTTGGCATTGCATAGAAGCTTTATCCGTGGCGTAGGTGTAACGTGTCTGCCTCCCATTCAAGAGGTCCCATGTTCGAATTTTGATTAGAGCGAGATACCCGCGCAAGGATTTTTTTCGACGCTTAGAAATTATTTTGCATCAATAGACCATCCTCCCACAAATGTAATAAAAGCATTCGTAGTTTTGAACACTTTCGCCGCTAACCACTAGGAATTACTGTTAATCCTTTTAAATTGCTTGTTCATTATGGCTAAATGCAAATAATTGCAACATTATGGGAAAAGTAATTTTTAGATGAAGTTTTAGTTCGTCTCAATAAAAATGCGAAGGTTAATGTAGCATGTCATATCATTAGATTCCATTTGGTTGAAACGAGTGGTGCATAAATTAACAGTTATTCAAAATAACCCTGTTCCAAAGCGTTCAGTTGGTACGCTGTTACCGCTTTCACAAAATATTCAATAAGAAGGAGGGAAACTTGTATTAATTGACTTGAAGAATTCTCAAATAGAATTGTCTGTACACGCCTAAAGCATTGTAATTCAGGATTTCCACAGACATATCCCTAAATCCTGCTCCATCGTGTAAGTTTATTATTCAACTCCCTGTTTCTTATATTCATTCCTAATATTGATGTTTGTTCGCTTAAAAGTAGTCTGAACTAGAACATCACCATAATGAAATTATGTATATTTATAAATGAATACAAATCCAAGATAGCTTAGTTCTATGGTAATTCCATCCGCGCTTTATAGTGCCCTGAAGCATGATTATTTAGGAGGCATTTCAGATTTGCCCATATAGTACTTCATTATGATTTACTGTATGTTTTTCTGTGGTTTCAATGCAGAAATTAAAGGGTGTTCAGTGAATCTAGATGATAGGGATTGCTGGTTCAAAGAAAGGGAAGAAGGAATGAGGGAGAGAGTGGAAGTGCTGCTTTGCGACAGCTCATTGGAGAGCAAAGTGAAAGCAGCATTTCTGCAGGTCCCTGGCATTGCTTCCCTCTGAGTTTACGCAAACTTGCTCCCAATACTATGGAACTGTATAGTATTTAAATTAAGCATAACTAATTCACAATGTTTGGGAAATGCGCTTTAATTTGAGTAGCAGTTTTCTATCCTGCAAAGATTTCCATACTGTTTAAATGAGTATATTTGTTGGTTTCAGCTTTTTCTCTGTCTATGCAGAAGCAATGTTTATTAACATAATTTATATAACGTTACTTTAGCACAATTATACATGTATGAAAATGTTCCTGTTGTACTGTGAGCTATGCTTTTTGTGTGCATTTAACTACAGGTATGTTGTAAAAAATTTCACAGTCGCAAATCCAAGGACCTGCTAAGCAATCGTAAGTACAAACAAGTGGTTCAGGTGTAGCTCTTTGTTTGTGTCTTTAGAGACATCCATGACTGTAAAGAAATGAAGGAGACCTGTTGCTTGTGTCAGTATTATAGAAAAATTTGCAACCTCTAGAGCTAGAGTCGCATGCGGAGGTGATCTGCGGCCGGGCTGGTAGGCCTAGGCCCATAGAGGCTGTCGTGTAATAGATTATCATTAGAGATAGTAGAATTTTAGTATTAGCGGTTATCGTATAATCTAAATCAGGGAATATTTGGTAACCTTTACTTTTTGTAAAAAATACTCAGTGCTTTTGTTATTAATTGAATATATATTGTTCTTATTGCAGGTTTTACTAATTGACAATACATGCACGTTTAGAAGCCATTAAAGATTTTTATCCGTATATTCAACACCAAATATTGGATTTGGTATCTTAATGTCTCACATGTATACTGCGATGCTTACTATTCACATTATCTAGTCATTTTCTTTTCCCCGTGGTTTATGCAAGGTAGATAAGATTTACTCTGCTGTATACTTGTTTCGTTTGCAAAGATGTCGAATGTTAAGCATTGGCAAAGTACACTTATGTACATTTAATGTGGAATTAATTTAAACTTTAAAAATTTAATTTAATATAAAAATAGCAGGGATATCTTTGAATTGTTTTGCTCAGATAAGCAACAAGCTATATATTGTATAAAATTATTAAGACCTATAGAAGCAGTGATTTGATACAAAACATCAATAATTACTTTTATATTCCGCTGTTTTTAATCGTGAAGAACTTGTCACACTGAATGGGACCAAACATCACTACTTGGTTAGCTGAAAAGTTCTTTAAAATTTCTTAAATGTTAAGATTTATAATGCTAGTTTAAACAAGTTAAATATATGTTTTAAACGCTGTAAACCTGAGCTACTTCAGTTTCTAGTGCCACTGAAAGGACGTGCTACAGAACTATTAATTTATTTACGTTAAGATTCCTTACGAAATGCTTCTTTAAAAAATTGGCCTCCTTTTTAGATTTAAACCAATACTTTGGGTCTGCAGCCTATCGAATAGTAAGTAAACTTTGGATCATAGCATACCGGGATGGGTGACAGCTCAGTACTTGGAATGGCGAAGAAGAAGAAAATTAAATGTGATGAAAGGAATATAGGAAAATTCACAAATCAGCCAGCATTCACCGAAAAAATCCTTCGGTCAGGTTGGTCGGTCCCGGGTTATAAAACCCGTACCTTCCAAACACGAGCTCCAGAGGTTACCGCGGTGTCACCTTGCTTGGCCTTTATAAGCACCAAATTAAAAATAAATCAATTTTAATCAACAAAAACTAATAAAAATTGAACATTTTATCGTGTTCAGGATTCAAAACTTAAATGGTGTCGTGTTTCCCCACAAACTTTTGAATACGATTTTCACATATCACATGTGGACCAAAATTACTGGAAATCTGGGTATCATTTTTTAATTCAACCTGTGATAATGTAAGTCTGATTTATATTTTGATTATTAAAAAATATGAAATAGGGTACGGTTATCAAACATACCTGCTCGAATTTACACCGGAGCTTTCAAAAAAAAAAAAATGAAAAGAAAAGAAAGAACCTCCTCCCTGTGGTATTCTCTTTAAAGTTCTATTGTGAAAGCTTAAAATACGTGGAAGCTTGCATATAACTGGAATTTACCAAAGTATGCAATTTTTCATCTAAAGGTTAATTGGAGGAAGCGTTTTATTACGCAATTTTGTCACTTGCATACTAAACAATCTTTTAGTAAAATTAATATGCAAACACTCACTTAATCCTGCATAACAAGTTAATCTTTCTGTCCTGTTGGGCTTCAGAAATATTCAAGTTAAATGCATGATCTAATATAACAGCCAGAAGCATTGTTTGAGCACTCAGACCACTCTATGTATTTATGAAAGTAAGTGCTGTCTACCAGGAATTTTATAGCTATATGGTTCTGTAGGGACAGCTGTGTCTCCAAAAGGATATAATTGTTTTAGTAGTTCCATAATAAGTCACAAGGACAATTTCCTCAACATTTTAATGAGTAACTGAATATAAATTTCATTTCATAATAAAATTTACCATTTTCGTTGTGCTGAAACTGTATAGATGAAAGACCTGGAGAGCCGGAGATGCACATGCAATATATAAACCGGTGGTAATATAATTTTTGGTACTTCATTATATTTATATCATCCTCTGAAATGCAAAACTGCAATAAGACATTCAAATTTAAAATCAGGTCTGTAGAGGTTATAGCCGAGTTTGCACTTCATTCCAAAATAACACCCCTTTTGCTTCGGCAACTTCTCTGTCTGCAGTGCGTGGCGGAGGTGTATACCCTTCAGGCGGCATACTCCTAGTCCATGTGTATACCGTAACAAATTTGCAGCGCTTTTCCATTACAGATCAGATAACGGCATTTCGTTTGTCAATCACGAACTCGGATTTAGCCAAACAAACGAGTCACGATGAGACAGGGCAATGGCAATCAACACAGCGTGGCTTGGCCGGACCTAGAGCCCCTTTTGTTCATTTCTCCAGTTCACGAGTATCATAGTTACAGAGCCTCATAACTTTAGCACAACAACAACAACAACAACAACAACAATAATAATAATAATAATAATAATAATAATAATAATAATAATAATAATAATAATAATAATAATAATAATAATAATAATAATAATAATAATAATAATAATAATAATAATAATAATAATAATAATAATAATAATAATAATAATAATAATAATAATAATAATAATAATAATAATAATAATAATAATAATAATAATAATAATAATAATAATAATAATAATAATAATAATAATAATAATAATAATAATAATAATAATAATAATAATAATAATAATAATAATAATAATAATAATAATAATAATAATAATAATAATAATAATAATAATAATAATAATAATAATAATAATAATAATAATAATAATAATAATAATAATAATAATAATAATAATAATAATAATAATAAAAGTAATTGCTAATAATTCAGCAATGCAACACAACTTAAAGCTTAGACACACGAAACCAGCTTCTATATAGTACATTTCCAATGATTCACAGTGAAACAAGAATAGGAAAATAGCCTCTTGATTGTGCGTTAGGGTGCGGTTAAGAACTAGGTCACCCACTCCATGATAAACGTGACCTGAAACCACCAATCCTGCGCCTGATGAGCAGTGCATTCTGACGTCATGCAATTGACACTCGCATTCATTACTATGGGCGGTTATGAGCACGCATGACTTCTGAAATGCTGGCATATACCCGAGATGTAATTATAGCTTAGTTCTCTATTAAATTATTAGGTATGATATCAGCAGTCTTAAAGGATTTTAAATTTCATATGGCTTTTCTAAGATTTTTCAGAGATGAATAATTTTCCATCTAAAAATATTTAAAATATAGTGATCAGTTTTACGCTTACGTGTACACTTTTGTATTCAGTAACCATGTTACAGACTGATACAAACGCAAGCAGCCGGATCTCCATTAGATTTTACTACGAATGTTTTACAATTTATCTGATGTGCATGTTTTGTGTGGAAACTAACTGTTTATATGTAATATGTCTATATTCTATTTTTGAATGAATGTGTTATATGTCATACCCTTATACATAAATAACAATTTACCCATCTATGTTACAAGTAAGGAACTAAGGATGCATTATTTACTAGAGTTAACGAGCGGGAAATATATCATGGAAGGAATGTGTTAAGTGTGGTATCTCCAACGCTTGGAATGCTATGATAGCTACCGTTCCTGTTCCTGCGGCAACTGATAGCTATGAGACAGGAATGTTGTAAAATTATGGCATGGGGTTAAACACTGTAAAGGGGAAATGAATCCCTGTATATCTTACTCTGGCTGAGTAGTTTACACATCTAAAGTATTTCATAAAAATATATCTAAATAGTAGTCGCTGATTTGACAACAAACGAAAATTTAATATGTGCAAACATATTTACAATTTCTGTATAGCAAAGACCCTCTCATGTCATGTTTGAAAGCTAATGGACAGATGTACAAATCATCATTTTTCAAACTAAAAGTAAGAAAACTATGCAAAATTTAGTTTTTGCGATATTTTGTGCTAATATCATATTTTTGCTTTAGTTACCTCGCTTAAAGTGTTTAAGACGAGCGAACATATGCTGAAATTTCTTAGTTGTTATCGGTTATTTGCATCCACCAACTTTTATGTTATTATCCACAGAAAAGCTTTTACTTAAGGTTAATAAACACGAAACGTAATATTATTTAGGTCTAACTTGCTTCCTTGAAGTTTCTGTTATGTATCAATTCAGATGGGTGTCTTCAGATTCATAATCCGTTACTCCCGTCGTCGGTACAAGGTACATATGGTCAGTTATTGTCAACATATTAAAATCAACAACGGCGTTAAATAGAATGGTATGATCCAATGCCACAGTTGAAAACCCCCAGCAACAGAAAAGGTATCTGATTACGCTACAACACAACGCTATATTTAGGATTTTAATCATTGGTAAAAGGTGAGTATCTGATAAAGTTAGCAGTTATATCTTATTCTCTGAAGGCTAGTTTCTTCTTTTTCGTTATCCTTTCAAGGACGGGCCATTTTTGTTCCATTCCGAGGCTAATTGCATCTCTCCGTCTTCTTGGTCGATCCAGGTCACGCTTCCCAATAGGTTGATAGAAATATGCGTGCCTTGGCAGTCTTTCAATGGACATTCTTTCTACATGACCTTGCCTGTTCTTTTGATAGTCCATTTCATATTTAATATTATTTATATTTAGCTTCTTTCTTATTTCGCTGCTTCTCTTTCTGTCTCTTATGGTTACCTTTTCAACTGATCTGAGGAATCTCATTTGTGATGCTTCTATCCATTTCCAATCCTGAACTCTCATGGTCCATGTTTCACTACCGTATAACTGTACAGGTTTTGAAAAAAACGTTGTGCAATCTTATTTTTACATCCTTTATCATATTTCTTCCAAAACGTTTCCTTATAATTCAATTTGTCTTGTTATATTTCTGTATGTATTTCCCTAAATCTAAATTCATTTTACAATCCATTATATTGCACCCTAAGTGTCTGAAAGGCTTCACCTGTTGTACATCTAGCCCTCCCCCCCCCATCACTATTTTGCTCTCCTCATTGCTTTGCCCTCCATTGTAATCACTTTTCTTTTGTTGCAGGATATTTCCATGTAATAATCTTTTAATATCTTTGTCAATTTGGTTGCATTGTATTAGAGGTCGTCCTCTTTACTAGCTAATAGTACCTGGTCATTCACAAATAAAACAGTTTTAATCTCCTTATTCCTTCCTATGCTTATGCCTCTTGACTCCGTCAATTTCCACTCTTCCAAAATTCGGCTCATACAAATATAAAATAAAATAGGAGAGAGTCCACAGCGTCGTCGCAATCCTTCATTTGTCACTGTGCTCAAATCTGAGGCTAGCTCAATATAAATAAATATTCATGGTAAACATTAAGCCAGATTTACACTTATAGCAAAAAATTACGGTATAGGAAAATGTTTCTTCATCTCCCATGTACTTTTAGAAGCAGGGAAGCGTGAACGGGTAGTTACTGTGATTTCTTCCTGCAGATGTACTTTTATCAGTTAGTAGCCCACTTTAGAAACACATTACACACTTTCTGGTTTCATGGCATTTACACTTAAAGCGCTTTTACTAATCCGAGATATTTCCGTAGTTAAATTGGAATCAACGGCTGTAAGAAACGCAGAGTATTAGAACCTTTGTTAATGTTTCGAATTTGTTACTCTAATCCGAAGCACAAGAAAGTCTGCGCGCCACTGCTTTAGATACCAACAGCAAACTTGTGAGAAACTTAAGAGCTTTTCTTCTTGTTTACTCAACACTGAAGCCCCTGGGAGTTAGATTTCCATTCACACCAACATGAAGGAAACAACAGCTGTGACGCCGCAGTTTTTTTTCTTTTTTTTCTTTTTCTTTCTAAATTTTAACACAAATACTGGATCTTCAAGATTGCGCAACTACTTAAGAGTTCACAGAGTGTTCTTTTATATAATTCAACGCTTTCAATTTCATTGGAACTAAATCTCGTTTTTCACATTTGAAGGCATATCTTAATCACTTCGAATTTTTAAAACTGTTACTAGGCGTTCACGGGTTGGTAGCTTAGTGGGTGGGCTAAGGCGGTGATTATCACTGACCACGTTTCCATTTTTAGGGTTAGCTGGGTTCGACCCCTCGCTGCGCTGCTACCAAATTTACGGTAAGATGAGCAGCCTCATAAAGCAAGCGGTCATTTGAGTGTTTAGAAGTTGACAGGGTTAACATATCACTGTGGCAAAAGTTTTTTCTTTCTCTTCTTTTTCTGGTTTCACTTCCTATGAGGCTAAATGTGGTAAAAGTCGAGCTATAGCCTATGCTCTACGGCCAGGGAACGATTGGGGCACCTCAAACCTTGACCCAAAATGGCACACCCCCGTTGGTAGTGCCCTCCTCTGTAGCGTGGTAGTAGCGTGTCTGCCTCACGTCCAAGAGATCGTGAGTTCAAACCTCGCTTAGGGTGAGTTATCCGAGATTTTCCCTTATTCTTAGATGACGAATGTCGGGTAACTAAAAGCTCTATGAACCTCAGGCTCATTTGAGTATCATTTCACCCATTTCATTCATTCGCTGTCCGATATGACACTGCGTTGGAGGAAGTTAACAAAAAATGTAATCTACATTCCATCGTGCTTGTTTTGGTGTTACAAGTGTTTGCTTACGTGGTTGCATTTTCAGCCAGCAGTGCTTTGTAGCTAACTGAGTAGAGCTTTAGACTAATAGCTTACTGATTTGTTGCTCTTATTTTCATTTGGATCACAAACATTTGGTACGCAAATGGAACATAAACACGATTCAACACTAAAACGTTTTCAAATGTTGTTTGTTCAATAAGGTCAGTGTTATACAGTGCAGGTTTTCAGGAACCACAACAGCTAGGGAAATATCGGCATTTATTTCCTATTAGTCAATACTTCTTTTCAATACTTTCTTTTCACAACATTTTTACCAGTATGGCCTGTTTAAAGATATTTTTAATTTACCGGTAAACGTTCTACGACTAACAGAACGCAAATGTAGGAAAGATTACGACTTAAAACAGTAAATGAAATATAAACATTATCAAAGGTCTTGCTTACTGCACTGCTAATAATTCTCAAAAAAGATTTCTTTAAAGCCAGAGAAGATGCATAAAAAACTCATAGTTCATGTCAGTTGATTAAGTGCATCAAGGGAACACATAAAAATAGGTATATTGTGATAATTATATAAACGTAACAAAACTACATTCTGCAGTAGAATAAGCGTTATATTACATTTCGTTTATTAATCCTTCAATTTTGCACAGTGCCGTAATATTCACCTTCTTCCTTTTTGGAACCAAGGCGCTACTCATTAAGACAATAATTGATAAATTATTTATCCATTTGCAGTACATTTAAATATTGCATTATATTGCCCATTATATTTAGCTGCATTGGGTGCGGCTTTCATTAACACTATTGGTTAATCTAAACAATAAATATGAAACCTTAAACATATTCCAAGATTCCTAAAACCATTATGGATGTTGACGCAACAAAAGCAAACTAAAATATTAAGACTAAAGTGATTCTCAATTGAAGACATTTTTGTATCTAATATGGATATAGAGTCTTTCAAAAGTCAGTTGAAAATTAAACCACTATAGACATTACAATATTTGAGACAGGAAAACAAAAGACAAGAACTTCAGTGCTGGGCAAACAATTGAGTTTACAAAACACTAGGAAGATGACCGCCGTTCTCTTGTTCAATGTATAGTAGTCTGTCTGCGATAGCACGGACAGCATTTTGCATATGTCTTGGAATAGATGGCATTTTCCAGCTGCAGCGGGGATGTTAGATGCGTGAGGAAAGCTCTTTCTTTAGGGTAACTCCACAACCAGAAGTGTCGGTCTGAGTGTCTCAGGTGGTTAGACGCTGGCCTACTGATCCCAAGGTCGCGGTTTCAAATCTGGCCCAGACCGATGGTTTGTAACTGTGGTTAAAAACGCAGTTCCATGTCGGTAGATTTATTGGCATGTAAAAGAACTCCTGCGGGACGAAATTCCAGCACATCGGTGACGATGATATGATCCTGGCAATTGACGGTGTCGTTAAACAATAGAATCATTTTAATTAACAACCAAAGCTCAGCCGTATTGAGATCTGGAGATCGCGGAGGCGACATTGTTGGGAAGTGGCTACTGATGATACGGTCGCCAAACATGTGCGTAATTAATGTTTTACAGCAGTGTTGATGTGGGATGGAGAAACATCTTGTATGGAGATTATGTTTTCCATACCGTGAGTCTTTAGTCTAGAGGTGACGAATTGCTATACCATGATATAACAATTCTCCCGGTGGACTGTAACACTATCTTATTCCTTTATTCTCTTCGAAGAAACGTAGCCCAATTGTGAAGTGTAACTTCTTACCATGAAGACCTTGTTAAATTACTGGCCCAAAATTCTTAAATGTGACGTTTGTCATCTTGATCGTATCATCAGTAGCCACTTCCCAACAATGTGGCCTCCGCGATTTCCAGATGTTAATCAGGCCGACTTTTGGTCGTGCGATTACACTAAAGCACGAGTTTTCCTGACACATCCAACAACCCCACTGCAACTGAAAGATGCGATCTCGCAAGGAGTTTCCAATATTCCCAGATATCTGCAAAATTATGTGCGCGCTATAGCAGATAGAATGTCGTACATTCAACAAGAGAACGGTGGACATCTTTCCAGTGTTTTGTAAACCCCATTGTTCGCCCTAACTGTGACTTTTTTCTGGCTCAGATATTATAATATTCATAGCGGTTTGAACTTACCTTTGAAAGACCCCATGGCTCAAGTACGTCCTAGGATTTACCAGCGTCAATAAAACCGATAATGGCGTACCGGTATCCAAAACTTGTGGTTTTGTAAAGCTGTAAAAAGGGATTCCGGAGGTGTATATTCGGCCCTATTTCGTACGGAATGTCCACTCTGACTTTGCTTTTTAATATTTCCCAGTTTGGTAGGCTAATACTGAGATGGACTGTATACTATCACCAATTTAGCTGTGTCTTTCCTCTCATCTCTCAGAGCTGTAGAGCAAGACGTACGGAAGATG
The DNA here is from genome assembly GCA_030765045.1 of Tenodera sinensis. Lineage (NCBI taxonomy): Eukaryota > Metazoa > Arthropoda > Insecta > Mantodea > Mantidae > Tenodera > Tenodera sinensis. The sequence continues at coordinate 49,984,442 of CM060964.1, forward strand.
GTGATTGCTATGGGATTGTGTGATTAAGGAGAGAAGTGGTTCTAAATTGGTGTCTTCGATCTCTACTTGTCCCTATGGATAGCAGAGGGAAACTCAACCAGGAATGATCTATCTAGAAACGTTAGGGACATCTATATGCTTCCCCTGCCACCTCTTCGTACTTCCACGCCTCATCCCTTCTTTCTGTAAGAGCAATAGGCCTAACCTTACCTGCAGTGCACTCCCCTGTTGCTGACCTCTACCCTGGGGGAACTGGTATTATATTTAGACCTTACTACTTACGTATTCCATCTCTGGTATTTATTGGCATTAACTCTCAGATACAGCAGAATTTAAGAATTCAGAAAGTAGTATTAGTCGTTAGTGGGACAACAATGGAAGAGTTAATTGCGGTTATTTTGACGGCATAACTGTAGCTAGCGATAGATATCTTGTGACACCAGAAATTTTGCAGTGAGATTAGATTATTTCATCTAATGCCCACTGTAAAATATGTTGGAATAGTTACAAAAATCATGGGACTTCCATTCTCTCCAACAGCTTATGAACTACCTCCAGAAGGAACCTATGACTCCGTGCCTATATGGACGCTTGTCAATGTATGTGTAAATTAGATACTTTCTAGTCTACAGATATCTGTTATAATGTATTACATTTCAGCTTCAAAGGAGCTGCTCATGACATTTCGTACAACCCCTGTGGTTTAAATACCTGCAGTGAGTGTTACCTGGGGACATTGTTTCCAATGACGTGCTCAAGCTTTTACTTGCTATACTGTGGCATGAGGTCATATTCCGTTGATCCTAGACTGGTTTTATACTAGATGAAAGCTACTTCCTTTCCCCAGGCACTGTATACAGAAGTGTTTGGCATAGTGGCGACTATGAAAGAAAGCAATCTGGTCGACAGTTGGCTAAAAGGCACATCGGGTCACTGGCACGCTTGGGATGGCTGCCAGCCTTCTGGAACTCCCACTACAGCCGCTCCGGCCGAACCTCACTAACTTCTGTCCATGGTGGATACAACACTATCTCAAATTCCACCATGAGCAACATCCAGCATTTCTCCCATTCACCTAAAGAAGACGCGAATAATTACAGCTAGTCAGTTCCACTCAGTGGTCATGAAGGTACCCAGAATGAGTAGATGCATCCGTGTTTAGACATTACAATTTTGATTTGTGTTCATTTTCACATTAGCGATTAGTTGTATAGTTTTACAAGGGGTAAATGCTGGCTGTGTTCCATATGGGCTTTTTAAAAGTAATGTTGATAATGGCTCTCTAATATAAGTATTAGGCTTCAGTCAGCTGCTGTGGACTGTACCAGTTAGATTGTTGGCTCTGCAACCATTTGTCTCTTGCATCGTGTGAATCTAACCATAGCCAGACACATTTGTATGCTTAAGTGCAGATGATCAAGTATTGGATTGTTTAATTGAGCATGAACTGTAAGTTGTGAAGGTATAAAGAAACTTGTAATTTTATTACATTTTGCACATTGGAATCTTACAGATCGGAAACTTTAGCCGGCTAGCATTGATACAGTTCCTGAAGAGGCAGGCTCTTGTTTCCACCGCGCGGCAGACATTACATTTGGCGCGGATAATACTTGTGGGGAGTATACATTTTAAGAATATGATGATGGTTTATTATTACAGAAAATAAAATTCCTCTGGTTACTAGTGCTCTCGGAGCCTTTGTTCAGTTTCTTCAAACAATTATAAGAGCGTAAGCTATTCCCAATTAAAGAATTGCTCAAATGTTTGCAAGGACAGCAAACAACTAAGACAATTGGACTGGGTCCTCGGTTAAAAAACACAATGTCTTATTTTTAGGATGACAATGTATTTATAAACCTTAATTCCGCGATTTGTTTATGGTTAAGTTACTTGAACAACAGAGTCCAAACTTATCCTTTTTCACTACCTCGCTATTCTTTGAGCCAATGTCATAGAAAAGAGTCTAATCCTTGTGTTATTTCTTCCAACTTTTCCATTTTCACAAAAACTAACATGGTTGGGCAAATCTGAAAAATAACAATCGCTAATGCAGATGCGCCTTCATTTTCGGTTCCCTTTAACTTATTTAATTAGAAATGAGCGATTCAATTCTTATGCTTCTAAAGATACAAGGAAAAGACGATAAAAAGAAGTCATAAATCAGAGAAATAAATTAGAAACCGCAAAATGCGTAAATATCTGTACAAGAAGTATCTGTATGAGTTGCAGCTCCCTGAGAAAGAATGTGCATATGAAACCAAACGTAACTTATTTTCGCATTTTATTTAACGCATGATTGCAGTAATGTTCGCCCTTGCATAGAAATTTCGAAAAGTGTTGCGCTATCAAACAGTGCTACCGAAGTTTTCATGTTAATCTGATATCAATATTGCTACAGATAATAAAGCCTAAATGACAATATCACTGGCAAAGTGACTTTGTTAACAAATAATGACATTCAAAACCTGACAAGAGCATATTACGTAATTTACAGAACAGATGGGGGCTTCAAGACAATAATAATATGCTACTGTAAGAAGCAAATACGTCCTTCCAGTTTGTTATGTCAACAGTGAACTTTCTTTTCATTTAATTTACTGACCAGATTGTATTAACAAAGCACCAATTCTTTCGTTGAACCTTTATTCCTGTAATTTTGAGCCTCGTGCATTTGCTTTGTCTTGGGCGCTCCCGTTGTTTTAATTAACTATGTAACAATTTGTGTTGCCGATAAAGAATTTAGAGCCCTAGACATTTGCCAGCCGTATTCTTTATATTACTGGAACTGGGCACTAGTTAACCTACAGTTTGATAGGTTGAGTGGATTGAAGTGAAGTATCTATAAAGAAAGATCACTTTAAACCTGACGCAAATGAAATTTGTGAACACGTGTGTCTTAAGAGTCAAGCATAAATTTTAAATGCCGCGACAGTAAAGGAGAAATTTGGTGGGCTGGCTACAAAACTTAAGTCTCCGTAGATAGTCAGTTACACACTTGGACATGCTGTAGATCTACTGACTACGCTAGTTATGTCCCACTAAAACACTAACAAAACATGTATGATGTTAGCTTGCGCATATATTTGCGGGGGTATAAAGGAAAGGAACTGCCTCCATGTGTTGGAAACTGTCAGAGTCGCTTAACCATAAATTTTGGCAATAGTTAAGGGGTTGTTTCGTGAAACATTCTGCGCATCTCGGTAAAAAGGAGTAAATGGAACGTGATATGAAAGAGCTACTGTTATTGGTTCGCATACCCTTGCGCGGGCTCACAGAGAGCGCTAGTGACGATAACATAGCAGATCGATAACACCCTTGGGATGAGTCTTTGCGAATCCCAACGCCCGCAGTCACCACAAGCGCAGCGATGCAAAGAGGCAAAGGTAATCGACGTGCTTGGAATCTTTCAGCCAGGCAAAGTTATTGTTTCTAATCGCGTGACCACAAGAATTTCAAATAATATTAAAAGGAGAGATGCCTGCGTAACTTGGGAAACGCATTACCAGGAAAATTCATCAAGACTACAGTAGAAATATCTTCTTCGGTATTAAAAGTCCTCTCAGTAGCTTCGCCCTTAGCACAACGTCTTGTCACCAAACCGAGGAGCGTTCAGTTTGTCATCTAGGGGAAAATAACTAGCTTCTATGAAAGCAAATACTAGACAACTTTAGGCAGTCAGATGGTTTTTAACCCTTCATAGATACCCTTAAGATTTCAATAGGAGTGGATGTGACGTTAAATAAGGTGTGTCTTAACCGATTAAATCCAATCATTATTTTTACAGGCTGTCAGGCTCAAGGTGTCCGCTTTCTTATAGGCAGCACAGGTAGGAATGGACTAATATGGGAGGTACTTAAGGGTTTCTGAGGAGGAATCAGAACTGGAAATATATCCCTTGACTACTTTACATGAAGTTCACGAATTTCAAGCCCTAATTCCTTACCGATTTCTAACGTATCCGCAAGGGAAGCGGGCAATGTGAAAACCATGTAACCACGTAGCTAATTAGAGGAATAGGGATATCTCGGGCTGTAATTTAAAGTAAATTTAAACGAACTATTGTATTGTTAGTATATAAACCTATATGTCTCTTTAATTTTTCACATTAAATATGTTGTAGTTTACCGGAAAAAAGTATGAACTCAGCCTCGTTAGGTCCCTGAGAGGCCTTTCGGAGCTATTTGAATTAAAAGTAGAGACCTCTGGGTGAGAAGATCGCATAACCGGCCTGGAGGGACCGGGGCACTGACTACGTCCCACCTCCGGCATTGCACCCCAATCATTATGCCTGTGGTTGGCAGAGGTGGGGACGCAGCGGTCGGACGGTAGACCTTGCCCCGGATAGGCTGTTATGCCACGGGGAAATGACGTCATTTATTTTGAGTTAAGCTTTTGAAGCAAGTCAGCTCTAAGGGGAAGTGTATTACACACGTGTGTCGAAGAAGTTGCCTAACAAGCACGGCGTCCGCAGACCACAAAATAAATGCGGTAACGTTATTAATCATAGAACGTAGCTCAAACAACGTGCCTAGAAGTGTCACACACAAAACCGTAAAATAAACAATCAACCACGTTAATATTTCTCGCACAACCTTTTCAACATCCATTCATCCGGTACAGATAACATTTTTATTTTCATTCGCAGAAGGGAGTCACAAGACTCTTGCTTGACAAATTCGTGTTGTCTTACGTGAGCAAGGATAACAAGAATCCAACTTACAGCTTCCACGGATCTTCGATATCGACTAAACAAATGACAGTGAAGAATTGATTTCGGTGGGACACATACTGCAGAGATCGACTGTTGCTAGGACGTGGAAAGTTTTCGCCTTCAGTCCAAACGCCATTCTCCAGCACATGATCATGCGCCTTTCGGAAGTGTTAGGCGTATAGAATTCCAGGCTCAGCGGTTAGGCATGTGACTCCTTACAGCATGACATAGCACACTCTGAAATGAACACCTGATACTATGTTACTGTGTAAATTCAATACAACTTCTGAACTCATTTATTGACAAGTTCCAAGAACGCGGCTCATAGGATATGCCATCTCAGTGACTTCCTGCACCAGCAGGCGGCCTTTGCCCGTAAGGGCTCTACTTACAGTTTCTCTATTCATATATTTATGAGCGTCATTGGCAGCTTGCGTCAGACGCCTGTTGGAAACATCACTGTCTTGCACTTTGAGAGATGAGACCAGAGGCAGACGCAGTGCGTGGCTCAGGCAGTTCATGCAACCCCCTTCGGAGCGGGGCAAACAAGCGATACGGGCCTTTAAAAAGCAATAATTATACTAGTTCACATTTGGTAACCAAACTCTGGCTATCTAGGGTGTATGTGCCTATATAGAGCAAATTCCCCCAAAAATATTTAGTCCTGTTTTGTATTAGTTCTTATACCTAATACATTGTTCCTTTATTACTGTCTGGATGGATGAAAAATAATTTCGTAATGTGTAACTGACGTTGTACGATAATCCCCAAAATTTGTCTTAAAGTAATTATTTTAATGTTAAATGACACCAGTGTTTATGTGAACTCGGTACTGAAATTGGTAATTTCTAAACATTTCAAACAGGTCTTCTTACAAATTTATTGCAGCTGTTTTCCTTCATGGAGCCATGCACCTAACTTCCAAATTTCCATTAATATAACCTTTGAAAAATGAAAATCATGTCAAATGCCCGACGCGATGAAGATCTGAAAACTTCAAACTATTAAATATTTTATTCATCGAATGACGTTATTTATAATTCAAAATTATTTTGTGTAAACTAAAAGCTTTTCTCTTTGGGAAAATAAAGGGTTTTGTTTTCATTTTCAAACATCAATCTTGCATGATATTATTAAAATCCCAAATTCAAAACTGTAGTTTGTATCAAGGAAAGGCGCTTGGAATATCTTCGTAAATCTTTAAGTATCTTATACCGATATGTTGTACGAAGTTGAACAAAGATTGTATAATTCGGAGCATGATAAATTGTCAAAAACGTGATAAAATAAGATTACGATAAATCCGAGTTTCAAAATTTCACACGCTATTTGCACACTTACATAGAAGTCCATTTAAATGCCCTGTTTGTTAATTTAGATGACAAGAAAAATAAAACTGCAATTGTGTACTGATTCTACAGTGCGTTAAATCCCTTTAAATCAGCGTTTTTAATTTTGGTGTAGAGAAGACGCAATTCAGTATCAAATAGGCTTAACTGAATGATAAAAAAGTCATTATCGTTAATAGCCAATCACATCACTATAAATAAACTTTGTAATATGACGAAAGTAAAATATCGGTCCTTTAATTTTGCTAAAAATGTAAACCACATTGTTTTCAAGGCTACTTGAAGCATAAGGTTTAAAGAAATCCTTAGTTTAAACCCATGTAAATTCAAGGTAAAGCTTATTTGTTTTGAACATTTGGTAAACAGATATTCAACCACTGCTGTTACTCAAAATATATCCAGAAACGAACTTTCCATACCTTCTAAATCCTGTAAAATTGGAATAAAATGTCAAAGGTTTGAAATGCAACTTAATATTAAATGGTTGACATGTCATTTGAATTTCGTAGAGGCACGGAGCCATTCATACTTATTTACCATAAAACTGCTTCTTCGAACCATTCCACAAGACGTTCTACTCATTTCTCCCTGGCATTAAACGCGACTTTCACTTTCAGAAAATTAAAATAGGTTTTCATTATTACAAGCTGGTGCTCTAAACGAGTGCAACACAGCCTTATGTCTTGTTATTTTATGTGCCATTTACTAACAATGCCCGCATCTGATGCGGGTAAATTAGAGTTCATAAAGGCTGTTGCTTAAGTTCTTCTTAGTTACCATTGGAACTTCAGTACCAAGTCCTAATTTTTTAAATTATTTCTTTGAGTAGGCTTTTATCTGTACATTGTTCATAGTTGGTAAGATAGTTTATATGCAAATCACACATCTCCTCATAGCAATATAACTTAGAAGCAATTACTTTTTAAAGCCATTTCTAGTAGTTTGAACTTCATCGTAGCTTCACACATTCTCAATCTATTTCCCCAGTGCTGCTTCACTTTTAAAACTTTTAGCCAGAGAACAATCAGAAATTCTGTACTTGCACCGTTGAGGAACGTGCAGTTCTATTGTTCCTGCACTCAGGTTTGGAGTCGTCTGAATGTGCTCAAGCACTAGCCTTTGTTTCGAAGTAAATATCCTCCAGTGGATTTTAGATCTAAAGAATCCAGGGCATATATAGTGTAAAAATTAATAGTCTTCTATAATTTTCTGTAATATCTAGTGTGGTCGAAAAGCGTTAATACGCTCCTAGGATCTTTAGAATGGACCGAGTTGACAATGTTTGAATATGAACACATATCCAAAAATCGACACCTCCGTGATACAAGTGGAACGATTGCAGCGACTGAATAATCGGCTTTTGTTGGTGAATTCTTTAAAAATGTGTCCCTTAGTTAATCGTCAAAACACGGTGGTGCATCTATTCGTCTTTCTCTTGCTATTGAAAATCATGCTGTCCGACGGGGTAACGATAGATAGGTCAAGGTGCCCCATTGCGAGGTCACCGTGATCACTAGATTGGGCTCCGCTCGACTTTTGTCCGTAGGATCGTATGTAGAGTCTGATACACAAGGATTTAATAGAACCAAACTGCGACTGGAACTGGTGTGTGTACTGGGTGATACAGTGTGCTAATAAAGCTGCTGGTTGCACCATCCCCAGGTTTAACCACTTCTGATTTCTTCGTGTGAGATTTTGTTAAAGCATTGTTTATGAGAGAAATCCAGAAACAGTGATGATCTGGACTAAAAATTAGTCAGTCCTTCAACAAATCACTCCTTTGGTGTCGCAAAGAACACGCTAAGTTGCATCACCGTTATGAGTTGAGAATGTGCGATGGGAATCATGTTGAGCACTGAGTAATCTCCCAACTAATAATTATAATTTATATTTCTATTATATAGTTATATTAAATATTATATATTTATAATTTATATTATTCTTAAAAGATAGAAGTTTCCATGTGTAACAATCAGCAATGCATAACCTAAAAGAACAAATGGAAATCGTGGAGGATCAAAATGTCTACAATAAATCTATAGCCAGTAAAATGTGTTCTTTGGTATGCTGAATTTGCAATTGTTTGTTGCCGCAGCTTGGCCAACACAACAATATGAAGAGCAAGATGGTTCACGCCCGTATATGGCATGGGAGGTTCGTAAGTTTCTAAATGACACCATCTGTGCTTAGCAGTGGGTCCACCACGACCACACCACATACTACTATTTCCATTTGTTCTTTTATATTATGCATTGTTAATTGTTACATATGAAAACTTCTATCTTTTAAGTATAATATAAACAGAAAGAAACTCACTCTACAATCGTATTGGATTTTACATTTAATTTTATCCATACTCAAATGGATCATCCTGTGCTTCCTCTACTTACTATACGTAGTAGAAAAGCAATAAAACCAGTTTTGTACTTTATTTTAATCACCAATTGGAGGCCTTAAATCGGCGAAAATAATTTTATAACTACGTAATACAAGTCTTAATATAAATATATATGTAAGCCTTGATGCCATCAGCAGAGGGTGAGATGAGGTTAGGTCAGGAAGGAAACATGAAGTACTGCATCGAAATGGAAACATTGGTTTAATTGAACTCCCAACATGTATAATGCACAACGGAGCCTTAATCGCTGAAAACGCAAATTCTGCGCGAGCCATTTAAACTTCAATGAAAACCCGCCAAATTAGTTTTAAAACCTCGAGTTTTAATGTTCATGTTCTCAAAACAGAAAGTGTTGATTGTCCTCTGATTCTCCCGCAAAAGCTAATACTTGAGAATAGTCACCTAACCTATGATGCTTCCTAATAGGAGGATGGTGTTCAGGTATTTTCTGGTTCAATTGAGGGAAAAGTGGAATGTGTGCGTATGTGTGTGTGTGTGTGTGTGTGTGTGTGTGTGTGTGTGTGTGTGTGTGTGTTCTGGACACCTATTTTCGCCGATAAAAGTAATGTCTGTGCAGTTCTCTCTGGCTGAAGTACAAACAGTTTCAGGCATGTCAGTCCACATCCCAAAGCGGTACAAGTACATAGACAGCGCTTGTACACCAACAGGGTGCCATGTTCCCATCATGCTCTTGCTGTGTCGCATTGTGTCCCTGCTAATGTGGAATTTCAATAAAACACGTTCCATTTGAATTACAAAGGGCTGCAGTTTTTCACGTTCACAGGACAGTCTGTGCGCCTATGTTCATGCATGTTTATGAAACATGATGGAAACATCATGTTTACATCGGAAAACTTCTATAAGGTCGCACTTGGTAATCTCTCTCGGACTACAAAGTACTTTCTTCCCTGATTACTAGGATCCAGTTCGCAAGTTGATCTAGAGGTCGACATCAAGCAGCTGGTTAAGAGGAAAGAAACAAAGGTTCGAAATGTGGAACGGACGTATCGGAGAACGGTGTCCCTTGTTAAATATACTCTATAGGTGGCTGATACAATGTATACAACAAAAAACGATTGCAAATGTGAAATAATAGAAACAAGAGTCCAGTAAAGGACTCATTTGCGAGATACTTGCCAAAGTTGCTGACCTCAATGTGTGTACTCTCCGACATGTCTGCACACTCTGCAGTTACTGTAGGGAAGTTCCATTCTGACTGCAGTACAGCTCCTAAAAGCAACATGCCCTTCACAAGCTTTCACACGGTACACTGTATCCATTCTGTACAATTTGATTACAAACCCACATTTCCAAAATGTTAATTTTGTGAACTCATAGCGTATATGACTACTGCTAGTGCCTAAGGAGAAAAGCATTCCTAAATAATTGTTGACAACTTATGGACGAGTCGTAATCATAAATCCATAAAGATCTGGCAAATGGTTCATTTGCAGGGACACGGTTACTGAAGCTTTTCTGTCCCCATTATATTGTGCCTTCAGCTGTTTCAATTTGAGCTGTTAAGCTTATACACCCAGCATACTTTTATCAAATAGGTTACTCATGAAAAAATCGGATATTCAATTTTTGGCATAAAATTTCTTTACTTTGACAAAAGGGAAATTCCATATACTTAACAAATCCGAAGATCTCGTCGCATTATGTGCTTCAGTAATTCTTTGAACAGCATGTTACTATCCAATAACTAGGGATAACAATGTTTAAAAATGAATGTCATAAATTCGTTTTAATCATTGATTAGGCTACCTATGAAAGGCGTATTATTTTCAAACAATATATCCATTTTAAGCGTATAATTCAACCTCCATTACCAATAATAAAGTGCTCGCTGTATAATTTAAGGGCTAGATTTTACTAATCACTTGCATTCAAAAACATTTCCAGAAAAAGTGTGTCATAGCTGTGAAGAAAATTTAAATTATTTTGTTGTTTAACGACGCTATCAATTGCCAGGATCATATCAGCGTTGCCGATGTGCCGGAATTTCGTCCCGCAGGAGTTCTTTGATAAGCCAGTAAATCTACTGACATTGAGCTGCCGTTTATAAGCACACTTAAAAACTATCGATCTGGGCCGGATTTGAACCCACGACCTTGAGATCAGTAGGCCAGACTCCAATCAACCGAGCCACCCAGATAGACTTTACTGCTGTGTATGACGAATTTCACCTAGCAGGAACTGAGGAATTCAAATAAGGATACTGTAAGCTTGGAAAATATGCAAGATATTGGAACACAAGGGTTCATGCTTTAAGAAATGATCTGCTATTAATCCAGAATTTATTAGTCCATCGTAACCTGCCATGTTCATAGATGTGGAAGTTGCGGTGCTGGTTTAATCAGGATTCACTTGTTCACCTGAAAGCTGCTCCCCCGTCCCGTCTAGCACACGCTAAATTATTCCTCCGCATCATGTTTTGATTCCTCCTTCCATATTGCCCATTCCATCTCTGTGCACTGCTCTAATACAGAGAACGCAATTAGTAAGAAGGGAAGTGAGGTTCTCTTGAAATGAAGTTTAATTTGTAAAGTGTACTCACCTTATTCCTTTTATAATATGTAAAAAATGTTCGAGATTTCCATGTGTTAACCAAGGATACACACTTTTCCACTGCAAAGCATTACAGTGTTAAAAAGTCCCCTAGACAAATAAAGAGAAACAGCACTATTCAGTTTTATAATTAATACATATCAAGCTGATAAAATATTCATCCTATGCACCCAAAATACCTTGCAAGATTTAAAATGATTGGGTTGCTGGCCCAATTTTCACAGAAGAATTTTAAATGCATCAAATAAGTTACAATTAAAACGTGTAATTGTTTACGTATACCATTAGCACAACAATTTAATAAATCGTCTGTATCGCATGCGTACAAACTTCGCTTTAGTCTGATTTTATTGGAAACAGATTTTAAAGCTGTCTAAGGAAACGTTGAATTGAAAATTTAACTGTGAGATTGTAATAGGCCTTAGAGCATACACTTGAAGGGAAGAAGATAAATCTAATATAATCTGCCAATAAGAATATTACTAGGTAGGAATGCAGTCTAGTGATTATTCTTTTGCGTCTTGAATGAATTTTGCTTTCCGCTGGGATTCAAAGGCCGAGTCGACGCGACGCGACGGTAAGAATTACACGCACCTGCTGCAAGTGAGCTTCCTGCATGCGTCACTTTCTTAACGATGATTAATAGAAACTTATGCTACTGTAAGGATCATACAGCTGAAACTTCAGTTCATCTAATAAAAGCGAGCAGCCTGAACCGTGTTAACTTCGTTATCAACTGTATAACAGTCAATTTGTTTATGTAATTAAACTACACAAATGTTACTCATTTGCAGGAACTCGAAATTTCTTATAAACTCACTATGTAATTTATTGTTTCCAGTCGTTTCAAGCGCTACTTTGATCAATAACTCTTAAGCTTGCTGCTCACTTCCCTATTATATGTCGTTATAAACCTTTCACTTTGTATAGGATTTCTCCAAGCTTGCTCACCTTTTTTGAAGTGCTGCTTTATTGGAGGTGATATATCTATTACTTCTCCAATTTTATCTGGAATTTGTCCCTCCGGTACTTGGCTCCATTATTATATTATGTACTGTATATCTCTCTCGCCCTCTTAAATGGAGGAATACCTTTTTTAAAATAATTTCTTAATCTTTCTGTTTCCATACACCTGCCTTAATGCATAATAGTCATCCTGTTTCTTCTTTGACTGTATTTATCCATTTACCCTTCCCTTTATTCCTTTGAATAGAAGGTTAACTGAACCTTTCCTGTTAGGTTATCCATTAGTTTATGTGCTAGTTCTTTTTCAAGACAACTCTTAATTAAGGAACTGGTGGTTATATAATCACAGGATAAATGCGTTAGATTTTTAAAGTACGATCAATGTATGCAAAGCTATTGTGAGTACTCCGATACTAATATAAGTTCTAGGTTTTGTGGATAAATTTGCAACAAAATTATTGGAGCGCATACAAATTTCTTCCTTCAAAGTAGTTATCTATTGTTCAAAGACATTTTAGAATTATTTAATAGTCTAGAAGGCTGATATTACTATACATTATGAAACGTGCTTCTTACATTTTAATGTGTTTGTAGTGCAATCATTTGGGAAATCATCACACCTCTTTGCCTCATTTAAACGTCACAATGTTCGCTTTCTCGCTTGTTTGCTTGGATGGTTATAAAATGATGTTGCTTGTACATTTCAACTATAACCATTAACGTTGAACCTGTACATTATGTATTGGATATTTCATTAAAAACATCAAAGTTAGTAGCAAATGGAAGATGCTCGACTGAATAATTTGAGACGAAGAATGTGTGGTTTGTTAAGCTGGCTTAAGATAATGACTTAAATATATAAGAGAGAGTCTGAAGTCTAGCACACCATTGTAATTTCGTTTACCTATTGGAGCAGAAAAAGTGACCCAGGTATAGTTCATTTTATAATTACGACTGGCATCGCAACTAAGGTGTCCACAGCAGTAAAACTGAAACAGGTCCTATCACGTGGTTTACTCCAAGTGGGGGAAGATATTCCAATGTCTCTGATGGGCTAAATGTATATTGTGCATTGATTCCTAATGGAGGGTATCGGGGTAGCAACAATTCTACTCCAGCCAATGCGTCGCATCCTTCTGGATCGCGGCAATAATTTCAGACTACATTTCCATGTTTACTTCAGAAGAATGATTTGACAAAAATGACTTGTGCATTTTATGTCTATATGTAACTCAGTCTTCAGCCAGTTACTAATCATCTTAGATTGGGCTGGTGATCACTATACATTTACACCGATGAATGTAGACTTCATTGAGGTTATTTCTGGTCCTTCTTCGTTTCACAACAGTATATCTCTCACTGATTCTTGTTTTTATTTTCCGGGATTTATTTCAAGTCAGCCATAGTGACAATTGCTAGATGGAACCTAATGTTGTTTAGATACATGTGAAAAACTTGCGGAACAAAGGAAGTACATTAAGATTTCAGTAAAGGCCTCCTTTTCTGCTCATAAGCTTACTTATCATCATGAAAGGTAAACTTATCAATTCTGCGGCAAGGTACTGTGCTACGTTGTCATGCGTTTGGACTGGTAGAAAGGTTTGAACGGATCTGTCGTTGACTGATAGCTTGTTCTGTCATGTGATAATGTAAATAAGACAACATAAAACCACCTTCTGGACGATAGGTTCATAAAAATATGTACATGGATTACATAAGTTGAAGTCTCTCCCCCAAATCCTTATAGATCTTTATAAACGGTACCCACATGTGAACTCTCTAAATCTTGCAGTTTTTATGGAAATGTTTTCAACAATTGTCAGTAATTTGTCACATGCTGCTCTACCTTAATTATAAGGATTTTAAAATTCAAGGAAATATATTTAATATTTCTGATGAAAAGCATATTTTGCCTTAATTATGTTAATTAATCTAGTATGTCACATGATAATGAAATCGGAATTTTGAAAAAAATCAAAATTTATTACATTTAAATGCTAATGTACAAAGCTGCCACTTAGAATTTTATTCACTATTCTAGTTGTCTAGGAAAACACGTTTAAACCTTAAAACGGTTTTTAACGATTTATTTTTAGTGGCAGAATTAATTATGCCATACTTTGAGCAGTTGTAAAGTTTAGGAAAAACCATACCAGTTTTTAATTCTATTATCTCAGAGTTTGTGCAGAAATTTTGAATAAGGTTTGTTACAAGCTACATTACATGGAACATTTTAACGCGCAAAAGTGTAAGAAAAATCAAATTCCAGTAAAAGACATTGAAAGTAAACACAGGTCATTAGGCTGTGTGCTCCTGGGCATGAAAGTGGGCATGTCTTGAAGTTTAAGAAGGCTCTGAGAACAAAAGCCATAGCATTTAATTGAAGTTAAGGGTTTAATGTATTTTGGGCATAAAACTAACTTCAATTATGGATATGCTTTAGCTGACTTTGCAGACCAGAAGTTGAATATCTCAACCTGTTCATTAAGGCATGCATTTTCTGCCTAATACCAGCACATTTTTTTTTTTCTGAAACACTCTGCATGCTCTAATTTCTGAATATTTTTAACAATTAGTGGAATCTATTATTGATTTGTGTTTAGTAAAATGTGTGCAGAAAAGTTGTGATAATTGTTTGTAGATAAGTTGTCAAGTTGCATGTGGTTTTGAGAATGAATAGTAAATAGTCGAAGTAAAATAACATTGTACATGAAGGGAACAATGGATTGCATGAAAAACCAATAAAAATGCCCTCACATATGTTTAATAAGAAATGCAGGTGTCTGTAACTGGACACTAATCATTTAGCTCACTATGAGAGCAAATAACGCCAAGGTTAACATTGCGTTGTTGTGATAGAAACTGAAGCACTTTAAATGAAGATCATAGTATTTTTAGGGAAACACAAAAAGTCTATTGTTGTACTACTATATAGAAACTTTTGGTCTTTTCAACATGGGTTTGAATAGAGATGTACCTAACAACAGTTGCGTAATAACTTATCTTGCAGTATTGTTTGAAGAAAACTTTGGGTTCTCAACTTTATTACCATACATGTTTCGTATGCTTTAGTATTTAGTATCAACAACTACATGTTTATTTTTCTTCTGACTGATTCCTGATGCCTGCCAACATAAACATGCACAGTAATTGTTTATTTATTTCTCTATATAGTTTATAACCACGTTTTGGGATATTTTATAGCTATCTGTGTAACTATTCCCACAAATACATATTTTAATGTATGTGTTGCTATGTATGTAACATATGCATGATAATACATGAAGGCATGATCTTCAAGCCTCTCATTTTAATGTCTATATATCTGATTTAAGTATTCATATTGTCTAATATTTAGTCTTTAGTTTTAAAACTGTAAAGCACATTCTATTAAAATACACCCATGAAGGGATGTCTGTTTTGAATATAGAGCAACTATTTAAACTGAGAGAAGTTCCTTGGAATTAATATTCAACTATAAATTTACTTCCCCTCCATTATTACTTTTATGCTCTAACCCATGAATATACTTGACCAAACATATAATTAATGATGTCGGAAAATTTAATGGCGGCTGGCTCAACACAAAATCCAATCATAAGCTTGCCACACCTTGCAGTAATGTGTAGTTAAACACGCCGTGAAATCAAGCTGTACAGCCGGTTTCGCCCAAAAAGTTTATTTGTACAACAGGAAAAAGAATAGTACTGGCCGCCTTTAAATTTTGCTGCTACCATAAAAGAAATACAATATAACATTGCCTTAAACTTCAATACTTCCGCAATTAAGTTACCTTCCTTTATAAGTCTAAAACCAATAAAAAGACCCCACAGAGTGTATTTTCTAATAAAGCTTTATCTTTCAGGGAGGATACCACAGATGGGGAGGAATAAACCAAGAACAAATTCACATTCTGGTCGTCGGCGACCTCAGTCAAGGAACATCTGAAAATGTTGCTGATATCACCGGTGACTTGGATGAGAAGACAAACTATTCCTTCCTCTTTGATTACCATAAAAAGGTAAACTGTTCCTCCAGTTGTCAGGTGTAGGCAACTTCAGATTTATTCAATGTATTGCTGCATGACAGCACACTTTACCCCTTGTAGAAACCTAAGTTCAATGAAAACTTTGATGTGCCATTTCATTAAATACATGTAAGCATACAAAGCATTTTGGAAATTATATGTTGCTTAATTCCTACCTTAATATCTATCCTAGATTTAATAGATGTTATAATAACCTCCTTTCAAAATAAACAAACAGAGAAAGGGAATGGGATGTGACAGATATTTTCATGTATATACATAAAATGTTTACTATAGTCTCCATTATATAGCTGTACCAGATTGGTTAAGTGCCAATATTGGAAAATGATTCACTTGTAAGTATATTGCACTGCTCTTCATGAAGTATTCCGGATGCCTGAAACAGTGAATCACCTTTTCGTGTTGTAAGATTTTGTTGATAATTTCTCTACTTTTAATTTAAAATTCTTCCAAATATATAGTTCCTGACAATGCAGTTTTGTTTTTCCCAAATAACAGGAATATAGAATTTGAAATGTCTTTGCACACATATCTATGATTAGGTATTTCTCTAGGTATACAACTGAAGTTCAAATTATTAAGCAAAATAGATCATATGATAAGAATAATTGTCAAATGCTTAGCAAGCCAGAGTATTCACAATAAAAACACAGGTAAGTATTATTTGTTCTATACGTAGTATTTCCCTTCTTTATTCTAACTTACATCAGTCTAGCACTTAACGACAATAATATTACAAACTTTTGAATTTAAATAGTGTATTTTTCTATAGTATAATAAAACACAAAATCCCAAATATAAAACTATACATTTCAGCATAACTTAACCTTCAGCTTTTATGACGTACAACTGTTTTAAGAATAATATATTTTGTATTATATAAGACACACTTTTGAATGGTATTTAATGAATAAATACATTGCTCATTTTTAAACTAGTCTAAAAAGGAAAGAAGTGTGTTCATTTACTTTATAAAGAAGATGGGACATATACGGAAAATATTTCAATAATAAATAAAATTTAAAGTTAAAAAGTTGCAATGTAGGCATCATCAGCCATTCCACATGAATCAATAAACTAAATTTCATATTGCATTTTACTTGGAGGGATAGATGTGCCATGTAGAAGCATAGCGCAAGTAAATACAAATTATTTTGTGTTGTATAATTTACCCATCTTCCACTCCTCCCCTTTCTCTCTAAAGTGGTATGAAAAAAATAAAAATTGTTTCTAAAATGCTTTGAATTGCAGAAACCGGAAAAGAATGAGATGATAGTTTCACTCGATGTACCATGATTATTACCAAGTGTATCTGTAAAGCATGATATTGTCTTTGAATTCAATATGGGTGCTAAACGCATACTAATGCATGAAATGATTACAATATTTTGTATATTGAATTGTTTCACCATATCAGTGCTAGACTAATTTTTATTTTTAATAAGAGAATTTTACATCATGTGTTTTATTTCATTACATAATCAATAGACCAGACACTGTACATTTAAAGGAAGGTATTTCACTGTTTCCTATATGTCTAGGAAAAATTAATATTAAACCAGAAGTAATGACAATAGAAGTAACTTCAAGAATTTTAAACATAAAAAATATTAAAATTATATAAGCTAATGTATTTACAAGGCTATGTTTGGAGGTTTTAAACTAATCAAAATTCTGTGAAAGAGCAAAACATTTATTAAATAGTGTAAGGGACTATAAATATTAAGAAGTTTCATTCATATTGAAAACGTAGATTACAACAATGTTGTAATTCGTTTATGCACATATACAAATTACTAAAGTTTATTTCAGCTCAACTTTGGTGTTTGCTTCATATCCACATGCACATCAAAATTTATATCCGTGCTCTCTGGAAACTAAATAGATAAGACAAATGGAGGATAAATAACATTACAATAAATTATACTCTAAAATTCATTATCCAAAACAATTCAAATGAGATGCCTGCTTTGCATTTTGTACCCGTGCTCTAACAACAAACACACTGATAAACTCTGGCTATATGCCTAATAGCTGTGCCGCCAAGCTACATTTTTTAAATTTATACTTCTAACAAATTTAGACCAGTAGCCCTGGCTGTAAAACACAGGTAATCTCATTTGCTATAGAGGATCCATTCCTTTCGAAATTTAGCATTATTTGCATTTTACAGGAACATTTTCTCAGAATACGGTACCTGACACAAGTTCTTTATATATCAAGGATTACAAAACTTTTTATCTAAAAGATTTCCAGCTTATAGTCATTTATATGAAAATGATAATCTTAACCATATCTTCTGGAGAAGCGAAATATGAAACAAATTATTTACATTAGTTTTAGCCAATCTGCTCTGTTCCGTTAGGTAAAATTTATAGAATACATGAGATAAATGTTTTCTATACTTTATATGTAATTTAAACTTCAGGTTTGCTCGCAAATATACTTTAATGAAAGGCATGAAATGTTTGAAAAAGTCATAACTTGAATTAAACATCTATCATACATAGCCTTGTATGTAATACGCTGTTCTTAATTAATTTTATATGAAGGAAATATTCCATGTGACAATAACCAATATTGTAATATTGTAAGACTATTAAAATGCACTAATGAAATTTTGTACTGAATTACTACTTCTGATGACAATAAACATATCCTTAAGATTATTTTCATGATGTGTAGAGTTTGTAGCAATTGGCATTCGAGACTATTCTCTTGCAAGATATAGCATTATTTGTAACATTATTTCCATAGTACATTTATCAGGTCTATAAACAGAAAGAAATATTTTTATTGATATCTATTGTGATTAAAATTATCTGACAATAAGAAAAACGTATATGTATCTACATAAAGAATTTATCTGTCATCAATTATTTACAGAGTATTCTCCTAAGGATGGAAAATGTTATTAGCAAACTGTCATATAAAGCAGTACATCTGAACATCAATTGGACTGTGTATATTTTTCTCATTGTTTGGATATATATTGTAATGTAAAATCAATAAAGAATAAAAATTAAATCCGTGTTGCATTATTAACAAAAATGTGACTTTGTACCATGCCTTCAAATTCCATCTTCCAAATCACAGCATCCCTTCTGTTCAAAATACCAGATCCTTCTACTCCAGGTTTAAAATGTCTGATTTTCCTGCACTCGTTTTGGAATTATAGCTGTTCTCCACTTTTATCCACCTTCCCAGGTTCCATCTCATAATCTCCTCTTCATTGTTTGAACTAAAAAAACAAAAACAAAACAAAAGGGTTTCCATGTAAAGAATAGTTTTGGCTGGAGTAATTTTCATGAAAATATTCGTGTGACATCTGGAAGTTATTAAATTTAAATCTGCAGTTTTAATATTTATCCAGCACTTAATTTTATTAACCATGCTGTTCACACACGCACACACAAAATCACAAAAGCATGTATTTCTGTTGAAATCCCAATGTCAAATGTTTTGGTAGAATTACCTACTATCCACATGGTAGACAACGTAAAAATGGTTAAATGATGGCACGATATTTGAGGGATTCCCCTTCAGGCCCATGTTTTAGTTGCTCTACTTACTCACACAGAACGCTTGCCGAATTTAATGACTAATACTGGTTAGGAACAGGAATGAATAAGAATGTTACATGAAACGTGGCCGCAGACTTTTCGTTTCTTTTTCTTCTTTTTCCCCCAAGAGGATGTATTCAGGTAATTCAAATTAACAGGTTACATAGTTTCGTAAATCTAGGTTCCCTACAAGTTTTTACAGCCCACCAAGTAGCAAAAACCCTATATAATTCTAGTCTGTTTCATAATTAGACTGACATTCATTGACTGGAGCACAGTTCGTTGTTATCCCACTTCCGTCCAGTAGGAATCAATTCATATACAGCTATAGTCAATTAGAGACATCAGAATATCTTCCTCACATGGAGTAAATCACGTTGTAGGGGCTGGTTTCGCTTTACTGCTGCGAACACCTTAATTGCGATGTCAGTCTAATTATAAAATGGGCTATACCCCCACACAGTACGTGGCTAGGTTTTTCGACAAACCTTCACTCAAGTGCTTGAAGAAACGGATTCTAACGTTTCCCTTGTTAAAAATGCGCTTACTTGCATATTAAGACAATGTATATGTGAAAACCCAAAAATTGCTGTTACCTTGATGGGTTTGTCTTCTTTACCATATACTTTAAAACATAAAACATAGTTCACACAATATATTAGCACTTTACGTCAAACATTTTAAACGTATATTTATTCATAATTAATCACCCTTTAATAAGGTAGCTACACCTTGGAGCCTGTGGTTTATGGCATTGCTCATAAATTTTAATTAGAGCTTAATATACAAACAAAACATTGATTTTTTGAACACATGTTATTGAATTTTTAAAATTCATCGCCTTATGTAAAATAATTTCAACTGAAGTATCTAATATTTCAACTACTGCACAATTATGAAGTCAGGGATTCTTGAAGCTCTCCTTAAAGGTTAAAGCTAATAAGTAGACCGCGGGAGTGCGGTGATTGCAGTTGACTTTTCGAACGGCAGATAGTGTGACGTACATACGCCTCAGTCCCTCCTCTTGCCGTACAGTTCCGTGCATCAGAACTCTACCATTCCGACTGTGTTCAGCCGTGACACTGAAGAGTTGCGTATGTCAGCGATTCATAGTGTAATGTCTAAAACAACTCTCTCACGAAGTGCAATAATAAATGATTTAGTTGAATAATTTGGACGCGATATATTTCTTCGAGAAGGAGAAGGTGCTATGTGTGCCGTGTGTAATTTCAGATTATTACGAACTAAGAAGTACTATTTTGAAAGACACTGCAATAGTAAAGTACATAAGGAAAATGTTGAACGAAATTCAAACAAGAACCAATCAAGTTCAAACAGTTGATCATAATTCAATAAAGATTTATTTGACATAGTGTAACAACTCACCTGGAAACGTCTGGTGTACAAATGTTGGGGGTATTAAATTAATCGAGAAAGTATCGGAAAAAATTAACAAGATACCCCAAGGAACGTGTCCTTATAAGATAAAAGGCAAATTCTGTAGTGTAATACTAAAAAAAAATAATGGCTATGCAGTGTTGAACAGTGTGGCAAAAACGGGGTACGATAAATGCCCATATAAGTATTTTCACTACGCTCCATTAACCTCATGCTATGTCGACAGAAGCTTTTCGCTGTAGAAACATTCTTACTGATAAATGCAGAAGTTTCACCTTTGACAATCGGCGTTATGTACTCTTTCACAAAAGCAAATACCCAACTTCAGTGAGACCTGCGCGTAGAGTCATCTAATTCTCAGGCGTGCTTGCATAGATGGTATGAGAATTAAATTAGTCATGTGCTTCCCTTGCTGTTCGAAGGACATGCCAGTCATGTCACCTCGCAACTCACTTCGCAGTTTTGAAAAGCAATATTTCAGTAATCCTTCTACATTGACGGACAAACATTGCAGATTCAACTTCAGTGCACCTCCAGAAAATATGTTCTTAAAGTGTTTCTATTAAGTTGTGGACTAGATCTAAAAATGATTCCAGTGTTGGCTGCTAGACTTACAGACGTGAGTCTAGACTTCGTCTATTCGCTATAGCGGAACTGGCTAAGGCTTCTGACGAAGGATTCTGACGAAGGCCATGGAGTTTAGAATGGCCGAAAGCTCAATATTTTCAAACCTCACACGGCTGATCGCCCGTGAAACTGTAATAAATAACGTGCGCAGTGAAAGCTTTAAATCTTACATGGCTAAGGCTTGTTCGTTCAAATCAACAGCATGGGCTGACATTGGTTCGAATCCCATTTAATATTTCGCTTTAAATATTCACATTCAAAAGCATCTCTATAAATTTCGTAGACTATTACCATATAAAAATATGTAAGCGTGTAATAGTGTAAAATATGATAGTGTAAACTCCAAGACTTGGATGTCAGTGAATAATGTAATTAATGATGCATTAAACAGAACAGAATACAGTTGTAGATTACTTGAGGGTGAAGCAACCTTCGCACCCAACAAGATTGTCATGTTTATTTCCAAGCATGACACAACGTTGCCATGTCCCCATTAACCCCATTTATAGTAGCGTGCATTTATCCGGTTCTCCATTCCTGATAAAAAGCTGTAGGGACCAAACACGTTTAATTCTGTATTTCAGAAAATAAACGTGCAAAAGACGAGGATCGAACCCCAGGCAGCTAGCTGTTCTGAATTTCACGGTCAACGACGAAGAGCTCTTGGCTATTCTTCACTTGGGCATTCGCGCTGTATCATATGATATTAAGCTTTTTGTCACTAACTTGGCAGCTAATTTCACTGCAAGGTGGCAAGTTCGTTTGCACCTTTAGAAATGGTTTAAAAATTTGCCTTTCCCGTTAGATTTCCACCTCTTCAAAGGCTTCTCTCACACTAGGCTAGAGCGTGTGGCTACCAATCATGACAAGAGGTATGCGTGACAAACTGAATGGATTCAGTCCCTCTTTCTCTTTTAGCCAATATGGCAAAAAGTGTAAACATGTTGGTATTTCACTCCTACGCCATTTTGAATCCTTTGTTTTCGTTATTGGTTAATGTTATTTAGCAAAAGGAGTTGCACATCCTTGCATCGTGGCGTAAAGCAACCAACGAAATGGTCAAGGCTTCGTATAACGATAAATAATGTGACCTAGACGTGAGGTGCAGTGAATTTTTCTTAGGCGTTCTGTGCACGTAGAAACAAGCGCTCGTGTTTATTTCGTATAAACAAAAACACTGCAGATATAACCTATATTAAGCCACTTTAATAACAAGATATTTTTTTAAGTACCTAATGAGTTAACTGCGTAGTCTAGTGTTTTTGAAAACTTAAAATGAACTCCCGAGGCACGATATTTAGGGGAAAATATTTATTTACTGCATTAAAGAGTAATTTAGCGTTTTACAGACCTGGCTCGGATAATGCGGCACCTCAGTTAAACGGAACTCTAATAATCGAGATTCTACCATTGATATTTTAGAAGATGAAAGAAGTAATCAAATTAATTGAATTTTTTCTCAAATTTCAGATTTACACTATAAACATATATACTACATAAGAAGGGTAGAAGTTTTAGAAATAGCCACACTGAAACTGAAAAATATGGCATATGGCCGAATGGGTATGCTAAGTAGCAAATACAGTATACAGCTTTGGTAAATGTTTACACTTCCCTGACGTGTAATTATCGCCGTAACCACTATCCAAACCAGTCACTTTCATGCATGTTAGACAAGTACCTTCAGGGCAATTTGTACGCACTTCAAGAGGGACATCCACTCCTAGGTATCGTTTGTTTATGCGAATCAGAGGATGTATTTCATATCAATCGATGTTCAGATTCTGTACGTATTTGAACAGCCAAACTAAGCGAGATCGCTCTGAAGGAACTTGTGAGGCTTGTATTCGAGAGGTCCCGGTTTCGATTCCCATATACCGCCTACTCTCTCGTGGTTTTTTCGTGGTTTCTCCCTTGTTGGTAGTCTTATGCTTGGGTCATTTCTCATTTACAAAGATTTCCTTTCCATCATTTCCTTCCCCTCTTTCAAGTGCACTTCTATGTTTCGTGGTGTCGGACAGATGGCGCTGCTCAAAAGATAGACTGCTCCCCGTGGACACTAGAGGGCTGTTTGCTGTACGAGTCGTTCATCGCCCTCTCTAGACAACTCCAGCAGTTCGTGCCTGTAACTGTTAGGGACTTCCGCGCATCTCTGTAGCCTGTCTGTCTGCGCTCTGTTGCCTCCTGTGGCTCCTTCATTTCCTTACTTCCTCCTAAAAAGCGTAAACCATAATAGATCTATGTAGGTCTTAGTGCACGACATCTCACTAAGTGAAAAGTGTTTTAAGAAGCAAGTTATTCTGGACTGTAGTCCATCTCCAAAACGCTATACTAATGCTGCCTAATACTCTAGAAGATTTTATAAGCTCTTTTCACAATAGAATTGCCGCAAGTTTTGGCTCGCAAATGCCAAAGCTGTGGTTTGCATTTAGAAGTTTCATTTGTACATTACAAATGTGCGCACCATATTTGCCATTGACAATTACACTGTACTTTGCTCATGTTCAGCCACCAAATTAAAAAATCGGGTTGTTGGAAGCACTTGGCAAAAATTATGGGGACAAACATGTCCACAGAGTATAAAGTACCGAAAACAGTATTTTTTATCACAGTAAGTATACTTAATGAATGCTTGCATTAAGTAGTCTTCCGAGTCACACTGCTTTTGAACATCAAAAATACATTCGGAAGTTGTCTGGAACCTCTCTGGTCTGAAGTCCTCATATCCAGCTACAGTCCAAGAGTACCGAACGAAGTCTGCGAAGACTGGAGAACGGAACTGATTGTGTAGAATACATCAGCAATGAAATTGAATCTCTTAGCGATGGTGTGAACTGATAGTCTTTTAGGATACTGTGATCTACAATCCACTTCAGCATCGCCTTCAACTGTCGGAAGAATAGCACATTAAGTAGCTGAATGAGAGATGTGCACCCAGGAGGAATAGGCTTGGCCAGGGACGTCCAACCTTCTCTCTTTGGAGAACCTTACGTAATTAGTGGTTGTTTCCCCACCGTTAACTAGTGCTTGTGACGTGTAACATCACGAGCAAACAGTCAATATCCAGTGACGGACACAAACAGGTGATTACATGGCAGCTTCTAAGACATCGAAACGTTTCATGTTTCATAGCGAATGGGAGGAGGAATATTTTATATTCAAGAGCAGGAAATCAAATGCCTGTTTAACAATCCTGTGAAGTTTTCGTATAGACATGAGTTGCAAATGGAAACCATTCTTCTGCAAAATGTTCCACTAAACAAGATTGGGATTTATTTCAGTCTTTGCCCTCTGACACGTTTCCTAGTCTGCGAATGTTTGTACCCAACCTGATGTCAGTTTTTGGGTTTACATATATATACACGAACAGAGTTTCTCCAAATTGAACTATATTAAACGTTGGAAAGGGTAGAGTGAGACTGAAAAATTCAAATCCCGATCACTGAATGTTTCAGTCCCACTCTACCCTTTCCGATCGTGTCCTACACACGGCTATTGTGTGGAAGAACATTAATTACATATATTAAAAGTCTGTATTGCAATAGGTTACCCGACGATTACTTGATGGATCTTCTAAGGCTATGCACTTCCATTTTGGCGCCAAATATTGATAGACTTCGTAAACGTAAGCAATACCAAAGAAGTCACTAAAGAACAGATGTTTATGGTATAAAATTTTGAAGTGCTTTCGTAAATCAAACGCAACGTACATGTCATCAAACTGCCACTGCACCAGAATGCACGGCTGGGGGTTAAATACAGGTGCAGCTGGATTCACGTTCTTGGCCCCTGACCTTGAGTGGAAGTCCTGTAGGCGAACCTATAGTTTCTGTCTCTCTCGTCGGGGCTCTAATGACCTAGCTGTCGACGGGCCCTTAAACCCTAATAACTCCCTCACTGTCTCTCTCGTCATCTCATATAGTTCTGGGAATGAAACCATGCACAACAGGTGGGGCGGGGAGGGGAAAGGTAGTGATGTCTGCATTTCAACAGTCCTTGCTAATTCATAGTTGCTTTTTGTGCAGCGTGCAGTAAGTAAAGACATATTAAGATATTTGCGATCAGAAGTGAATATAGTGAATTTATGAAACATTGATCACAGCATAAATCAATTATGCTGCCACTGCTTTCTAAATTAGGATCCAAAACATTACACAATCAGAGTAGCGAAATTGTTTCAAATGTACGGGCATACATGGAGAAAAAACTAAAAGCAAAGAACTCCTTACATCAGAAGAGTTTTTCAAAAGAATTAAAAAAGTTCAAAAACGCGTATTAGAGGTCACAGGAGCGTTAGAAAGAACAGTGAAAAGAATTGTTCAAGAACGCGAACAACATGAAAATCAGAACACGTCTTTTGGAACTCCAGGCAAAAAAAGTTCCGAAATGAGTAACAGATCTAGATGACTTCGATAAATGTGTCGTTAGAAGAACGATTCATAATTCTTACGTTCAGGAAAAATGTGCTTCTCTCTCTCTCTCTCTCTCTCTCTCTCTCTCTCTCTCTCTAATTAACGTCCTCCAACGCAATGTCATATGTGACGGTGAATGAATGAAATGGGTGAAATGATGCTCAAATGAGCCGGAGGTCCATGGAGCTTTAAGTTACCCAACATTCGTCTTCTCAGGATAAGGGAAAACCTCGGAAAAAACCTTACTCGGATAACTTACCCTAAGCGAGATTCGAACTAGCGACCTCTTGAACGTGAGGCATCACGCTACCGAGGGGGGCACTAAAAAAGTGCTCCTACAATAGCCAAATTACTTAGAATTTTAAGAGAAGGCATTAACTTCCAGGGCAGCAAGTCATCCTTAAACAGAATAGTGAGAGAACTGGGTTTTAAACGGAAAAATACCAAATTTACAATATCTGCAGTGATGCATGTATTAATACGAGCACATTTGCACAACTAATTAAGCTAGGCACATTGAATAGACATTTTTTCTGCATGGACTGTACATTCTACCTTACGAAGTAGAACGTTGTGTGAGTAGCATATGATGCTGACGCACCAATTCGCATGCTGTTTGCTGTCACCTAGCTTGGTAAGTAAACTCGCTTTCAGCATTTACATTTACTTCCTTCAGGGGCCAAGAACGGTGAATCCAGGTGTAAAGCCTACGCGGAAAGAGGTGAACAGAACTTCCCCTCTTTCGCAAAGGTTAGGCATCGCTAGTCTTGACTGTATACACCATTGAGGTCGGGTAGCATCGATGAGTACATAATTATATTTTTACTTGATGGCAAAATTTCGAAATAAGTATTTCTGGGAACACAATTCGCAAGAGCGTTGCTCTGTCATTTCCACCATAGCATACACTGAAAATAACTACGTTACCTAGAGCAGGGATGTCCAATCTTCCCTCTTTGAAGAACCTTACGTAATCAGCAGCTATAACCCTGCACTCCTACAGTTGGAGGGACAGACAGTCAGTATCCAGTGACGGACACAAACAGGGGATTCCACGCCGTTTCTTAGTCATAACATGAATTTCCTGGGAATGTCCTAAGAAGAACTCATCTTTCTAGCTGGTTTTTGCATAAATAGTAAACAGTAAGAGACAGACAAAAGTTTATTAAATAAAAAGTGTGGATCTGGAAAGAACACACAATTTATGTAAAATACTTCGTGTTTCCTTTGAGTGAACAATTTCCGAGATATTCTTTCTTATTTTTTTTAATTTGTCAATACGTATTCTTTTTCAAATAGGAATATGTCATTCTTTTTTATCTCTTAGTCTTCCAAAGAGAACGGAATATCAAAGGCATTGCATAGCAATCATCTCTTAAGACATTTCAGTATCGCTTAAAGCCTACTGTATTCCCATATTCCCTTTGCACCTACAAGAAAATTAACCAGATACTTTCTGCAAATACTTATGTCGATTAAAATGAAGTGGATAGAGAAACAAGCATTTGCAAGAATAGTGTAAGAAGAGTGAGTATAACTCTACATATATTTGCGAATAGAGTTCCTCCAAATTAAACTTCATTAATAGTCTATATCGCAATAGGCTACGCGGCAATCACTTGGATCTTCTAAGGTTATGTACTTGGACTTCGTCACCAATTATAATTGACTTCTTAAACGTATGCAGTACCAAAGAAGTTACTAAACAACAAATGTTTATTTCATAAGATTTTAAAGTGCTTTCGTAAATCAAACGCAAAGTACATACATATAACCAATCCGCCACTGCAACGCAATTGCGCATTAAAAGAGTGGCACAGTCCGCATAAAGTGGAAGGATGTAAATCCAATCTCCCCTGTTTCGCAAACGTTGGACATCCCTGTAGTAGCTTGTCTTTGTTTAACCCTTGAACATGTTTTCATTGCATAATATATGAAAGTTACAAGCAATCTACAGTGCTGAGAATTTAGATGTATTGGAAAGATTTTTAAACATTAATGGCATTCTGCATTATGCACTTGGAAAAAAGGACTCGCATTAAATTAATAAAAATAATACTACAGCATCGGATACAGTACAGCAATGATTATGCGATCAGACTTAATATTGGTTTTAACCTCTGTGTTTCAAGTGACTGAGTATTAGAATGGAATAATTACGTTAATAAACCTATGCTCCCCCCCCCCCCCCCCCCCCCACATAATGGTTCCTTAGCAACGAGGACTATCAGTCCATACATGATCCCTCCATGAAAAATCTATCCTAGTCATGTTTCCGAGACTGCTAGATGTTCCGGAGTATACGGCAAACTAAACTCTATAATGAAACATAAAATGAGAGGAGCTTTGAGTGGTCTTGATGTTTTAATTTTCCGCTACATTCTCCTTATGAGGCATCGTTTTCCAATCGTTTCCCCTTCGCCAAAAAGTAGTCGTCCTATTGCCATGCCGGCTCAATTTCTGAAACCCCTACCCCGGATCAATGTTATAGCTTTGAATACGACATCCATCATCGTCAGACTAACAGATGTGAACTTCAGGTTATGAAAGAGAGAGACAGACAGAGAGAGAGAGAAGGGAAGCAGCGAGGGACCTATAATTCAAAAGGATTCAATAGCGGCATTGAATAAAAGGAAGCGCAGAGAATGAAAACAAAGTTAGCCAACGAGAATCTTGTGGCAAAAATTAAATTTACGTACAGACACTCCTACCACTGATTTTGTTAGTCCTGTTCACTTGTGCATCACTTCACTCCAGTATCGAAATGGTGGTCACGAATTTTTACCTTCTCCACTACGTAGAGGAAGTACTGTATTCGGCCAACATTTCGATGTCGAGATTTCACCGAAACTATGTTTTGAGACCCCCTGAACCCAAACAGGCAGTTTTAAAACAGTTCCGTATTTTGTGATAATTAGCTTTTAATGTGAATTGCAATAATAACGTAAATATTAAGAAACAACTTAATATTGCAAAAGCAAAACGTTAAAACCGCGAAAGATAGCTAATATTTATATAACTTATAATCTTACAATTCAAAAGGTATCAGACCTGCTCCTGTAAAATAAAATAAAAATAGCTCCACATTAAAGCCTCTATCTGTGGTCACACTTTGAACCTAATTACGCATTTATTATTACGCCCATGTTGTGCTTTTCCATTAAGCAAGTCTCTAGACAGACGTAAGGTTCTCATCAGATAATTTTGCTCTTAGACGGCACTTCGTCAAGTTCATTAAAGAAAAAAATTGTTCGCAGATATGTGTGCTGTAGGCGCTGCTGTTACGGGCAACGTGGGCCTTCTAAGCTCCGAAGCCCCGCTTGTGCTTAAAAAGGCAACTCAGTTTGGAGTTTAAAGATGTATGACATGATTCTCATTCAAATGGCCTTAATTTAGCACCTAACTTTAAAGACTTTACAGTAGTTCATACGAATATGTATGTTCGGGATATTTCTTAATTTTCTTGGATAACGTTACCATGGAATAGTTTATTGTGGTTAGTAACTGGAATAATTAACTGAGGTTTTTCTATGAACGCTCTCTAACTGCTTGGGTCTTGGCGTCCCACTCTATATTGGACGTGAAAGGCCATATAAGTTTCCTCAGAGATCTCTATAAGGTATGAGTTTCTTTTACGTGTTGTAAATCTGCGAAACGAGATCAACGGCTTTACCTTAATTCCCTTCCAAAGAAAGCCATGTCAATAATTTTTACTCGTGAATAAATCTATTGCCCTCCTTCGGGTTAGCACCCGCGACCTCGGGAACCAGAGACTAGCATGTTGCTACGAAGGACCACATGTAACTGAAATATTAGCAGTTAAGATAAATTCAGATTATATTAATTTAAGAACCGATAGTTTTTCGATGAAGGGATATAAGTGAAACCTGACAAACTACAAGAATTTAAATTATTTGAAATTGTTACCAAAAATATCAGAATATTCTATTTACTCAAATAGTTTGTTATCAGTACCCAAAAGAATTGTTGAAAAATGTCTCTTGGAACATGTGTGACCCTATAAGTATTCCACTGATAGTGTTTCAATGATAAGTGCTGGATAACTCAAGAGGTTTAGCATGACAACAAAGTGACTAAGAACAAACAAACAAAAAAACAAAAACAAAACAAAAAACCGTTAATGACGATATCACACGGAAAGCTGCCTTCTCACAAAAAAGGCATATGGTATATGAAGAAACCCATAGCTGGATTATCTAGCGAGTCATATTTCTAAGGTAACATTATGTTTTGTAAAATGGGCTTTGTTTTCTATTTCCCCTCTCAGAATTATGATAATCCCTAACCATCCCTTACGCCTGGATTCTGACCCTTCGTCTCCTTTCCTTGGAGGATTGGGAATTCCAGTTGCAGAAGGATCTATACTATAGAGCAGGCGCTCGTTTTCCAGTGGCGTATTACTATTTGATTCTGAATATTCAATGTACCAGCAAGAAAATGTATTTAATATTTCAAAGTTAGATTCCCGAAGGAAAGTATGGAACTTCTTTACAAAACTACTCATTTGCTTATTAATTTATTTTGATACTTACTACAAAAAGAGCAACTTCACATAAATTGTCAAATGCGTAGTTTTTAAAAATTAAAGTCATAATGTTGAATGCGAAGACATATTTAGACAACCACATGCCACTCCTAATTGTGGTATTCAGTTCTGAAACGTGTATCTACTAAACGTTATTGACCGCAGAGTTAAAATATCTCTTTCTGTGAAGGGTGGTTATTTAGATTAACAAAGTTATATGCAGATTTAATCACGTTCAATTTTGAAGCTTCTTTTGCATTTTTTCTTGTGTCTACAGGTGAGAATAGACTGAAAATGCTAAATATTTCAACGTAATCTGAAATTATTAAACAATTTTTTCGTTCAAAAGTGAATTAAATTAATGTTTCCATCTTCATTTCGCCCTTGGAGGGCTTCGATCTATTCATGCTTCTTGGAAGGGATTAAAGTTTTTGTAAGGTGTGATGAAGGGGAAGGGGGTTAATGAAGAAATAATTTAAAGCCAGATTTTCAGAAGTATTCTGCCTTTGAATCTGCAATTGCTTTCTCAATAGTGTGACGCAGAGACAGTTGCGTATGGTTATCTGAACGTTGGCGCATGATAGTCGGAACCCTAAATAAGATAAGGCGCGCGCAAGCCCACCGTAAACACCATCAGTGCTATCGCCAGAGAACTGGAACCGTCTGGATGTTTTGACCTCCAATATTCTGGAAGGCTACTACGGGTATATAAGCGAGTCAGTCTTACAGTCCAGCGAGAGAGTCTTGCGGTGCTCGCGAGTGAGTACATCAGAAAATTAGTTGAATACATGAGTGAGAGAGTGCAACGAAATGTGCTGTTTTCCGAGTGAGTTTATGGTGACCGTGGTGAAGAGCAGTGAGTTCCGTTACTGCACAGGATTGGAGATTTGTGTTCGGCTCCAACGAGTGAACCGCCCGGAAGAAAGGGCCACGACGGGCGTGTTTCGTTACGCCGTTACATAAACGGGAAGATGGTAAAGTGAACGTAGGGGAACAAAGCGAAGTGACAGTGATCAGTGGAAGCAAGCTGACATTATCGGAGTGACAGTGTGAGCTAACGGAACTCTCGGAGAAAATTGAACGAGATAATTAAGCGTCAGTAAAAATTAGGGAAGTGACAGTGAAAACTGAGTAAAATTACAGTTTCCAAAACTAGACGAAGTCGCAATATACTGTTATATACTCCCTATCAACAGATTATAGCCCAGCATTTTATTCTGCCAATAAAGCATCTGATCTAATCTAAACAATTAGGGAGGGTCAATCTAATGCCATATGCACCCGACCATTTGCTGATCTATTGTGCTCTCCTGCGTTTCACAGTCTCATAGGATACCTATTTCCTTAATAAAGGTAGCAAGTCGTTTCACGGAGACTTCTTCAAGCTCATGCAGTTGTATGAATCCTTTCTCAAAGATTTTGACTCTTTTCCTGCCAATAAAGCAAAAAGGAACACGCGTTTCCAATATCGAGATTATTAAATTGACAAATACTAGCTTCCTCGTCAACCAGTTGAACCATTTGTACGGAATAAGGTACACTTAAATTCTGTTCATTATCTGACTGGTAACAAATCAAATCTGCCAGATAAGTCGAAAGGGAAGCCAGGATTTCGATGCGTTGGTACAAGTAGTGAGTGAGTGAGTTAGTGAGTGCTGGGTGGGTGGGTGAGTGAGTGAGTGAGTGAGTAAGTAAGTGAGTGAGTGAGTGAGTGAGTTAGTGAGTGCTGGGTGGGTGGGTGAGTAAGTAAGTGAATGATGAATGAGTGAAAGAGTGTGTGAGCGGGTGAGTGGGTGAGTGAGTGAGTGGGTGGCTGTGTGCGTGAGTGAGTGCTGGGTGAGTGAGTGAGTGAGTTAGTGAGTGCTGGGTGGGTGGGTGAGTAAGTAAGTGAATGATGAATGAGTGAAAGAGTGTGTGAGCGGGTGAGTGAGTTAGTGAGTGAGTGAGTGGGTGGCTGTGTGCGTGAGTGAGTGCTGGGTGAGTGAGTGAGTGAGTGCTGGGTGGGTGAGTGAGTGAGTGAGTGAGTGAGTGAGTGAGTGAGTGAGTGAGTGAGTGAGTGAGTGAGTGAGTGAGTGAGTGAGTGAGTGAGTGAGTGAGTGAATGAGTGAAAGAATGAGTGACTCCAAAAGAAAAGGTATATGTTGCACTCACATGACTTTCTCTACTCTTGTGCTAGCCATTCTTACAAACTGTTATTCCTATATCTCCTTCGTGTAAGTAGAGCGACATTTGCAGAAATTGCCTTATTACAGTAGGCTCTGAGTGACAGTCAAATTTCTTAAAGCTTTGAGATTCCGTTCTCTTTGGACGGCTAAGATATAAAAAATGAATAACGATCTTCCATTTGACGAAAGTTATATGTATTCCTAAACTCACAGAAATAGCAAGGAATATCTCCGAAATGGTTCACTCTACAAAAGAATTTATTTAAACATAAATTGTGTGACTATACTTGTGTGACTATAGTCAGAAAATTCAAAATATACATTTCATTTGTCATACAAATATTTTAAATCTCTACATCAAATTCTTGGTTGGAATACGATCATTTCTGTACTTACCATACGTAGTCGAGAAGGTAAAAATCTAATAGGGTTAGATGAGATCTTGGTGGGCAAGATATTGGGGCCCTAGGCCGATTCAGTGTCCAAGGAATAACTGATTGAAATGGGTCTTTACAGGTTCATAATATTAAGATGGAGGAACATCTTGTTGGAACCAGTTTTTAACACGAGTCGTACCGGAACCTCCTCAAGAAAATCCTGAAGCTCACCTTGCAGGAATTCCGGATGCTGTGGTCCTCTAAGTCTGGCTGGGAGTGAAACAAAACCGATAACATTGACTCCAAGGATACCAGGCCAAACATTTTCGTATTCAGTGAGGATTGTGAGCGGCCCAGTAGTATATAGTGGCACCGTCGCTGCCACGCCTATTCCAGCAAAATAATAGTAACATAATGATGATGATGATGATGATGATGATGATGATGATAATAATAATAAAAACAATAAAATAATAAAGTACAACAACAATATTAATAAGAAACGAACAACTGCTATGAAACATTACGTGCCCTCATGCTTGCGTTTTACAATCTGTAGTTCGTAATGCTAGACAATAGTACCACATAGAGGAGTGAACTTATTTCCTGGAAAATAAAGATCCTCTAAGTAAAGCGAGACTTTTCGGTTGTTTATACTGTTATTCTCTGTTATCACGGACTAAACACGCGAGTTCTGCAACTGTTTTAACGCACGAGGGTTATCTATTTATGCCGATGCCGGATGAAATGGGCCACCTTGTATACTATAAGAATGTAACTATTCGACGAGTCCCACTCCTAACACCAATGTGATAAAGAGTTCAGTCCAATTACTTTTTTCGCGCTTTGTTTTCTTCTTAAACGTTTGCACAAATACAGTTCTCTTTTACTGACGTTAATATAGTCTACAGTACTCCGTGATATTACAACTCAACTGTTTTCTCCTCGTAACCTTGACTCAGTCCTTTCACTGTCTTTCTTCACTTTCTCTGTCTCTCATACACTAACTCTGACGATACTATCAGTCAACTGTCACTATAACTTCTTTGTTTCGACCCAACGTATCTTTCACGACGACAGTACACACACACACACACACACACACACACACACACACACACACACACACACACACACACACACACACACACACACACACACACATGACTGTCTCGCACTCACTGCTGCACTGACCGACTCATGTGTGGAACAGTAACACCTCTAACTCATTGCCGCATCTCCCGATATAGGATTACGTAACACGGACATTTCTCAAGCAGTTCGATTGTTAATCACGTGTTTGCTCGCATGGTGTGGGAAAACTTGACCTTGAGTGCCTTTGTCACGCGCCACTACAGTGGGGTATGGCAGCCCGGCCCCACCCGTGCTTTAGTTGGTTTGCCGCTGCCGTGGGCCGGCGCCACAATACTTACAAACACTGTTATCCACACAGCACAAACATTTAAGAAAATGTACCGACACCTATACCTGTATACAGTCAATTGTATAACCATTTACTTATGTACTACATATGTTTTAGGATAGGGGTGTCAAACAGCACTCGCCACGTGTGAAAATATTCCCCTATTTTTCCTCCCTTCAAATCGGAGAACGAGAAAAACAAAGCGAAAACCGGTTCTACTAGCGCGTGCTACTGCAGTTAAGGAGGGGTGGACTCCTCTCTTCACACCCTGAGAGTGATGTTTGACATGCCTGTTTTAGGAGGAACTGAATTACACTGCACTGCAATTTATTATTATTCTTGTGGCCACTATAAGACATCATTGTTAAACTGACCTAAAAAAATACATTAGAAACAATTATATAGCATTACTTAAAGGAAAAACATAAATAATTATCAAAGTAATTCAGAGAAGCCGATATGTTCGGAATACAAATACTTCAATAGTCATTCAAGCCAACGGAAAAGTGGGAAAGTTTACAAGGTAGATAAAACACAATAATCCTGCCAAACTTGATGCTACAACGTTACTCCATTTCTCTCTCGTCATCTGCTTTCTTTCTACTGGCCAATTACTTTGTTTTTGTCCAGTTCTGAAGTCAATCCAATAACTTAATTACTAGAAACGCCACTGCTTCTGGGTCAGAAACATCAGATCTGTCACAAACGGATGCTAATGCTTGGAATTAAACATGCATCTCCGAGGTTGGTGGCTTTAAATGTGAATCTTCAAATACTGGTATTGTTGATGGTAATTGCTCTGCTAACACGTGTGATGCAGATCTGTTTTTACAACTTTAAGGACCACTCACGATGAAAATCGCACCTTTACCTAACTAGGTCACACTAAAGCATAAGGTTAACTCGATACGGCATTATTCGCCACAAACGGAAATAAACAGCAGCTAATTGCAAGAGAATATGACTCACTTGTGAAAATAGTTTTCTACAAAGTTTCTATTTCTGGGATGAGAATATGTAATATGTAACGGTTCTCTTAGGATTCGTCAGTTTTGTGCCGGTTTCTCTCCGTCGATGCCTCGGTAGCTCATCCGGTGCAGTAGCCGCCTCTGCGCTGTACGCCGCTACGTTGATTTTGTATGGGATTAAGTACTGGGATTTTGGTAGGCATGAGTCTGATACTTGAGTCTTCTCAGGCGCGAGGTTAGATAACAAAATACACTGCACTGACGTTTGTTGATGTATTTTCCATCACATAAATGCCTCGAAGAACAGGCTTGGGCGACTTTCTGTTATTGTGTTTTAACTATATGGTATCACCCCAGTTATTTACAGCATCCTTACGCTAATCTCGGTCACTGTCAACACTGCGATGTTTTTGGCGCGAAACTAAACCTCCGTTTTTCACAGACTCCTCCTTGGTAGCAACAACACGACAGACTATTGAATTTCCAGTATTTATACTGCTTCACCCACGCTGCTTTCTCTCGTCCCGTTATGGGGGGTATATTGTTTCCCCAGCTGTGTCCTTGGACTTTTAAGGCCAAGTTGTCCCTTAGCGAAAAGTGACAAAAGATATTTGTCCTCTGTCTATATATAGCATTCAGAAATGCACCCAGGTTAACATACGTTCAAGAGGCAACTTCATTTTACAAATTTCATCATACAAAAAATATACTTAAACCTATGTGTCTTACACTACGTTCCGGTCTCATAATTATAGTTATAGATTACATGGAAGTTCCCGTCTCAAACATTAAAGGAATTCACATTTCTAAATTCAAATCTGAAATCACAATTTCGCTATCAGGGATAGTTTTAGTGTAGTCTGAACATGTATATCGTATGTAGAATCTTTATTTGCGGAAAATATGGTAAATTTATAAAAGTAATTTAAATAGTTGGCAACATTCTTTTTCATACATTGGTGTGACTGTTAACCTCAAAATCACAGAGAGAAGACGCCGATTTCTAACAACTTATTTGGATCCTTCAGAGAGCGAAAATCCACACAGAATAGCTGTCCTTATATAAGGGAAACCCACTAATCAATATGGTATAGGCAATAAATTAAAGATATTATAAAGTAATAATATAAAGAGAGTTATTAGAGCATTAAGAGATATTACCAACTATGCTCAAAGTAAATAGATACAATGAGCATAAACGGAATGTGTATGGCGATTTCAGAGTAATTGCATTGTTATTGGGGATTTAGTAAGGTTACACACAATACGGGTATTGCCATTGCGAATGGAATAGTCGAGAAAGAAGATCCCACTGCTTAAAAAAGAAATGGTCTAAAAGAAATTGGAAAGTTGGTAAAATAAGTAGAGGGGAAAAATCTGCCTGCTTGTGAAGATAAAGTTCTTCCATGCCTCCACGTAAAACTTCGCCTAATTAGACACTTTGTAAATGCCCTGGATCAAACAGTCAGAGGGATTACATTATCTTGCTGACGAAGTCCCTCGTCTATGAGCTACTAAAATTAAAGAAGGCGTTTTTGTGGGTCCTCAGATTGAACAGCTTCAACAAGACCGAAATTTTGAAGCATACATGACAAAGAGAAGCGAGTCTGGGTATGCTTCAATAAAGTAACACAAAGCTTCCTTGGGGGCAGAAGGGGCCCTAAAAATAACGAATTTGTGAAAGAAATGATCAAATTTTATAAAGATGCAATGTTGCTGGCAAGTTATATTTAGTGAGGTCTTGCACACAAATACTTGTATCCTTGGTGCGGGACAAAGTTAATGATCTCGTACCAGGCAGCAGATCTTTGAGCAGAAGACAGACCTATATCAACGTTACAACTTAAGACATTTTTTTTTTCAGCAAATAGTAACCCAGCAACCCTATGGGAAAGAAAACGGAGACATGAATGTTTTGTTTGCAATGTATTTTGACTATAAAGAATCGCAGCTCTGTCTGCAACATCAATGTTTCTGGCTCGCTCAACTCTCCACGCAATTTGGTATGCTATCTCATGTTTTCTTTCGTTCCTATACTGTATTCGTATGCATCTTCCATCTCTATTTTTCTTTTCCATCTCTTCCTGTGCACCCGACACGAACGATAGCAAATGCAGAGTAAATATGGATGCTTCTTAATTAAATTTCTTTCGTCTTGCCTTCTGTCTACGGCAGTCACTTGCAAATTCAACAATCACAATATCGTTGTCGAGCTCTCGACAACCCAAAGTGTAATTTGCCGTTGTAAGTGTGCATGTAACTGAAAGAGCCATGGAGAGAATGTGAAATATATTCAACTGGTCACGCCCCTTGCATTCAGTGGCGTGTATGATTCTCATTGCCATCCAAAGACTTATGGTCACTGACTGTTGAGGTGAAGCATACTGTGATAAAACTAAGGACATACGTATACATCAAGTTCATTTTCGATTAAATACAAGCAACAGGTCTTATGAATTAAGCTGATGAACATGTTTATTACCAAAATGCTAGGCTATTGGCTTGAAAGAGGTTGATGCTTAAGTATTATTTCAAGTAATATGAAAACATTTTATGACTTTATCTTTTGCTTCTAAGACAGAAAACGTGTTTCTATCGAGCCAGCTGTGGTTTTCTGGTTTATTATGCTGTGCTTGATAGATAAGAGTAAAGATTTGAATTCATTGCGCGATTAAGTAGCAAAGCGAGATCAGTGCTAATAATACGGTCTTCCCATTCTACATTATATAGTGTAAAGAATAAAATTCTGGAGCGGAGTAATGCCAATCCAAGTCTTTGGTTTCATTGATTAAAACTTCTCGGGTTACCAACCGTGTGATGTTGATGAAGTTGCTCGAGCTTTCGGCCATCTTAACTCTGTGGCCATCTTAACTCATCAGGAAGGCCATAGAGTTAAGATGGCCGAAAGCTCGAGCCTTCATCTGGAAGGCCATAGAGTTAAGATGACCGAAAATCGAGCCTTTATCAGGAAGGCCATAGAGTTAAGATGGCCGAAAGCTCGAGCCTTCATCAGGAAGGCCATAGAGTTAAGATGGCCGAAAGCTCGAGCCTTCATCAGGAAGGCCATAGAATTAAGATGGCCGAAAGCTCGAGCCTTCATCAGGAAGGCCATAGAGTTAAGATGGCCAAAAGCTCGAGCCTTCATCAGGAAGGCCATAGAGTTAAGATTGCCGAAAGCTCGAGCCTTCATCAGGAAGGCCATAGAGTTAAGATGGCCGAAAGCTCGAGCCTTCATCAGGAAGGCCATAGAGTTAAGATGGCCGAAAGCTCGAGCCTTCATCAGGAAGGCCATAGAGTTAAGATGGCCGAAAGCTCGAGCCTTCATCAGGAAGGCCATAGAGTTAAGATGGCCGAAAGCTCGAGCCTTCATCAGGAAGGCCATAGAGTTAAGATGGCTGAAAGCTCGAGCAACTTCATCAACATCACGCGGCTGGTAACCCGAGAAGTTTTAATCAATAATCATTGCCGTGAAAGTTTCAAGTCTTACATCTTTGGTTTCACTTTCCAATTATAATTTCTTCTGTTGACTTACATCCTGTCATAATAATTTCCCTTACAATAAATCACTATAAGATCCGCCAAATTACTGTGTAGGCAGCAACATTACTTTTAATATTACTCAAATTTTGTAAAACAAGCAAAATAATAATTATTGTAAGTAATATAACAAGAACGATTGTGAATGCCGATACATTCACCAACGAGGTGAAGTGGTGAATTTCCATCCTAGGGTGATATTCATTATCATCAGCTTCATGGGTCAAGCCCACATAGCTTGTTCCGGGGTGATTTATTTTAACACCGTTGAGCCATCTTGTCTTCGGCCTACCAATATTTCTTTTTCCATCGAGTTCTAATTTATGACGAGTTTTGGTATGCGTCGTCATTCATTCTTTTTATGTGTTGTTTCCAAGTATTTCTAACTGGTTTTGTCCTCTGAAAATTTAAATATGTTGAATTCCCTCCTTATACGACACTTCTTCCTTTATGTAGTAGAGTATATCCCGTGAAAGATCTCAAAAATCTACCGCTTCAATTCCGCTTTCCTCCGTTTTCGTCGTAACTCAAAACTGAACCATAAAGCAGCATTGGTTCTGCCATTACTGCCATTGTGTCATATCGGACGAATGAATGAAACGAAATGGGGGAAATGATGCTCAAATGAGCCCGAGGCTTTAAGTTATCCGACATTCGTCTTCTCAGGGTAGGGAAAACCTCGAAAAAAAAAACCTTACCCGGATAACTTACCCTAAGCGAGATTCGAACTCGCGACCTCTTGAACGTGAGGCAGACACGCTAACCATCACGCTACCGAGGCGGGTAGTGTTTTAGAGATCTATTGATAACACCACATATATAACTAACTAAATTTATTGATGTCTTGGATATCGTCATTCCTCATGTAAGACATTTGCAGCCGAGATAATTAAAACAATTTATCTGATCTAGTACTTTTTCTTCCAAGATAAGTTTTGCTCTAACTGTGTCTGCTCCTCTAAATGCTATTTTTTATTTTTAAAAAAAATATTTATCAAGCTATTTTATTTACAACAATTGAAGTAAAATTCCCCTAAAATTAGCTCCAAAATGTTGATAGTTACATACTTATGAATACCTATTTAATCAACTTGAGGTTACAATACACGAATACCGTAAAAAATTATTTGGTTGTTTAATGACGCTGTCAATTGCCAGGATTACATCAGCATCGCCGGTGTGCCGGAATTTCGTCCCGCAGGAATTCTTTTACATGCCAGTAAATCTATTGACGTGGAACTGTCGTTTTTAAGCACACTTACAAACCATCGGTCTGGGCCGGATTTGAACCCGCGACCTGGGGATCTCTAGGCCAGCGTCTAGCCAGGTGAGCCACCCAGACCGACATGAATGCCGTACCCTGTCCATATGGAGTTCTTGAGTGAACTCACCGCACCGTGGACTGTAGGCTTTGAACATAGCAAAAGAACAAAAAAATTGCGTTTTATCCCTTTAAACAGTTACGATAACATTCGTTATTCCTAATCCTAACCGACTCTAACATACTGAGTAACATAACTATTTTTATTTATGAGCACAATCGTAAGGATTAGTATTTCTTTGTGCACTATTTATAAAATTACAATACCTCCTTTGAAATATTGAAGTGAAAAGTTCTTGAAATGTTACAAAAAATCGTTAAACAGAAATGTGAAATATTTTCTTCTGAAAGTAATACAGTGCAAGAGATTCAGTCATGTATTAACAATTAAATAATATATTACTCTTGAGTTACAGCTTACGCTACACCATCGAGCTAAATATTTTAAAGATATTACAAGCTAAGGAATTGTCTCTGCGGCACGAAGCTACCTATATAGTGGCCGCGGAGGATTGGTGCTTCCTGGTTATAGGTGTGGCTAAAGGCCACTATCCCGCAGACCTGTGCAGAACAATAATTGTCTGCCGCCTCCCTGCTCCCGAAGATTCGCTTCGCAGTCCCGAGTATGTTCCGCTTCTACGAGTAGAATGCTGCAGCTGACCAGCACTCGGGGTCGAGTCGAGTCTAGTCGGAGTCAATGGTGGAGTAGATTTTATACCTGACATTTTGTTAGTAACAGTTGACAGCAAGAGCTCAGTTGAGTGCCATGAACAGTACCAAGTGCGTTTCAGTTGTAATATGATTGGTGGCATTTGCACTTCATGGACTAGTGTGCCATTAAATCACGTAATTATATATAATCTTACCCATATATATATATATATATATATATATATATATATATATATATATATATATATATATATATATATATATATATATAGTGAGCAAAAAGTTATGAAAGTGCACCTACATAGTAGAAGAGAGGAGACGATCATTTCTTGCGGTGGAATAATGAATCATGGTTCGAGGCGAAAGAACCGGAATCAGACATGTAACAATGAACTAAGCACATCTTGCTGTGAACGGTTATTCCTAACACTGATGGACGTACAGCCGATTGTATGGAAGCAAGCCGATGCTTGTGGTTTCCTACAGTGTTTGTCTTTGTTTAATATTGGCAGAAACTCCTTATTTGTGTTCCATACTTGCCCTGGGTGAGCAAATGTCGTATTGGTTTGAATTCAAGTCCGACATTAACGCACGGCCCTATGAACAAAGATGAAGCCTAGGAGAACAGTAACACAGAAGGAGAACGGAATCACCTGCCTGACTGGGATTTCACCCTAATGGCTGAAAGGCATGCTTCAGAAATTCCAGACCAGCCCCTACAGTTTGTTCACCAGCTCATGGTCCCTGGCAGGAGTGCAGCCAGCCAGTACGCCAGTAAACATTCCAGGTACATAGCGATATCTGAAGCATGAGTCCTGATTTTAGTCACGCTTACGATAGTAGTAACACATTATAATATATATTCACATTAGATTAAAGCAAAGAAGTCACTCAAAATAGCGGAATTTAAGTACTATGTTTAGTTCGTGGAATATATTTAGCCTATAAAAGGCAAACGATGTTTTCAACCACTTCGTCTTTCTCTCATTGATAATTTTCTACCCTTCTATATTTTTCAAATACTTTGCCAGTCTGTTTCGATCCCCAGTGATGTATCCTCGAGCGTTATATCGTGCAAGTCCTGCAAGGATAAATCACCTATTAAATGTTTTTTGCTATTCATTTTACCGGGGAACAAGCTAGTTCCGTGGGATTGAGATCACACATGTATGGGAGCAAGCAAACGACAGTGTGGCCCAATAAAACCAAACATTCGTCCGCTTTAAGAACCTCTTTAGGCCTGTTTGTTTCAATCATCCTATAAAGATTTGTTTTACGCATAGAGCTGTCACTTGGAACCCCTTTGTTTTGCAACCACAATACCATAGTAGATTTCATAGCACTCCTCAGCGGGGTTTATCTACTTCTACACTACTCTTTTAATTAATTCCGACATAACACTAGTGACTCGTACGATTTTAGTACTGAAATTAAGAGCAATTAGCAATGAGTAAACAGGTGCGCATAATATTGGAGATAAGCTGGCAACTTAACCAGCTGAACAACGTTTGCGAGGAAGTTAACAAAACTCGGGTTACTACCTGGAATATCTCTCCTCTCCCCTTCAGTCTCCTAAGGCCATGAGTCGGTGAATAGATAGTAGATAAGCCCAACTCGTATTGGTTTGATAATCGAAGTGTGGCACTTAGACATTAGCTTATTAACACCGATCAGATTCAGGCTCAGAAGTGAAGGAAAAAGGTGGAGTAAGACAAACATTGAGTGGAGTGTTAGAACTAGGTAAGGGGTGGCAGAGCGCAGCAGAGGCGGTTTAGTATTTCCTTTCAAACATAAGCCACCACAAATGTTATCGATATGATCCTATTCACCCTACTGTACCCCACTATTATTTTGAAGATCATTGAAACCTTTCTTTTTAGCTAGAAATATCAGAAGGGTTAATTAAAAATTTAATACATTTTGTCAACCCCTCTATGAAAAAATATTATACAAGTTTCTGTCCTTTTATCTGGGTCTTTCAATGTCGTATTCTCATTCACTCGTGACAAATTATTTACCACTATACCCAAGCATTTAAACAATGCATTGTTGTAAACAGTGCAATTACATTTTAGATGCACAATAACATCAGAGAAATCCGAATTATGATGCACTGACTGTTCCTTGTCATTGTCGAACATTCATTGTGGATCTCTGAATACTGGTGAATTACAACCTTAGTTCAGCCATTGACACTGATGTAGGTACTATTTGCAATAGGGCTGGTGGAGTTGAATGTCTAATGCACGCCACTGATCGTCAGGGAGGCGAACTGTTTCCTGTCTGTTTCCGATTCTCTTTGAGTTTCTGTGTAACTAACTGCTAAAGGGACGTCGGATAACACGCTTCAGCACATATTGTATTTTATCTTACAGC
The DNA here is from genome assembly GCA_030765045.1 of Tenodera sinensis. NCBI lineage: Eukaryota > Metazoa > Arthropoda > Insecta > Mantodea > Mantidae > Tenodera > Tenodera sinensis. Next base: position 50,027,870 of record CM060964.1, read on the forward strand.
GTAAAATAAAGCACCACAAACCACCTGTTGGAGATGTAACTTCGGAGCTTTAACCAACACACCGTTCAGATTAACGTAAAGTAACTCTGACCGAGCCAGTCGGGTGTTTCAGGTTCTTCTAGCGTTTCTGTTCTGGCGCATCTTTCAACATTTTAGACTTGCAAACTCTATATTAAATTGCAAATTTTAAAATTTTGCTTTTCATATGAAAAGCATTATTTTACTGTACTTCTGACAACAGCAAGCCTATACCCCACATGGTTACCCTGAGAGGAGAAAGTTAAACTGTGCTTCTGTTTCATATTAACCTATAAGCTTGTCAGTGCTGCTGGATATTGACAGGGCTCTTTATTTTCCGTGAATGCAGAATAAAGAATCCTTAGACACCGTAAGAAATTGCCAGACATATCAGTAAAATTGTACGAGGCAAGCATAAGTGGACATTTACTGTTCGCTACGTATGTATGTTAAGGAAATTTAAAATTAATAAGTACCTGTACAACAATAAGAAGAGAAATTTACTATATGTGTAAGTATATGTAGAATATTGAAATCGGGTCAGTAGTTTGAGAACCGGTAGTATTCAATGAAACAAGGAAAATATTTTATAACTGCTGAAATATAGGGAATTGTTATTGTAATAATAGTACTCCACAATTTAAGCTCGTATCCTTGCTTCCCTACATATGCGCAAGTCAGAAGTTAATGATTTATCCATTCATATAACCAGACACATTTTCATAATGGAATCTTATCACTGCTTGCACAACATACCCGGTGTTAAATCGACGACAAAACGTTTGCTGCACGTATTAATGCAAATATGATAGTGTAATTTTGCTACCTTTTCGTTTTCTGTGTATGAAGTCTGATACATCCAAAAGGAAACAGCTAAGAAACTCACAAAGTTAATTACTTGTTTGCTTCAATGTTTCAACGGTTGTATGCTTCAGTTACATCTAAGGTGGAGAATTTGAGATACGCCTGCGCAAAATTCAAAGAATCTAAGACATCTTTGGGACCCAAGGGTAATCTCCTCATTACCAACTTTGAGGAGAGGAGTTCACAAGAGCTGTTTCCACATGCTCGGTTTAGGAAGCAGGATTACACTTCGTTGTGCAAGATTGTGATCGAGATTCTGTGGATTTGTGCACTTGTTGTAAAGTTCCATCATATATGTAACTGAAGCACACAACAGTTTTAAAATATAATAAATTTATTTTGTTATTAAAGCACAAAACTTTCTGCGCATGCATAGAATGTACTCTATTTTAAATAAAGTATATGTTCCCAAGATTTCGAAGCAATAAATCACATTAATTCAGAATTTAATTTTGCATAGATTGTGTCGAATCCAGCATTGTATTAGACTGCCCAGCAAAATAACGTCACTCTACGTAAACTAGGCCAATACAAAATGTTTGGTGAGGAAGGCGTGCCGAAAACTGCCTTGAAATGTTGGCTAGAGAACTTGTCATACAAAGACAGCACTTAAAATCTTGGTGGAGGTCGAACGCTATCGTTCATTTAAATTACAGAAAAGTAACATATGTTATTGACTGGATTTGAATGTCCCCGAATACCTAATGTAATGTCACGTTAATAGCAAGAAATGTACATTTGGGCCACAGTCACGCAGATTACAGCCCGTCCCATCTCAGGCATCGCACATTTCATTGCCATTTGGGTATACTGGCATCGATTACCTTCAGTTAAATCTTAATTTTATTTTGAACAAGGTCCTGTTTCAAGTGACTTCTGTGACAAGAATTTCAATTTAGTTTTAGAATTTCTTTTGAATAGGGTGGTTTGAAGAAAATATTCCATTTATAACATTACGTGTTACGTTTGAATATGTAAAACTCTTTATTGGGAATGTTATTGTGACTTACGGCGTTTAGACACGTAATATTTAGACACGACATGGTGAAAGCCCTTATCGTGCATCTAACAGATAGACAATAGTGCAGTGACTACGGGTCATAACTTTCATTACACACAAACCTTAGTAGCCAACATTAAATTTAATTTGAGGAGTTATTCGTTAGAAAAATTATAACTATGGTTAATAAGAGAGTTGTATGTGCAATCTAATTGTTCTTCCTAATATTATGATTTTTAAAGGTATGTGCTGTAAAATAAAATATGTTACAAGGTTCGATTATAGATGCGTATCGTTTATACACCCAGGTTCAGAAACTCGCTGTTTATGTTCTAGAGCACCCGCAAAGGTAAGGAGAATAACTAGTTAAACAAACTGACTGGTTAGATTCTGCAACAACCAGCAGATGTCGTATTCATTAGTTAGGAATAGTTTAATAATGGTATTCCGTTCAGGCGTATGTTATGCACAGCATTCCTACATACTCCGGTATTGTTTACGGTATTATTATTATTTAGTAATTTCTTGCTTTACACAATCCATTTGTGTGCCTATCGTCAAGAGGGAATGAACAATGGTATCCATGTATTGTACAAAACTGAGTATACCGACATACTTCATCTAGGGAAAGGCTGAAGGACGTTATCCCGAGCCCACACTGTTTCTACACATATACCGAGGGTTGTTTCCTGTGTCTGACAACAAGTTTGACTTATTTGCAAGAATACAGGAGTCGAAACGGAAGTGACAGGACGCCTTATCTTGGTGCACCCAGGCCTTGTTTTGGTCTCCCCCACAGAGAGCCGGGATTTCAGTGTGGTAAATTGGGGTGAGAACTTCATCCTGATTGGAATTGACTTTGGCCTTTTTGGCAACTTTACGAATTATTAGTTTTCACATTGTAGCAGTAATCAGCGATGACCATAAATCCCTTTGAGAAACTTTCTCTGCATTCTGCATATCATTTTTGAAATTTTTTCCATCTCTTGGTCGGTAGTAAATTGCACGGGGCTTGTTGCAATTCCTAAGATACACGTACAGATGTCTCAACTAATGTGACCACAAATGTTCATTTTTCCCCTGCCAGGTACTTCTCTCAGAGCTCCTACTGTTGGTGCAACATTCTGAGATGTGACGTGACAACTTTTGAACTCGACCTTTGTGACGTTTTTCCATATTTAAACCTTTGTGTATAATGGTATTAATAGTTTTGAAGGGTACCCCCAATTTGTTTGCAGTGGTCCGCTGTGTGGCTGGATTGCTGCCAGAGATAAGGACCTTGGCCTTCCTTATCACCTCTGGAAAAGTATAGTAGCAGGTCGTGGGATTACCTGTTTTCTTCCTTTTGCAAGTAATCCCATGCGAACCTTTCCCTTGTTATTTAATCTAATCCTGTACTTGGACATAAAAAAATTTCGCTTCTGGCATGCTTCAATAATAGCAGAATAACTATACTGTGTGTCGGAAATGTAGACTTCCCAATACGATTCAGTTTACTTAGGCATTATGAGAGCCACACACGTCCTATTGCTATGAAGCTAGCACAATAACTGGTTCGTTTGTCACAAATCCTTAACCTTGCTGCGCACGCAGAAATGCCACAATCACATTCCCAATTCGCTATCAGAGATCGGAAACAGCCCTCTGTATATATGAAATTTCCCTTTCCCATGTCCTTTTTATCTGAACATAGAAAATCAAAGGGCTCTTAGACGCTATTGCACTAAAAAGACCTGCACTAAGAGTTTTTGCATTTCTCTGTCTTAAAATCTTTTTCTTGTAGCTTTCCAAAGCCCTGTTGTGTTATTTTCCCTGCTCCTCCAAACCTCTCCTAGCCAATTACTTGCATGCTCTTTAGAGGACTGATTGCCTATCCACTTCACATGTAGAACACAAGAGAACCATATGTCGGATATCCACTCGAAGTTGTATCGCTCTTACTTTAAGTCCTCTCACCGTAATAATTCACTAACTGGACAGGCCAGTGCTCTCAGGCATAACAGTGAGATAGAAAGTTACGTTTTCCTATGAGTTGCCACTAGACCGTAAAAATGATGAAGTACGTGTGTTTATGCACAAAAAAGAAGACTTCTTTTTCTCTAATTACTTCGTATTAGCGCCGGTAGCCTCGTATACAGAAGAAAATGCGCCCGCTAATAGGTAAATAGAAACACAGCGCCTTGAGTGAACAGGGGTGGTCTGTATGCACACACCTTCGCAATGATCCAACAAACGAAGCATATGTGCCCTCGGGTTTAGAAATACTTTTTTCCTCTGCTACTGATTAGATTTAACTCTTTAGTTTTTAGTGGGTACATCTCCCCCTTCAGGGCGCAGGACCCCACACTTTTGACCATAAGACGTTGGCCTCCGCTTGTAACTGGGTTTTTCCTCTCCACGGTAAAATATGAAAAAGACAGTTGAGCGAGTTTTTGTCGGTGTCAGTCGAGGCAAAATGAACAGTGACAGTGTCGAGTGCAGTTCAGTAGTGGTTCGCTTCGACGGGTCAGTAGCGTTTTGTTCTGAATGTGTGCAACAGTGTCTGAGGAGTGAAGTGGCGAAGCGCTTAAGAGACAAAGTGTGTTTAGCGGCAACTGGAGTTATTTATTACAGTATTTTATGCGAAGGAAACCTGACCTTTTGCGACCTTAGGTGGAGCTTTCAAATTTCGTATTTAAAAGTAAAAGAATTGGCATTTTTGTGTTTTATTATAATATGCCACGCATTTCTCCGAAGTGTACCAGGTCACATTAAGTAAACGTAGTGATACCATAAGTTTTTCATGCATGATGTATGCAACCTGCAACTGCTTCGAGTGTTATTTTTCGCACAGAGGAACTGAACTAGACACTCCTTACTTGTTCCAATGAGTACATTCAGGGGAATATTTGGTATCCATATTTTAATTCATTGCGTTAGATATAAAGAAAATGTCAAACAGCGCTGATGTATTCTTTAGATATACTTGGGCTCTGTACGCCTCGACTCTCGTTTTCAAAGTTTCTTACAATTACATTTGGTGATATTTAATGTTTATTAATGTTACCAAATGTAAATGAGTAATACTCCATCGAAAATGAGTGTGTCTCTGTATCTCTCGTACTTGAAGATTTAGGGCTGCCTATGAAGAGCATGTGACACCCAGCATACACAATTAGACAAAAACAGCCATGTTATGGGGGGAAACAGCTTATCAGCAGTTTCCAAGAATTCATTATGGCCGACTTACATTAAACTGCAGATAAAATTATGCCAAAAAGCAGTACTGCCAACCTATATAATACAAGCATTATTTCTAACCTAAAATATCACAGGGTTAAAGTAACATGCTTTAAAACGATAATAATGCTTGAACATCATTACCACACAACATATGACCTTCGGCAAATCTTGTTCTCCAATAACACTTTTGGATAAAATTACTTCCGAACGCTAAATATCGTTATATGTATACTTAATTAACTATGAACAGTAACTATAACTGCATATAATGCTCTAAAACAATTAAAAATAAAATCACGCAATAACGAGTAATACAATGGCGTCCACAGATTAATTAATTAATACGTGTCTATATAGAATCTTGTTTTAAAATCTATCGGTTGGCTTCTCTGCTGCGGGGTCCAAAACAAGGGCTTCTGTGGCAACATAACAGATGCAATAACACCAACTATGGTCGTAGCTTTGCCATAATTATATTTTAGGAACAGTTGCCGGTACTAATGCAACGTAATAAATGGAGTATCACAAATATAACCATCGACGGGCCCGTAAACCCCACTACCTACCTACCTACCTACAAATATAACCAGACCGCGCCACAATGGGGGGAAATGTCACAACTGCTTTTTGTGGTATCCGAATGAGCTGTGTCCATGCTTAATATCTGTAAACCTGAAAGTAATAGAATGGGAAAGGTGTGAATATACCCGGTGGAAAGTACTGCTTCGGCCATGCGTTAATCAGGGATTCGACATGAGTGTAACGAATATGCCTAACACAATTATTGTCAATAAGGACTCGTTTCGTCGAAAAAAGAAAAAAGCCTGTCAAATATTTGGAGCCATGTAGCTTCTTAACGAATGGATATAAATAGAACCCGGATCTTAGGCAAAACGCCTTTTTTAACCGGAGAGTACACATGAAAGACCTATTAGGGATAAACACGTTTCCACATATTTGGGGACGAAAGGCGCAAGTTTTAGTTTGCATTTTCTGCCTATTTTAGCTCCCGTTACCTCTTTTAAAGTTAACCACCTTTTTTAGCCTTTTAACCTCGTTATTGTATCTTTTCTTTGTTTTTAACACATTTAGAAAAAGCTCGCATGCATTACATCAAATAACAAAACAATAGTTGTACGAATTAAAAATATGATTTCACCTCACACAAATATTTGCTGCGAATCTTATTCTCCAGCAATGCATATATTTCCAGGAAGTGTTTGAACAGTGTAACAGGTTACTTCGGAGTTTGCCAGCGAAAGAAAGTATTACGTGGAGGATGTAAAAAGGAATGCATGTTTGCAAGTGTTTTTTTAAGATTTGTATAATTCGCCTCCCTCGTCCGGCGGTCAACTCATCCCTTTTCAAGCCAGGTAGATCTGCAAAGTTACGTTTTTCTCCAGATCCCGCTATTGCGTACTTCGAACTTTCTAAACTCTTCCCACACCCCTCTTTTTGAGACAATACACAGTCGGGTTTTCCCGATCTCTGAATGAAATTAGACACACTAAGGCCTCAGTAAGTAGAATCTGTTAGATTGAAACGAAACTTGTATTAAACAGCTCCATCTGCAGTTTTCGTGATTATCGCAATATTTATCATGCCGAAAGTGAGTGCACAGTTAAGTAGTAAACTGCATGGTTATGTCCGCGAATTCGGTTCAGATACGCTGTCTACCGATAGCATAGTTCTGATGTGCAAAGTTTGTGAAAAAACAATTAACCATGAGAAAAGGTATTTTACACTTCAACATTTTACAACAGCGAGGCAGAAGACTGGAATTACTAAAATGGCCGGGCAGAAGAAACTCTGTTTAATATCAACAGCGACTGCAACAGCTAGTAAACAATCTGTTTTCTCTGGATCTGTACAAGACTTTCGCAGACTCGGGAATTCTTTTTTGGAAGCTAGAAAACCAGTCCCTCAGAATGTTCCTGGAGAAATACACAAACCGAAAAGGTTCCATCGGAGTCCACGGTCAGAAAAAATTATTTAAGTATATGCTACGAAGGGACTTCAGAGGATTCGTACCGGAGTTGCAGGAAAGAAAATATGGATCTCTATTGACGAGACAATGGATGCAATGGGACATTACATCGGCAGTGTAATCATCAGAACTATGGAACCAATGCAAGATGATCCCTCAGTATTTCTTTTGACCACGGAGAGATGGAGAGAGCAAATGGTTCCACAGTCGCACAGTTGTTTACAAATGCCTTGATGTCCTGTTTTTCGACACAGAAACGGCACCTTTTATGAAAAAAGTCGCTAAAGCCTTGAAAGTTCTCTTTCCAAAAGGGCTTCATCTCACGTGCATGGCCCGTGGGCTGCACCGAATGGCCGATGGAATAGGAAGTTTGTATCCTGATGTAGACAAGTTGATTTCAAACACGAAGAAAGTCTTCTTAAAATCTCCCTCACGAATCAGGATCTTCAAGGATATAGCACCAGATCTCACTTTGCCTCCACAGCCCGTTTTGACTAGATGGGGAACCTGGAACTCTTCTGCTGAATATTATGCCAATAATCTGGACAAAATAAGTGCGGTAGCTGATGCCATATCAGAAGACGAAGCTGCTGGAGTTCGCGAGGTGAAACGGCTGTTGTACAATGAAGAACTCAAAAATGACATGGCATTTAAAGCAGCACACTATTGTGTGACACCAAGAGCAATTACTAAGCTGGAGAAACGAGGTGATATGCTGGTTTCATCTATGGCGATTGTGGAAGATGTAGTAAATCAATTGCATCCATCTCAATGAGACAAAGGGGTAGCTGTTACTGAGAAGTGTAAACGTGCTATGAGTGCTAATGAGGACCTAGAGAAACTTAAAAACATTCGTGATATTCTAAAAGGGAAAAGTTCTGTTGTTATCGATATGTGTCCTTCTGAAATAAGTGTTTTAAGTTTGCTCCAATCACTTCAGTAGAAGGAGAAAGATCTTTTTCCAGCATGAAAAACCTTCTCTCTGACAGGCGGCTCACTATGTCAGCTGACAACTTAAAAAAGCATCTTGTTGTGGCATTTAACCAAGAGAAGTGAGCACGTATGAGATAGTCTGAGTATTTGTCTATTTTTGTTTGTTTCCGTGATTAATAAATGCCTATTTCACTGCCTATTTTTACTATTTAGCGCCTATATTCCTGCCTATTTTAACCACAATAAATGCCTAAACATCCGGTCTCTAGATGTAATTAATCATTTCACTAACTTTCGCGCAAACATTGTGTAACCAATGGTGTAATGTATGTCTACCTTAATTCGAACGAATTTATTCACAAGTTAATGTTCAGATGTGATGCAATGTTTAATTTCTAAAAGAGACTTGGCAACGTCACGTTAACATTTAATTGTGACTAAATTCATTCGAATTAAGGTAGAAATACATTACAGCATTGTTCACATAATGTTTGCTCGGCAGTTAGTGAAATAATAAACCATGTGTATCCGTTTGTCAAGAAGCAAGATGGCTCCGAATATTTGATAATTTTTTTCGGCGAAACGGTTGATTATTGACAATAACTATTTGGACACACTTGTTACACTCATCGTGTAGAATCCCTGGCTAACGTATGGCCGAAGCAGTGCCTTCCACCCGGTATATTCTTGGTTTGCTCTCATAAAAACTATTCGGTTATAATGGTTTTCATTTTCACCAGTCCTAAAGTACCTCCATTTCTCATGTCTGGACAGAGTTACAACAATATCACATTACGGGGAACCGAATGGAGAGGGAACAAGACTGAAAAGCGAAGAGAATGGCCTTGAGTGGACTGGTGAAAATAAAAACACTGTAACTAATACTGACTCGTATTAGTCTTCTAGCGCTTGCGTCCTATTACCGGCTATGTTAATTATACGGATAAATTACACCTTTGAGCCTTTAACTGGAAATTTCTCATATTGATTAAAATATAGTTTTCATTCCGTGGCAAGTTAGCATTGGATATCTAACAATAGCTGAAACGCATGTTATTCGTAGAATTGCCACCCACTCCTTGCTTTTCCAGGATAAAAATGAACCCCGGTGAACTAAAGCGCAGCGTTTCTATTGAACAATAGGGTCTTTCTTCTCCCATCGAATATGATGGCATGTTAAAGGTACAAGACCGCGAACTGTCAGTGCAGTACTATGTGTTTTGAAATATCGCGTTCGTCCGCATTCTTTTGTTTAATGTATGGGATTGAAGCCATAAATCATTCAGAAGGGTTGGTAGAGGAAGTCACATATTTCATGCAGTCTCTTACATGCTGTAGGTATTCCTCTATTGGACAAATTATAAATTTTCTGGCACACTAACAGTGGCGTGTAGTCCCTAGGTTTGCACTATATTATCTCAAAAACACATCGCACCACCTGGCTCTTTATAGCAACAGTGCTTCCCTGTATTTAAATGTGTCATGTGAAAGTGCATTTACGCTGCATAATGGAGGCACCATCAATAAATCAACATAAATCCCGCAGATGAGAGCGCAAGTAAGAGGAATGCTCTACATAAGCTTTTCCCTCAAACACATTCAAAGTTGCCAACTGATGTATCGATGTCGTCAACATGTCAACGTAATGCAATTGCCTTACAGCTGGCAATACGTCACATGGTAGTAAAATTGTCAACGTTAAGGGATACTCTCCTGCCCCCTCAACCCGGAGAATCATTTTTCTCATCTCTGTAGCGTTATTTCCGCCTGCTCAATCCTGTATACATGATAATTAACAACTAAACACCTAATGAACATCCAAAATAACAAAATCCACAATTCTTATACGACTGACTAAAATTATGTCACCAGAAAGCCCATGCAATTATTTATAAGAGTATTAAATTCCCTTAACACTAATCAATAGACCTATATATAGTTATGCAGGGAAATCTCCAAAACTTCGGCTGAAAAATATCAGAGGAAATCTGTCAAACATTTTGTTATAAAGGTAAAGGCAGGTACAACGGCGTAGGGGAGCAAGTAACCGGGACAGAGCACTGCACGTAGGCTCTGGGCCTCTGTGCTTCTACCGTGACCCCTTGGAAGGAGGGACCAGAGGAAAGACCCAAGAAACTTTTGCTGTACCCATAGCGTGGGGCAATAAATGCTGCTCGTCTCCTCTATTGCGAGGGAGTTACCCGTTTTCCTAGGAATAAAAGCGCCCTTCAACAAATTTTGATAACCACGGTTAACATTTAAAGTTCGAATAGAGGACCAACGAAGCCATAGCCAACTTGAATAAAGAAATACCAGACTTTGTGCAACAAAATCGGGAAGTCTTTCCGCAACCTTACTTAAGTTATGAAAGAATTCCTCACACTCCTGCGAAATCACTTGTAGAATGAACCTCTATCGCTCAGCAGTAAAAATAGACGCTATGCAGTTTACAATTATAGCGGGAGGCGCTTTAAAGAAAGTAGAGAAGTTTTAAATGTTAGCTCAGTATTGTTTAAAGCAGCGAGTGTAGTGTAGTTGTCTTATGTGGGTTTAAATTACAATACTAGATCATTTCACGCGTACAGGCTAATCGTACGAAGCAGTAAAACGTAGGTATTGCAACAGGAATGCGGATCTAATGAACGGTGAAAGAGCAAAAATTTCAGAAGAGTTAGCCGGAGCAATATTAAAGTGATTGTACTTCGGAACTAATATCTAAATTCGTAGAACAGGAAACTTGCAGAGATACTGTTAACGAGGAGTACCGACACAACGGTACAAACACTTCATGTTCCATTCCACAAGAAGCCCGAGAGAAACCAACTTCATTTTACCAAATCTCAATTTGATACGCCACTTCACATGCTCCAAACAACTCATCGCGGCTGACAATGAGATGACATTTGGATCAGAGTTGCCAATCTTTAACAGTAAAAATTATCGTACCAGCCACTCAATATTATAGATTTGGATTCAAAATTATGAGTTTGATAGTTTTAATGCTAACGTTTTCCTGTTCCAACAAAAGAAACTAACATGGCGACTGGCTTCTTTTCGACTCCGCGAAGATTACACCGGCCTGCAAATTTAAGCTTTTTTTTCTGCGGCACGGGATAAATCAGCTCTCTAAGCCTAATTTTGGTATGCTCAATTCAAATCTGCCTTCCATTTTTTCGTACCACGTACCGTTTCCTTGCCATCTAGAAAGGAACTATGTAATATTAGGGTTTGCCTCCAGTTTTAAGTACAATTTAAAATGTACGAAATCATTCAAACAAAGAAACAATCTCAATTCCATAGATGCAACAGTGTACACTGGCTACACAATTTCAAACATACCTTATGAAGTTATTTTCTCCTACGCTTTGTTGAAAACGAACACTGAGTTTACTTGCGTTTGTGGTCCTGACGAATGCAGAAAATGCAATTGTATTCTCATATTGCAACCAAGTGCCATTAACTTTTCGAGCATCGTTTTAACAATATGTTCGTATTGGTCATCTTTAACATTATCCAAAAACTTGTTTATAACTTCACTAAATGAGTTCCAAGCTTCAACCTCTATGTCTGTCATGATATTTCTAAAACAAACGTTCTTCATGAGTTTGCGAGGCTGTGGGCCGTTAAAAGTGCCTTCTTCCGTTTTTGATTCAGACAACATTAGAAATTTCTAAATAAAATATTGGATACAACAACCACTTTTGTCCAAAACTTTGACAAACTGCTTCATTATCCCTAATTTGATAGGCAACAGGGGTAGCAAAACCTTCTATGAATCAATCAGGGGGCGATTTATTACCTTTTTTGTCCCTGGCACTAAATCTTTTCTTTTTGGCTAATTAGTTTTACCTCAGTGTCTTTCTCTGGCTCTGGAGTACCATTCACACAAAAAGCACGGACATTTGGTGTACCCTGCTTGTTGGCCCAATAAAATACCCCAAACCTTAAGATCACAGCACACGAACCACTTGTGTTCATTATACCTAACTTTTTCCAGGACAGTGTACAAATTTTGCTACATTTCTGTAAGGGATGTAGAGTGAACTATTGGAACCGAAGCAAACATACTGCTGTTGTGTACCACAACCCTTTCAGACTTCGCTTGCTCGAGTCAATAAGCAGACGCCAGTCTTTTGCTTCATGGGCTGTTTCAAGACGACTTATCAAGTTAGCGATATCACAACAATACGCTAGTTCTTTTACATCATATTTGTTGCTCTTTTTCTCGATGTCGGTACTAAAAGATTGACTTTTTCCAGCCTTGAACTTAAAATTTCACTTTTTTCTTTGGTAGGACCCAAACTACACACCAAATCATTTAATTTTGAATGATTCAATGGATCTTCTAAGTATGGGGAAAAATTTATTTCATCTTCTACGTTCGAAGTCTCAGTACTACTTTCCGGCAATACGGTGGTTGGTGATGGAACAGAAACTTCAGGTCCATGGTGCACTGGCCTGATTGCTGATGACAAGTTTGGATATATAATGCCCAACTCGATTTTCCTATCGAATCCAGATATATCACACAGACAAAAATAAGTCATTAATATGATTTTGTTGTTCGCGGGATACCATAGTAACAACAGAGGGGTCGCGAGTTCGAATCTCGCTTAGGGTAAGTTATCCGGGTAAGGTTTTTTTCCGAGGTTTTCCCTACCCTGAGAAGACGAATGTCGGGTAACTTAAAGCTCCATGGACCTCGGGCTCATTTGAGCATCATTTCACCCGTTACATTCATTCACCGTCCGATATGACATTACGTTGGAGGACGTTAATTTAAAAAAAAAAAAAAAAAAAAAAACAACAACAACAGAGGGCATAAATGAACGAACTCCATTGTACCGTTTGTCTTAGATTTTCTACACAACTTTTACACACAATATGAGGAGCAACATTATTGTCTTGATCTCCTAATTTCATTTCAAAATAGGCCAGATATAAACTCTTAATAAATGCGGTAATGTTTATTTTCTGTTGCTTTATCACATCACAACCACAGATATAACAGAAATTGTGATTTTACACACAGCCCCTCCTAGATATACCACTCAAGCTTGCCATTTTTTTTCCCCACATATAACATTCACAACACAACACGGCTTCTCAGCTGAGAAGAAGTTTAAAACTGGACTGCGGATTCCAAGATAGGTTCCTATTTATGTAGTACGCAATAAATGCTCATGAGATAGCTCCAACGTTACCTGTAAACAGAGATACACGTTGGTATAGTATGACGTCATATGATTTAGCATGTTTACGTGTTTTAATGAACCATGCTATAAGTTGAATATGCAATGACGTTAATGCTGGCGTACTGAATTTTCAATTTTGTGCTGAATCAGAACTGTTCAAAATCTGTTGAACACTTTAGTTTTAGAATCTGGAAAAAGTGATAATCAACCCTAAACCTTTTAAAACCGTTCGGTTGTTATATACAACCACCACCACCCCCTCCCCCATAATACAAATCAATACTATTTGGCCTATATTTATTTATATTATAGGAGAAAACTCTCAAAAGGTAACCTTCTAGAGTTTCAAACGTTATGTAGGTATATTTACTGTTAACTTATATCAAAATATTATATAATAAAATTATACTATAGGTCCTGACAAAAATCATAGTTTAATTTGCAACTTCTAAAAGCTATCCAAAGACTGTTTTAAATATAATAGTACCTCGAAATCTTGAAAACTACCTTTATCCTTTTTTTCCAACTCCTCATAGATGAAATTATCCAGCTTCGTAAATGCGAGTACAAAATTGTGGACTTAAGCTATGTGACTTGTGAAAATTGTAAGACCTTACAACTTAAAAAAAGGCACCCCCTTATGTTTTAAACGCTTTGTAATAAATTCCTACCGTTTAACCAGTCTGGACACAACTTGAGACACACGTTACGTATAAGTGAAAATTTTAGGCTTTTATGATTTTCAAAAATCATTCTTATCCTTATTTTCAGTTTCTTGCTTAAACATACCGTCATGCAATGCCGGGTAAGAAAGTTAGCCACTTATCATATAAAATATGCAATTTATAATTATTCCTAAACTAATATGCAATAATTACATTGCTATGACCTTGGCAGCCAAAAATTAACATTAAATCAATGGAATATAACTATCACCTTTAGTAATATTAATAACGAATGGTATTCAGCTAGCATAAGTTCGGACCAACTGTTAGTAGTGTGATGCTCCAGCCTTCTTCTGGGATGTCACAAGCAATTCTTCTTCAATCCGTGTATTAGAATTATGCAGTAGGGAAATTAGATTATTGATGCTTGGAGCTGAAGGAGCTATGCATTTTACTACCAACTGCATCGAGCTGAAACATGTGATCGTCGCATTTGTCCGTATCCAAGATCAACGACTTCACTAAAATGGACCTAGATAAAGCTTCCTAGATAGTAGATAATTAAATCAAGCACAAATATGTTGGATTAATATGTATTCAGGAACTATACGAGTAGTTGAACCCATACATTTTTAGGGTTATAAAATATTTTGGCATTTTTTTTTTTTTTTTCTTTTTTCAAAATTGTGGGATTTACTCTAAAGAAGCATAAGCCTGAGGGGCTTATAAAACCTTTGCTTAGTATCTATTATGTAACATTCGCCTCTTCACAAGCCATTGATGTAGCAACGTAATGTGCATGGAATAATCGGATTTTGTAGAGGGCTTCTGCATTGGAGAGAACCATTCTTTGTAATTATGCGTTGCACCACTCTGCTCGGTGGCGAGTTTGAATTACCTTCCTCTGTGCGACATGGTAGTCTGCTCCTCAGTGTACCCATAATTCACAGCTGTCCGAGGCAGCTGAAACAACTTGGGCTCTCATGAGATGGAATTAAAATGGACAACCCAAGAGTGATAGGGATTTGCAATCTATCCAGCACAGTGCAAAGCAAGGTCTTGATGATTAGCTATGGAATATTTGGCAGCACTGCATCTGAGATATACGGCACCATTCTTTGCCGTGGCATGTAACGTATCAAAGTCAGTACTGAATAAAGTAAACATGTCAGCCAACTTCCTTCCTCGGAAAAGGCTGAGTGAATAATGATCGACATCCTTATGTTTGAAAAGTATCAATGCTGAGACACTTTCAGGCGTACTTACCTATTCTCCCACTAAAACTAGCCCATAGCGCAACAGCCCCGACGGGCCAAGGCTTACCGCCCGGCTGCTGCGTCCTCCACCTCTGCCCACTATAGGGGTCATGAGTGGGGTGCAGTACTAGAGGGTGGGAAAAGGTCAGTGCCCCGAGTTCTCCGGGACGGTTATGCGGCCTTCGCAACCGGGGGTCTCCACTTCTTTATCAAGTCCCTCCAGGACCTAACCAGGCTGAGTGCACTCCGAGCCAGACCTCCCAGTGGGGGAAAATCCACACATCGGTACCAGGGATAGAACCCGGGTCATCCGCGCCAGAGGCAGGCGCACTACCACTGCGCTACGGAGACAGTCTACTCTCACACTAGATATTTATAAAAACAGAAGTCTCCGCGTTTTGCAAAGCAAGGTTAATCTTTTTTTTTTTTTTTTTTCCGTAAATGTCTCACTAATTCTAAGTACTGCAGTGGTAAGGACTATTAATCCCACTCGCAGTTGTTTAAATCCCTTTCGTGAGACAATGGACAGGACCTTTGGCCCGGACGACGCGGAAATAAACACACAGGAATACTTCCAGACACTAGTAAGGCTTCCATAAAAGTAACAGTATCATCCATGACTGTTGAACAATGTCACTACTGGCAGTCCTCGAAGTCCTTGCGTCTAAGCCAAGGCGGCCCAGGGGGGATGAAGAACCCGCACACTTATTAAACATTGGCAAACAAATAACGGACATGATTTCTCAAATTAAACCACATTAAGCACAAGCAAAACACACGCACATGTAGCAAAGATAAGAACCAATTAAAATTAGTTTTAGAGATACCATGGACTAACGCAATCATTTGCGCCAACTCAGACTATTTAATACATTTAACACGACGCCCCCTCCCCTACGGAGGGAGGATAGACCAGTAGCTAACAATGCTAAACAGAAATTCGTTCAATTTAATTATAGGAGTATGACCTCACTGTCTCAGGACGCAACCATTAGGTTAAGGTCGTGTTTCCGCCGGAAACGAACCTAATCCTTTACCAAATCCCTTAGTACCGAATTTGCTAGGGCGTGGTCAGAGCTTAGGTCATGTTTACGTCCTTCAAATTCACCTGGCTTAGGCCACGCGGCCGGCAAACAAGATTCTCCATGAATCCACAGGTGCAATAGCCGTACTGCTGCACTTCCTCACCTGCATTCTCTCCGGTGGAGGCCTTAGTGGGTAGTGCCTTCGGGCAAAGCCTACACTCTTGCTGTGCCATCCCAGCACATTTGGAGTAAGTCCATAAATGGATTTTTCCTCCACTTGAAAAGAAATAGGGGACACACTGGGGATAAGAAATTTTGTTTGCACCAGATTTTAATTCATGTTCGTTCAGCAGCTTGGTGAAAAAATTCAGACACCCAACCAATTTCTGCATTATTCGTTTCCCGTTCTTGCTCTCAGTACAGAATTCTTCTTTTCTTCATAAATAATGCTGTCTATTTTGCAATCAACTAATCACACTTTTCTTGTTTGCTTTAAACACGGCGAGGTTAATCTGAGTATTCATGGTCGCGGCGGCGCCAGCAGCTACAGTAGCGTTTTAGGGGTCGCTACATCTAAGGTTATTAGCGCCTTCACTGCCTAAAACACTACCAAACACAATAAGAGGACCCAGAGACCTTCCAGTAGAAGAACTACGCTAACAATTCTTGTTGTTTCGTTATTGTTGCAATCCATCTTCATATTACAAACATTCGCAATTCCTGAAAGATAGCACAGTACATTTTGTTATACGCCATACCGTTATCTCTGTTCAAAGTTCAATTGGCGCTATCTACTGGAAAACACAATGCTATTAGCAAAATCATATCCGCTTAATAAAGTCATGAAAGGCACTACAGTCTTGTCAAATGTTCCACACCGAAAATTACGTGACATTTTCAGCAACGAATTTTCTGCTAAGTGCCGTTTATATAAAAATAAATCTATTGGGAAAATTGATTTAATTTATATTACACTACAGAACACCTTACGCTCCATTACAAGGTATCAGAACATAATGACGCATTAATTTTCCACACAGAGATCAATTTTGGTAGCGAATCTACGGATCTGAAAGAAAAAGTATGGTGCTGTAATTTATTATCTATACATCACAGAATCACTATTTATACCATGGACACCTTCACCAGAGGAGGAGATTATCAGCTTATTCCCGCTCAAGTCCCTGATTAAGGCAACATTTTACTATAAACATATGCACATCAAAACCTACCTGTAAACGCATTGCACGACTTTTTTCTACTTATAATGCAAATATGGTTCCTTTTACGGCAAATATACGCGAGTTACTCTCACAATGATTCCCGAAGATAGTGAAAACTGACTTTGAAGATACCATGAAGTGATGGGATGTCTAAGAAGGTGGGAGAACGAATATGAGCAGCTCTACAACGTGAACTCCGGAATACTAAACCATTTCATAGTGTAGAAGCCTTAAACCAGGCATGGGCAATATCGGCTCGAAAAGGTCACTGCACTGAAACGCGTTCTTGCCTCACTCCACCGGCCATCCGTCCCTTCACTGCTGTTCTGCTTCCGACACGCCTCATTCGTGGGGACTATGGCTTCGTCGAGACGTCTGTTTCATGAAAAGTGGTAGAGAGAATTTCCTCTAACTTACAAAAACAGGATAGTTTGCTGTTTAATGTGAGGATTTCAATTTTTAAATATAAAGCGTTACAATATCAAACGCCACTTTGATCAGAAGCATAAATCAAACTTTGGTGGTCTAACAGATATTTATTTACAATTTCAAAGGTACTTTCTGAATAATCTTATTTGTAAACACATAAAAGGGATGACATGAGTCCACTTTTTAGGGGTTTAGTTTCTTATTATAAACTATTGCATTACGTGTTTAAAAGTTTGAACATAATATTGAGTTTAAAACCAACAATTTATGTTGAGCAACTAGTTTTAAAATATTTTTAAGGCTAAAAAGCAATGGAACTTTACTCCTTTATTTATTGTGAAAGAGAAACATTTTAGTATGTTAATCATCAGACGTCGTAAGAATATTACGTGAATAAGATAAAGGAAGGTCATAAACTTGAAGATTATGTAATTTGCCTAACCACAGTAGCTGGCTGTAATAATTATTGTATGAAAAATATGTTTATATAAACAAAATAGTTAATACCAGTGTAGAAATTACCACCACAGCACTTTTATCAAAACAATCTTCGTCACTTGGCAAGAGAATGTGGGGTGAGTAGGGCAAGTTCAATCGCTTCCTCTCCTCTCGTGCCCATGTCTGCCTTAGACGTTTAAAGAAACTGGATCTCCAAAGAAACAAAATTATAGTTGAATTGACATCAAGGGTACACGTTTCCATTTCTTTAATTTCAGGGTATGTTGATACAGAGAGGTTAACCTATTTTACTAAATAAATGATAATTTTTTTAAAAATATGCATATTTCAGCTTCTCTAGGGAAAAAAATGTGTGAAAATATAATACATCTAACACGATCAACTTCAAGTGTGT
The DNA here is from genome assembly GCA_030765045.1 of Tenodera sinensis. NCBI lineage: Eukaryota > Metazoa > Arthropoda > Insecta > Mantodea > Mantidae > Tenodera > Tenodera sinensis. The sequence goes on from CM060964.1 coordinate 50,046,540, forward strand.
TAATTGCAATTCGGTGCTAAAGGTGAGTTTAGGAGACCTGCAATACCAGATTAACGCTCAGTAACAAGAAAACACAGAACATTTAAAAAATATAAGAAATCAAACTTTATACTCCGGCTTTTAAAATTTAAAATAAATTAGTTAGGTTTGTATAGAAATAGGCTGCCACGACATGAACAGCTTCAAGGTGGCTCTTCGTTTTACTCCCTAATTAGCCTACACTTCATGTGCATTCTTGATCGTATCAAAAGGAGTAACTTATTTCTTCTTCAGTGTGTTTACCTAGTGACCTTGCGATGTGTCATTGAGGTCAAACACTTAGAAAATTGAATTTTGGTAGAATGTCCCAGTTATCAAAAACAATACATATAAAACTATGCAATTTCATCGAACTAACTTTTTTCAAAATATGAATGTTTTTTACTTTGATTTAGTACCCTACTATGACGTCGACTGTAACTAAGAGATACGCCGAGTGTGGTGGCTCCATGTTAACGTGCATTAGGGAGGTCCCAGGTTCAACTCCTGTCAACCACCCACTCTGACACTTGAGTTTTATGTGGTTTTCCATGGTTGGTAAAGCGAACGCTAGACCGGGATCCTTTCCATCACAGTTTCCCGTCCATTTCCCTTTTCCTTCTCAAATTTAAAGTGTGCTTCCTGGTTTCGCGGTGTGAGGCGGTGCCGATCAGATGGCGTGGATGCTTATTCTAAGAAAATACTAGAACGCCAGAGGGTTGTCTAGTTGTAAGGGTTGATCATCACTCTCTGTGCGCAGCTGCAGCAGTCAGCCACGTCTTCGAGCTATGACCGTTAGGAACTTCTGCGCGTCCCTGTAGCGTATCTGTCAGTGGCCTGCAGTGTCCTGTGGTTGTTTCACTTCATTCCTTCCTCCTTAACCGCAATAGAACCATTTAGGTCGCAGTACGCGACATGTCCGTCTTATTTCTATGCCCTAACATAACCAAGACTATCCAGCCAAATTTGAGTGACTACTTCATACGTAGGGACCTTTTTCTTTTTCTGTCTGAGTCGCAAACATAATTTGTTGAAAAACAATTTACACACCACAATTGATTAACAATCCAAATAGCACTCCATTTCAATTTGACAACTGTGTTTTAAGAATTTGTCTTTTAACAATAAATGTATTTTTTCGTAAGAAAGTTTATTTGTTAATGTTAAAAATAAAGTGAGATTTATTTCAAATAATAAACTGGTTTTCAGCTATAAGAACAAGAGAAGATCGGAGTAGATGGGTACATTTAATTCTTGGGTTTCGGTAGCCTTGGTTGGCAGTGCTAAGTAAGTCGAACTACACTAATCGAAATTAATATATTTTAGGTCATTTTTTATAGAATTTGACATTGTCCGGTCAAATCTTTGCGATATAGTATTTAAATTCATATTTTATTTATGAGATATGTCCAGATAAATAACACTTGACGGTCCGACCTTCCCAGACAAATTCTCGAGCTGAGCGAGAAAATTTTTCGCTTAGGTCAGCTGTCTTATGATATTACTGGTGATAATTTTTCGTGTATAAAAAGCTCTGTCAAGATGCTCCTTCACTACGATTCTCCTGTAGTTTTTGACCAGCCGACAACAGGAGGACTCGCCGGAATTTCATCATCTCTCTAGAGCAACAACACAATCTTTTTAACTTTTCTTTAAGCTTAATAATAACGGAAAGATAAGCTAGCGATGGTCTTCATTTTTCTTCAGCTTACACTTCATAATCAAGCGTAAGAATTTACAAGGAGGACGAACGAAATTCCTTTGAACTATTACTGAGCCTTAAGCTGTCACATAGCAGGTAAAGAACCTACATCCCTCCTTTACGCTGTATGTAGCACTCAACACTGCTTTACCAGTCGTATGTGACCCTAAGCAGCTGTTCTTACGTTCTTTGTATTGGTAATGGTTTGAATGTAGTTAACTTGAAGTCAACCGCTTAAGAATTCCTATACATGCTCGTAATACTGTTAACCATACATTGGTACACTAAAGTGAATTGTTGTTCTTCTTCTTATTATTACTATTCTTATTGTTATTATTATGATTATTATTACTACTATTATTACTATTATTATTACTATTACTATTACGATCATCATCATCATTATTATTATTATTAATTATTATTATTATTATTATTATTATTATTATTATTATTATTATTATTATTATTATTATTATTATTATTGTTATTATTATTATTATTATTATTATTATTATTATTATTATTTATTATTATTATTATTTATTATTATTATTATTATTATTATTATTATTATTATTATTATTATTATTATTATTATTATTATTATTATTATTATTATTATTATTATTATTATTATTACTATTATTATTATTACTATTATTACTATTATTATTATTATTATTATTATTATTATTATTATTATTATTATTATTATTATTATTATTATTATTATTATTATTATTATTATTATTATTATTATTATTATTATTATTATTATTATTATTATTATTATTATTATTATTATTATTATTATTATTATTATTATTATTATTATTATTATTATTATTATTATTATTATTATTATTATTATTATTATTATTATTATTATTATTATTATTATTATTATTATTATTATTATTATTATTATTATTATTATTACCAAAGTAAGAGCTGTATAAGCAACAAATAATTTAAAGCCACTATAATTCTGCGATTGGTAACATTTCCATGTCGTTTTGAGCCCGTTGTGGTGGCGGAGGTGTGAAGCCCGTGAGGGGAATCAATAGCAGCCACATGCCACCGCAGTTTCTGACATGTTAAAATTTCCATAAATTTGCAAACCAAAATATTCATAGAATACCGTAAATGTTGCACTTCCTCTTATGTAAATAAAACGAAAAGCCTCTAGAGAGGTAATTTTAACACAGGCATTGTGTATGAATTTTGATTAGAAACTTCTACCGCTAAGGATTTAGTAGGAATTCCAACTTACAATGGAATAATCGTGAAGTTTGTTATTTTAATTCCTCAAGTACTATCCATTGACTGGGGTTTTCGTATTTCACAATGTCCATGGATGTACTCTAAACTTAGGCCCGGAACGTTTGCTTCCAAAATTTTCTTTCTCAAATATAATAATTTCATTACATGTGTCATCGCTACCCGCACCTGTATTGCCTTATGTAGTAAGAATGGACGTTAAATGCTTATACGTAGCTAAATGAGAACATACGTGATACCCATAATTGATATATTATATCAGAATCCATGAGCGAAACACACAAAATCTAGTGAAGCGACCTAACGAGGAAAGTACATATAGATGATAAACTTTGTGGGAAAAGAAAACTGAACAGGATTGGGCCTGGCAGAGGCTGTTTAATATTTCCTTACCAACTGCGCATTATAACGGTACAATTTCACACCCTTCACTGTACCTTCGACGTAGCAGACGTAACCACGTGCACCTTGTCATGGATTACATTAACACGTATGTCAGACCTAACGCTCTGCTAATCGAGAGCATATAAACCCTGCTTCGAGGTGATAACCGATCCCGTCGAATTGCATATAAATTTAGCAGCCGAGTTTCAAGATAATTAAATATTATCGCGACAGCATGGTTAAAAATTAATGGAGTAACTCAGTTTTGTTTACTTTTCTTTTGTTTATTTGTTTTATAGTCATGTTTTCGTTATTTTGTAGTATCTCATAAAACAGACGTGTTTAGTGCAAATAAATTTTACCACCTAAGGTCATTCGGATAGAATTAAAACTAATTTTAGCGGTATAATTGACATAGAAGTTATACTGCTGCAACGAGTATTGCGTAATATACCAGGTAAGTCAGCTGCCCCTTATTCTCGAGTTTTATGCAATCCGCATTTTATAGTCGAACATGAAAACATTGACCCCATTACTAGGTTCTACCCGCGTATTTAACATGGATGTTTAACACTCGATGAAAATAGTGCTAATGTAGATGTTATCACATCGCCTTTTAATATATTCGTAATTAGACAGCTGACGTTTGCGCTTCTGCAAATGTTCACTGGAACCAGCGAATATTACATCTTAAACGGAATGTTTACCTCACCCGTTACTAGGTAGCTGAGTTGGAACGAGAGCAAGACTCCGAAGTAATCGGTCTGCTGTGAAGGTGGTTCGAATCACCTGCATGTACTAATTGTATACTAATGATACATGGAATGAAGATGAAGCATCGGTGGAATGAGATGGCGTCGGAAACTGGAAAACCCGGTGAAAACCCGCCCCAGCGCTGTTTGGTCCACCACTGAGAGGGAGAATGTGGTAGACTGTATACGTATACTAATTAAAATTTTCCTATACTATTTATACCGTATATAATAGAGGATATAAATTATTACAGTAAACCTTAACGATAACAAAATAAAAAATAATTAAAACATAAGATGTCGAGTTAAACGGAATGTGTTATCGAGAGTAGAGTATCGGGATTCTATTGTACATTCATTTTGCTTTTACTATGGCAACGACAAACACAGAATTAATTTTCGGTACTACATACGCAAACGTTTTCATTGCTCATTTTGTACTCCTCGTATGACACTGGACCATAAAATACCTACTTTGAAGATTGTCAGGCGTCTTTCTTCCGTTAAAATGAGCTTAAAAGCGGAGAAACTGCGTTCCATTTCATATGAGTCAGAAGGTATTTCCTACGGTTTTTGCACTTTTTCTCCACAGACGCTACTTATGGCTGCTGCGACCTTCAGGTCTGACTAAAACTGGATTTTATTGTCTATGCTAATAAATTGTAGGGATTCCCTATAATGAAAGATGCAATAGTACATACCACCGAATAATGCTATTACATGTTTGTCTCAGGGTGTAACCTACCGTTACTCATGTAAATATCATATATTTCAGAAATGTCGTGTGCCTCTGACAACCTCATTCAACAATAGTTTAGATTAGTAAAATTATATACATTGATGGGGGACCTTTTATTTATAGTTTATTATTGCAAGTAGAGGAAGTTAGGATAATATGAAATAGACTGGTAATATGGAATACTCCAGTTACTTGTTTATTAGGTGCTGATATCCAACTGTGTCTACTAGAAATACATCAGAGGTTATTTTCAGAGTCCTGCAAGTAGTCTCGCCTGGTTTGTGCCACATGGTGTTTGAGTGTGAATGTTTATCTGATTTCTATCATCTATAACGTTTTGCAAGCAAGTTCTTTAAATATTTGTGAAAAATATTTGAGTGCATATTATAGATGTAAACTAATATTATAATAGGAACGAAGGTTGAAACATTCGTGGTGCACAGATGTTTCGTTTTTGTTTTATTTTATTTTCGTGCAGTGACACTGGTACAATATGGTGTGGCGGGCAATATGGAATACTGTCCTCCACTTATATCAAATATTTTGTAATACCCGAATTGTTTCTGATGCATAAAATTTACAACTTCAGCATTTTTATAATACACGTAAGTTTTTTCTGCAGAAGTGCCAAACAAATGTCACATTGATGGGGAGAAGAGAAAACTGTGGGATGTGGGCCAGATGTTGGCAGCCATCATTTTCTCCTGTGACGAACAGAACCTCAAACCGGGGACGAAAAGAGGGACAGCAACTGCATCTCCATACAAATCCCAACTTCAAGAATCACTTAACAAAATAAAAAACAAGAGCACCACAAACAGCGCGACATCTAAGAATCGATGATCTGTCTCCAATGTGTAACGTGTGGGCACACAATGCGCGCGCAGGAGCGGAGAAACTTCATAATAGCTATTTGCGATTTCTATTACTATATAATCCAATTAAGTACATTATTATGTGAGGAAAAGTTTTATCAATCTGTAAATAAATATGTTCTTATGTAAATTTGTTACTTGAAAAAAGTATTATTTGGGAAATTCATGTAGTAATCTATATTACCCTTCCTATTTCATATAACGGCAATAAATAACTGGACTTTTTTTTTATAAAAAATTAATTACGAGCTCTAATTTGTTCTTCAAAGTAACTTATTGGAAAATTCAAAAAGGTGCAATATTCTCACTAAAACCATAATTAATCAAATTATAATACTATTACCTCAAATATGACAAATAAAACCTGGTATTCCATATTACCCGAACTTCCTCTATTGTGTAGGAATATTTCATAGGATCATAATAATTTAACATTTCCCTTATCGAATGGCCCTCTTCCGGATTGAAAATCTTATATAAATAAATATACTCTATTTTCTTAAATAGCCGAAACAGATATTTTGAGATTCTATCACTAAACACAGGTCTTATTGAGTAGTAACGTAACACTGGGTCAATTTACGCTCTATGAAATTGTAGTATATTGCTCGTTGGTATCTAAAACATTAAAATAAATCTAAATTTAGAGAGTAAGAGGTCAGGAATAAAATAGGTCAGAACCTAAGAATACGGGGCTTGGTGATGATTTTAAGTCACCGAGTCAATCTCTTCGTATCAGGTGATAGATAAATATTTGAAATGCATGAAAGAATAAACATAAAGATCTAAGGAAGCCGAAAACTTAACTTTTGGGGGCCTCTGGTCAACTCAATCACATGAAACTCTTCCACAGAGATGCTCTGTAACGAAACATTTCCATCATAGTGTTTATTGCATAATTAATGCTAGTTAGGCAATAGAATGAATGCGTTAAAACAGGAGCTACAAAGGAAATATTTCTTAAAGTGAGATATTTTCTCCTTAGATCATAATATGCTATACATACATAAATATATTATATATACCCATATGGACACCCTTTCATTTGGCATATTCAAGTTTCATGAAAAACGTTCTTTGTTTATAAAGGTGGTTTGAGTAACGGAACCAGCAGAAAATGTCTTGAGTCACACACACGCGATTTTATACACCCAACACATATCCACTTACATACTTACATTTACTCCTATTTTAATTGAATGGGGTCTCTGTTGACCCCACTTGGTTGTCAACGTTGTACAAACGTGTCTTTCAGGATATGACTTCTCTTCGTTCCGCTGGCAATAATGATGCCGCCAACAAATATTTCAATATGTTCATTGTTGGTGGTATGAAGTCATTGTCTGGATACGTTTAGTATATTACTGGGCATTGATCTGAGAGTGCTGTCTGTGCCAGTGAAATAAAAATGTCAAAAAGCATTCTTGATAGATATGACCTGAGCCGGAGCAAATTAGAGAAGTAATTTCCATGATAGAGTACGATGGAGATAGTGAAGAGCTAAATAGTGACAATGAATCAGAATTATCATAAAATGAGTATGTATTAGAGGTAGAAGAAAAAATAGCAAATGAAATGGAAAACAATGCTGATGAAAATGATATTGATAATATACCAACTGGTAAAAATAATAATAGTAAAAATAGGGAAAACCACCTAAATCTACGCGTCAAAGAATGCATAATATTATTACAGTGCTTTCAGTGCTTTGTAATTGTACAAAACATTTGAAGAAAATTACAAAAACTGCAGTGACAACACGAAGTAGACAGATGCTTGGAAATTTGAAAGCTTCTTTTTTCTGGTCAGTTGTGTTCTCATTTTATAATTTTTGTGTTATTCATTAGGAAAGATTTAACTAGCATAAGATTTTATAAGGATGTAATGTAATTTTTATGTATGTGTATAAGAGAGAGTAGAAAAGTTGTATGAAAACAGGTATTATGTTAAACCTCATATTTACAGCCTGTAGCCTTAATTGTTTACATATTTGATATTAACAAATAAAGTATATTTGTCATTTAATTAATGTATTTTATTACGTTTTGCATTCATTTCTATTCAAATATCGCTTTCTTATTGTGTGGGGTTTCGTTTGACCCTTCTTGGTAGTTGGTGTTGATCCCGGAACTTGGTAGTCCGAAGATTGATTAGGACTACATGACCGTAGCTTGTCTTGGCGTGTGAAGTGAAAACATTGTGGAACCCTCGGGACAAGTTCAAGTTACATTACATGAGGTCTAATGTCTGTAGCGATACAACACTTTTCTTAGCGAGGAAGCCTCTTTAACGACTGCTGAGAATTCACCGTGTATACAAAGCAGCCAAGGTACTAATTTAATGTGTTACATTTGCGGGGCCATTATCTCCCTGTGCAAGCATGTGCGCTTGGCAACTTACTCATAATGAACCACACAACGCACGCTAAGGTGGCGTGGTCAGCAATAAGCTCTGTGTGTTTCTAGCACAGCACTTAGCGAGGTATTCCAAACACAAAAACCCATTTAAATTCTCTTATCCTCGGGAAACATTAAATCGACCTTTCCCTCTAACACTACTCTCCGCATCGCGTTTTGTTGATGTTTTTTTTAAAATATACGAGTAACAAACGTGTATAGTTTTATAGCTACGGAAACGTTGCACAAACTCGAGTGCAAAGAAACAGTCTCTTATTGGTCTCAAGTAAATTCTACACCACAAACATTAACCTATAAACAGAAATCAGCTCTCTCTGGGAAGTAAGATCTATCCGAGTGGCTGGAGGATGCAACATTTTAAACCTTAATATAGTGATTGTAAAAAGTGTTCGTGCACATAGAAAATTACATTAAAATACCTGGAGGAATAGGAATGGGATTTTGGGGCAAATGTGTATGTAAATACCTTAACCATGTTGAGCAATGTACCTATATTTTGTATTTCTTCATACTTTATATCACAAAACAAACAAAATGTATTAACAATCCCCTCTTAATATAAAGAAATGCTAGTATTTCTCACAAAAAGTGATCGTACACCTATAATTTAATAACACTTGTGACGAAATACCATTATTCAATATTTTGTAGGTTTGCCTTTTACTTTTATAACTGCCTCCAGTCTCGGTAGCAATGATTCTACTAGCTCTGTTGTATTTGGCTAAAGTAACTCCCATTCTACCTGAAGTGCCTGTTTCAAGCCTTCTTTACTGGAAAAGATGTGATTTCTAGTTTTCTGCTCCAAAATAGACCAGAGGTGTTCTATAGGGTTCATATCTGGGGACTGAGGTGGTGTAAGAAGTCGTTTGGCGTGTTGTAAAGCAGCCATAAGCAAGTATTTCCAGCTGTATGTTTGGGATCGTTGTCCTGCTGAAAAATAGTTATTCTCAAGACCTAGTTTCTGAGCACTAGCATGAAGACTATGCTTTGTGATCCATTATTGCATCGATAAAGTGCAGTCCACCCACACCTGAAGCGATCATGCACCTCCAGGCTATCACTGAGCCACCTCCATCGGAACCAAAAAGTATTGAACTTACTTCCGTCGGTAAAATCACCGTTTTCGAGAAGTCTAGTGCTTTATTCCGGTGTTCTTTTGAGAAATGTAATCGCTTTCTCTTGATTTCTCTTATTTACCCTAAAGTTCTTCCGAGTTACTCTACCATGACATCCAGCTTCTCGATAAACATTGCCCGCAATACTGGCTGAAACGTTAATGTCTTCCCAGATCTGCAGTCAACTTCATAGCACTGATTTTAGGGTCCTTTGTTATTTCCCGTATGATATATTATATATATATATATATATATATATATATATATATATATATATATATATATATATATATATATATATATATATTATCTTGCTCTGCTAGCAACTCTGGTCTTCCAGTTTTTGGCCTGTTTTGCACGGTTTTTAAAACACAAACCCTATCAATTATTACCTGCATAGTGGAACTAGATCGATCAACAAGTTGAGATATTTATCGCAGCAATTTGCATCGATTATATTGTTAAATTATCAGTTTTGTTTCTTCGCTGGATTCCCGGCGATTGTTTCCCATTTGGAATTTTCTGCGGTTCGTTCTGTTTACCGACGACTAGCCCCGCTCCGTTTCTTACCGCTGTTTTCCACAGATAGGCAGACAACCTAGTGGATGTTCACTAAAGCTGTCCCAAAATTTAATGGCGGGTGGCTCAACACAAAATCCAAAATCACCAAAGCGGCCCAAGTTTGATCCCAGGCAACCGCATGAGGGATTTGTGGTGGACGAAGCGGCGCTGGGGCGGGTTTCCTCCGGTTCCTCCGGGTTCTCCGGTTTCCTCTGACATCTCATTCCACTGGTCCTCCATCTTCATTACCTATATCATCAGTGTCACCGCCTGCGGTGCCGTATGTAGTAAAAACGGGCGTTAAACACTACAAATTCCGAACATAGGCTTACCACGACTTGCAGTATTGTACATGTAAAGTCGGTGATATAACAGCATTTGCACCCACAAAACTTATTTGCACAACAGGAAAAAGAATACTAATAGTCTAATATTACCACTAACTATCAACCGCCATTAAATTTTCCGAGTACCATACTTCTGCCTTGACAGCCGTCTTCTTGAACCACTACCTCAGGTGTACCATCATTTTTTGGTACATTTTATTTTATTTTTAAAGCTTCTACACATATCGCGGTTTAATTGGTGTACTTATGAAAGGCAAACTTTCATATTCTTGTTGTTTATGCTATTATATTTCTTGAAGTCTGTGTTTTCTTTTTCTAACACGCATTCTAATGCAAATAATATAGGTGTACGAATACCTTTTACTTTGACTGTATGTTCATTATATTTGTGGAAAGCCTAAATATGCATCAACTTCATGAATTTGTTTCAAAGATATTGTTTTTCTTCTGGATTTAATTAATATGTGTTAATTAAAAATGTCCCACGTGTCAAAATTTGTTTACATCCTGCTCAAATTTGTTTATTCCCTTTAACATAACTTTACAAAGAGCCACACTTTGCCATTTTGAAAATCACATGAAGCAATGCCACAGAAAAGTGGCCCCTTTGTATTAGTGCACTTTTTATTTTATTAATTATCAAGTTATAAAAATGTTTAGTAAACAATAACTTAATTTACACCTGGTAGTAAGTAGAGTAGCTTTAACTAAGAACTGTGCTGAGCCACTAAATCATATAGTGCAGCACTGGGATGAGTATACAGCAGACAAATTGTAACTCCAGCATTAACGCTCTAGTAAACCTCTCATACCTGAAGGGCATTTCGCCTGAAGGAGCAGCCGGTATTTCTGGTGAACACTATTGGCATAAAGGGGAATTTTAGGGCTGCGGTGAAACGTGTCAATTCAAGTATTTGCACTTTTGGAGTGACTGTTTCCGACGGTATTGCACCCCAGGCGCCTTGTCTTTGCCGAGCTGACTGCATAAATCTAATGTCTGTGCAAGGCGATCAAAATGTACCATTGTTATATAATTTTCCTTGTCATATTGCTCAGACATGCATTATTGGGCAAATTACATTCGAGGCCTTGATCTTTTCCAGATGTTATTTTATGACTTTCTACTTTCTCCCTCAGATGAAACACTCCTTAGAAGAGCGATAATGCGAGATGTTCAAAAATTGCTGTTTGGGGAACCGAATAGGTCATAGATGGGGATAACAGACACAATGTGTAATTTCTCCTGCATGGCAGTTTTAACACCGTCCAGTCTGCAACACCTGTTAGCTATCAGGCCACGCCCTGGCTGTTATATACCCACCTCAGAGAACCAGCCAGTCCCGCAAACTGTGTCAGTGGTAGAATCCCAACGCATAACAAGGTAAAAAGATACTTCAAGGGGACAGGCAAAATAATGTGAACAATAAGGCATGGTTGTGTTTGACGGTCAACAAATCAGGTAAGACACGTGTCGCGCTTGACTGCGCGTGTTCATTACTGACTAGACATCAGTACAGGTTGTTTACGAGTAGTGCACATTTCGTATTTCCATTCAGAGGCACAGGTAGACCTGCAGTGAAAGACTTAACAGAGCTCCAAAGAGGTCAGATTGTGGGGGCTCGATTAGCTGAAGCAACAGTAACCAAGACAGCCAACTTATTTAATGTTTCAAGAGCAGCCGTTTGAACAGTCATGACAGCCTACACAAAACATGGAAAGACATCAGGTGAAAGTAATAGTGGGATAAAATTAAAACTAAATTACAGAGATCGTCGTACATTAACAAAAATTGCATCAAAACACAAAATTACTACAGCTAAAGTGACTGCAGAGCTCAATCGTCATCTTCTAGACCCTGTGTCTATTGACATTGTTCGCCGAGAACTCCATAAAGCGGATATTCATGGACGAGCTGCTATATCTAAATCACTAGTGACTAAATCCAAAGCAAAGAAGTGTAAAAAATTGGTGTCAGGAGCATAAATCCTGCACGGCTGATCAGTGGAACAAGTTATATAGTCAGACGAGTCAACCTTTATGTTATTTCCAACATCAGGCCGGATTTACTCCAAAAGAAGCCTACAATTCCAATTGCTTGATTCCAACAGTTAAACATGCAGGTGGAAGTGTGATGGTGGTGGCAGCCATATCATGGTATTTTACTGGTCCCATTATTATTCTCAAAGGCCGTGTTACAGCAAAGAGTATTTGAACATTTTAGGTGATCAGGGCACCCCATGATTCAAATGTTGTTCATGTCGGTCTGGGTGGCTCAGTTGGTTAGACGCTGGCCTACTGATCCCAAGGTCGCGGTTTCAAATCCGGCCCAGACCGATGGTTTTTAAGTGTGCTTAAAAAAGACAGCTCCATGTCAGTAGATTTACTGGCATGTAAAACAAATAATGCGAGACTAAATTCCGGCACACCGGCGACGCTGATGTGATCCTAGCGTCGTTAAACAACAAAATAATTTAATTTAATCCAACAAGGATTCCATATTTCAAGACGATAATGCACCCATTCACACAGCCAGGACAGTATAATTGTGCTTTGAGGAGCACGAAAATGAATTGCAGAATCTTCCCTGGCCAGCACAATCCCCGGACTTGAACATTATCGAACCAGTTTCGGCGGTGTTGGAGAACAGACTATGTAGCAGATTTCCGCCTCCCTCGTCAACACAGGAGTTTATTATTAATTATCGTCATCTTATCGTCACCGTTATTATTAATTATTATTATTATTATTATTATTATTATTATTATTATTATTATTATTATTATTATTATTATTATTATTATTATTATTATTATTATTATTATTATTATTATTATTATTATTATTATTATTATTATTATTATTATTATTATTATTATTATTATTATTATTATTATTATTATTATTATTATTATTATTATTACTATTATTACTATTATTATTATTATTATTATTATTATTATTATTATTATTATTATTACTATTATTACTATTATTACTATTATTACTATTATTATTACTATTATTATTACTATTATTACTATTATTATTACTATTATTACTATTATTATTACTATTATTACTATTATTACTATTATTATTACTATTATTACTATTATTATTACTATTATTACTATTATTATTATTATTATTATTATTATTATTATCATTATTATTATTATTATTATTATCATTATTATTATTATTATTATTATTATTATTATTATTATTATTATTATTATTATTATTATTATTATTATTATTATTGTTGTTGTTGTCATTATTATTATTATTACTACTATTTTTGTACAATGTATTTGTTGTTGTGTTTAAATCCTTATTGACCAAAGTAGTTATCGAAATTCACACATACATTGAAAGAGTAGCCTCTTAATTTGTTCAACAACGGCATTCGGTTTTTTTGTGAGATACGATTCAGTAGCACTTGCAGTGTTAAATTCCCATTTAATGGCAGCAATAATTCTAGGCTTAGTTTACATATCTCTTTCCGTATAATTATTTGACAATTATTGTGCATTTTAACGGTACAAGTAACACGCTTCCCACCCACCCCTCCCTCTATAAGGTCGAGTTGCTAATCACATTACATTGGGATAACCCTTTACACTAGTCGGAGCAGAATTCATTAAGAGGGTATTACTTATACTTTGTCTCAGGCTGAATATAACATCAATCATTACTTTTTTTCAAAACAGTAATAAAGCAAAGCGATGAGGAAACAATATTGCTATTTACGGAAATTGGTCACACCGTTTCCAAGTGTATACCTAATTTACTTATAGGTTTGCACGTATACACACGTAGATGTTAAGTGTGCTTGCACAAAATGCAAATGAGATCCTAGAAATGATTCTAAAACAAAGTTTACTTCCGAAGTTCAAACTAGATATTTATAGACTTTTTCAATTATTTTCCATCAGACCCCGCTATGTTTTATCAGCTAAGAGAAGTAGAAGTGGCTAAAATTTGAAATTAATTGGTTGAAACAAACAGTAATTGAAAAATCTGATGTAATGCACTCACATGACTTTCTCTACTGTTATACTAACTATTCTTACAATCTTTCATTCCTTATCTTCATGTTAGTTGAGATAAATATTTGCAGAAATTATCTTATTGCTTATTTCCTCGAAGTCGCAAGGGGAATATGGGAATATAGTACGCTTTGAGCGATAGTCGAATCTGTTAAAGCTGATCGCTATATGAAGGCTTTGAAATTCCGTTCCCTATGCACGGCCAAGGGACAAAAGGTTAATAACGACCTTCCATTTGAGAAAAGTAGAAGTATTGCAAAATTCTCGCAAATAACAATGAATATATTCGACATGTTCAAAGTACGATTTGGTCCATCTCTTGCGGTTTACCAGTTGCACAAAAGTCATCAAGAGTAAACAGGACTACATGGGCTATAGCTAGGAAATTCAAAATATGCATTTCGTCTTCTTTACACGATTAACCTCCCCTTATGAAGGACTTACACCCTTTAGGACCTAAAAGTCAGTGCCTAGGGTAGGACGCCTATCGGGGTGCAGAGGAACCGATGAACTGGACGGAATGAATACCTGGAAAAGGTGGCCAGCGAAGCACCAGGTATGATAGTAAGGAAGAGAATGATATGAAATGCAGGCGAAATCGATGAATTGAAATTTGATGGAGCAATTGGAATGAGTGGTGAGGGAAACCGGAGAACGCGGAGAAAACCCAACCAGACGCCGCTTCGTCCTCAGCAATACCATATGCGGGACCCTGTGATCCAACCCGGGCCACCTAGGTGGCAGACGAACGGTTTAACTGCATGACCATGGCGCCACCATTTGTTTTGAAATATTTTAAACATATGGCATTTTAATCAATATCGTTAGAGCCATTTTTGAGAAAATCAAAATGTTCCATCTAAGGGTAGTTTAGGGTTGAGGAATTTTCTTCAGAATCTCCTTGTCGCATCCTTAGAAAATATTTCACTGAAATACCAACTTTGGTTTTAACCAACTTTTCGTTTTTGAGTTAATCTGTTCACAGATACGTACGCACACACGACTTCATTTATTCAGGGGACTCAAAACATTTATTTCCGTTAAAAGTTCCACCTCAGAATTTTGGGTGAAGTATACTACTTCCCCTACTTACTATACGTAGTAGAGAAAGTAAAAGGTTGTATGTTATTTTAAGAGCTTAAACAAAGTATTTTGATTAATCAATTTGAATTCGGAGCTTCAACAAAAAAATTGTTTTCTACTATTTACCTACTAATATAAGAAAACAAAATGAAGATTTATCCTTTTCCATTTCTTTTCGCATTTCGGAGTTGAATATCCCTTTCTCCACACTGCTTAGTGATATGAAACTTTTTCAGGCAATCTGGCCTAAGCCGTTGAATTTGAATGAGCCATGGGATTCACAAAAGAGAAGTGTGTACCATTCTCGTGATTCAAAAACTGTGCATAGTGAACTTGTCCAAACAGCTGCAACTTCCATTTGTAGTATTCATATTAGTTAGGCGAAAAAAGGAGAGAGAAACAAAAGCCTGCAGGGGAGGAATGATGACTGCAAGCTGACGTGTACTGATGCCAGGCCCTTTGATCACTGTAGCGGATTGTATGAACGCTGCAAGCATTGTCTTCCATCATTCATTTACGTCCCATTCAAAAGTGGATATGATTTCAGGATGTAGTCTGGTTTGGACGCAAACTCATGTTTTACATATTTAAGAACACAAGTACACAAAAAGCCTCGCCGAAAAGTCCTATGGTCCTATCTGTACACAACATATTTCACCTACATTCACTACAGACAATACCAAACAGAATGAATGAGATTAAGATAATTTACAGTTAAGAAAATAGTATAAGCCTTACGGAACACCGTTGCCGTATTACGACAGAGAAGAAAGCTATACCTATTTTTGACATCATGAGTACACATTTCAGAATTCTATGCTTCATCAAAGAAATGCAATAGATGTGAGACATGGCAAGAGAAGTGAATGCAGGAATGAACATATGGTGAATCAATATTGCTCTCAGAACCAGTAAAAGTCGCTAATTATTAATCCTTGCACATATAAAAAAACTAAACTCCTAGCGCTACAGCCCAGGAAGGGCCTTGGCTTGCCACCCAGCTGCTGCGTCCCTCACCTCTGCCCACTACAGGCGTCATTGGTGGGGTACAGTACTGGAAGGTGGGACGTGGTCAGCGCCCCGAGCCCTCCCGATCAGTTATGTGGTCTTCGCAATCTGGAGCCGCTACCTCTTCATCAAGCAGCTCCTCAATTGGTCCCCCCCCCCCGCGACCTAACGAGGCTGAGTGTACCCCGTGATCTTTGCACATATTTGAACCATAAACACTATAGGGAAACATTCTAAGCGTCGCCATAATATTTTAAGAAAAAGAAAATAACATGAGGGTGCACCGTATGAATAAAATCCAGCACAAATAAACAATATTCGTTCACTTTAAATAGCATTTGGTACTGCTCAGAATCCGTCTCTTTTATTTAGTTTATTGTTTGTTTATTGATTTATTTTCGTTTTATAACTCTCAAGAGCTTGAAAAAAGCAAAACGCCGTACACCCTTTATCTTGGTGGTCATTTTAGTGCATTAGGATCACTAGAAATATCACAAACCCGAGCAAGTTATGGAAAATCTTTGCAACGTGGAAGCGAAGATATGATCAGCATGGAGGATTGTTGCAACAACTTGAGAAAAACGCAATGCTTATTAAGAGGTCCGTTATCTCAATTTTCTAAACCGCAAAGTATTCTGCTAAAAGTGTAGAATTGTGAACATACCTTTCGTCTCTATAAAGAAATGGGCTGCAAACTTTTGTGTATAGATGACAACGATATATCCTGGATTATGCGTTTTATAAACATATATTATGTATTCTATTTTACAAGAACAAAGCTCTTTATGAGGTAATTATAATTATTTCTAAAACATACTTCAGATTTATGTTCCTTATTTATTTGGAAAATAAGTATGTTGAGATATGCCTCTAAATTAAATGGTTTTAAAAATAATTTTTGCCTAATATAATTATAAGTTTCGGCTTTTTGTATAACAAACTATGCAGGGTCCTATGATTTATTCAATCTTTCCCACCAGTCAATTGCTCACGAGGTTAGCACCTTGAAGCGAGTTTATCACCAGTACCTCTGACTGAGCACCAACGAAAGATGAGTGGAAGGGGTGAATGTAATCAGCAGAGAGCGGGGTTTTAGTACGAAATCCATCAAGTTAACTGTGTATCTACAACGGGAAGTGGAAGCATCCGTGACCTTGCTGTGCTCTTGTAAACAAATAGAGTGGAAGGCAGTACAGCCCTCATGCTACCTGCCGGCTCTATACTCCATGCTGTTAATCTCATTCCTATGTCACTTACTAAAACCCCGCTCCCTGGTAACCAGTTTAGAACTAACCTTAGTAAAATGGGGCTTGTGTCGTACCTTTTCAGTATTTAAATGTGCAACTTCCTTCGCGTGTCTCCGGCTCTAATGACACACGTTTCTAGTACAAGCAAGCTTGTTCATACTCTTTACAGTAGTAAATTAAAACTAAACTGCACAGAATAAATTAGGAAAACATCACACAAAAGCAAAATATCGGTACTGTAATGAAAACTAAACAACATTTGTATTGTAGGAATACATGAAAATCTGAAAGTGAAATTAGTAATGTTAGGTACGTCTGATATTTTAATCCTTGTTTATCTCGGGACTTGAAATTCAGGGTAAAACGGAGAAAATCATTCACACAACGGTCAATATTGGAATGATACCCTTACAGTTCGGAAGTAACATTCAACCATTCGAATTCTGCGTTTGTGTTCACCTCCATCTCGCGTGCAAAAATATGAACAAAATATCGTAGTTAATAACAGTTCTGCACCACCGCAGTACATCAACTTGTTTACGAAGTTGGAAACCCATGCAGTGCGAGGTTCGATACCGCAACTCCCCTTTGACACAAGGGGCTCGCTGAACTAATAATCACGTCATTCATTATAACTCACTGACGGTAAAGCCAAAATAAATCTGAAGACCTGTTATAAATTATCACACCAAACATTTTTGAGCACAGTTCTCCTATTTGATAATATAAAGGTAGAATGTAAACAGTATAGCAAAACTTGATATTTCCCAAAGTATGGTGTTCAGCAACGCTTCAGTTGCTGCTGAAGAGCAGGATAAAAGGTTTATGTGCATAGTTGATTGTGCAACAACGTTTTATTTTATTATAGGTTACTTTTAGTTACTTTTATTTGTATGAGCTCACCGATAATATGGCAGTCCTGATTAATCCCCTTTAACATATTCAGCATCCTGAAAATGCTGTCCTCCGTGGTCTAGGGATAACATGCTAGCTTCTGGTTCCCAAGGTCGTAGATCCAAACCCGGCAGAGGGCGGCGGATTTTTTTCTGGCGTAAAAACTCTTAATGTGGCCTTCTTCGGAAGGGAAGTAAAGCCGATGGCCCCATGTCGTAGATATACGGCACGTAAAAGAACCTCAAGTTTGATAACGGGCACCTGAGAATAATTAAGCGGTCTTTCGTTTACTCCTGAGAATAACAATGAACACAAACGCTCCTTGCACCAACTGCATTTGAGTAAAGGCTATTGATCCCAGTTATTGTCCCCCATAAGGAATTCACAAGTACCAGTTCCTTTCCCAATACAATAGTCTGTGCTGTTTTCAAAAGTTTCGTTTGTAATAATCAGACCTGCTAATTTTCACCCATGTCTATGTGACAAACAGAAGTGTGGCAAGCCTTTTTGATTGTAGATCAGTGATATGTGCTTGGGAATATTCTGTCACTGTTACAAGTTCAATCAAATGCAACGAAATCATAGATATTTTGGTGCATCTTTTTGTGCATTTGGATAAATATCTGTCTATAGGTTGTAAACCCAAGTTGCTTTTGTTGGAAAATTTTGCACTTTTAATTTTTGAGGTTCATAGTTATATAATGAAGCCACTTCTTGTATTAAATTATTATCTTTGTGAGGGGGCTAGGAACCCAACAGTGAACAGTTCGATGGACCAGTGTGAGGTAAAAATGTCAATCTACGGAAGAGGTCTTTTGTCATTTTTTCGCATTTTGACTTGTGCAACATCAAATTGCAGGCTTTAAACATACGCTGCTTGGTTTGGTGATGTTGATTCCTGCAGCACGTTAAACGATCAGGGAAGGAGACATCCCATGCATAATTGTGAATGAATGTATCTGTGCGCTACGTGATTGTGGAACACCACATACTACCTTGTTGCCAGGGCAATCAAGTGTTCTCCCTGAACGCGTTTGTTTATTGATGCCAGATTGATCGATGTGTTATACACATCATCAGATGCGTATTGTTCTATAAGCAACATTGTCTCTTCTCTCTAGAAGTTCACTATGTTTTTAGTTGTTTCTTCCTCTTCTTTTTTGTTTCTTGTAATAAACTGCGTAATGTTTCATGATTCTGGGTGAAAATATTACTTGAAATTCCATAACCATGTTGCACTGACTGTCAAGGGTATAAATCAAGTGATTTGACTTCTTCACGGTCCCATTTTAAGTTCACACCGCTTCCACAAGCTTCCACAAATTTCGTAAACACTAAGTAGTATAACTGCTTATATCTCCGTGACTGATAAATTAGAAGACGTCTTACCAATAGAATCCACTTTTGTAATACCGGATGGAAGGGAACTAATTACATTCCTTCTAATGTGTGCTTCATAGAAGCATTACAAACAAAAAAGCCTAATGGTATTTTGTTCTTTGATCAACCGAGTTCGAAAAAATAAATGGTTTTTGTTCCAAATTGGATGTGTAATTCCACAAGAATGTACGAAGATAGTTTGCTACTTGTAAGATGCGTAGAGTACCTTATTTCTGACATAGTTTCGATAGTAATTATGGGACATCCCACAGGGTTCCGAAATAATTAATCAGTTAAAAGAATTACAGGAATATCCCGAGCAGCTTTTTCAGACCTTAAGTAACTCGACAACCTTGCGTTTACGTTGGTCAGGGATCTGAACCGGTTTCTGGTTGTAAACATATGGATCGCCTGTAATTATTTTTCCGGGCTCTGCAGATCTTCTGGTGTCGATTCCTGTTTTGATGACGGTGAAGTTGATTCTTCTGATGAAGTTTTCGTATTCGTTGGGAATTATCATTGTTTCAGGTATTGTCTAGTCATCATATACATCTCAAGTCTGCGTATATATTATTTCTGTATTACACTCTAACATATTTACTAAATACTGAAACATTATATCATCTGCTTTAATTCAAAAGGAGAGCTGGAAATTGTCATCTGAACTGGCAATAATTACCTCCTTATATAGATGCAAAAATTAGGCCAGCGCTCTGGATAAAGAACCTATCGAAACTACCAAACCAAGTCCTCTGGAGTGCGGAAACGCTTACAGTGTGTATTGTTCTGCGCGGGCTATTATTTCGAGGAAGACCTGCCATTAGCGGCATCTATAGGCCTAGGTAACCGGGCGCTATGCGCTAACCCCGGCGGCCCGTATGTAGGTTCACGCCGCGGTGAAAATACTATTTAAGTCATAGAAAACACTGGGGAGCAAAGGGCTAAATGGAAATCAGAATATAAAATTACAAGTAGAATAATAAAAATATTTGTAACAATATTTTGAAAAATAAATCCATAAGGCAAGGTCCGACCTGAAGTAGAGCTAGTATACAGAGTCATACAGTGGCTCTTGCCAACAACAACATATACTTCATTATGAGCAACATATAGTACGCCTTTGTGACATACTTCAAATTAAAAAAGCACCTAGTAAGAATAGTTCTCACACATGTCTCCTGAGTTATAACTAAGGGAGCCATCAGAGACACCAAATGTGTCCTCTCAAAGGAAACAGTATCAGTAACACTCAAAACTTGATAAAATCATAGCAGTTGCGTTATTCTCTCACACTTCCCTTAAATCACAGCAACAACCTGCGGTTTGAAGCTCGCATGGTCTGAAAAAAGTATCACTCTCTTAAAGCATCATTCCAATAATTCTAATATGCAACACGAGCTCAATATTTAACACAACAATAACATCACCAGAGACTGTGAGGGTTAATTCTCGGGGAAAACCGTCACATAAACATTTCCTCCATAAAGCACATGTACCAGGGTGAGGCTACCGTCGCATAAAACATAAAACATTATTGGGGTCTCTGACGGGTCACATCTTAAACCTAGAACAACATAATGAACGAGCAAGGAAGAGAGATTATCATCAGACGGGAACTTAATATCTTCTTCTTCTTCTTCCCTCAAGATTAGACATTTATATCTGTAGCAATCTACATATCTTGTTCGTGGCACCTTTTGTGTGATCTTCCAACATTTCCTTTTCCTGTTGGTTTGTCATTATTAAAATGGAAATGTAATCTCGTTCCCTGTTTACTCTTTTAATATGACTTATACACTTAGTTTTATGCCCTTTAATTTTTCCATTCAGATTGATACCTTTAAATCTTTTCTTATATCTTCATTTCTTTTGCAGTCTGTTCTCTTATGTCCTGCCACTGCTCTTAAAACCTTCATTTCGTTTACTTCGAGTCTCCTTTTGTTTTTGTCTGCCATAGTCCATACTTCACTCCCATAAAGTAACACTGACATTACTTTATAAAATTTTAACGTTGTATCTTTTCTGCTTTGCTTTTCAAACATCCTTTTACAGTGCCATTAAAGTAGTTAAAAGCCTCCATTTTTTAATTCAACTTGTTTTTATGTGATATGTTACATCATAAATGCTTAAATTTGACCATCTATTCCACAGTCTATCTTCTATAACAATTTTGGATTTTATATTTTCTTTTACTTTCACTTCTGTTTTACTTAGAGGATTGTCATGTTATATTGTTTTGCTATTTTATTCGGAGCATAAGTTGACTTTTAAAATTCATAATTCTATTAAAGTGACAAGTGTGAAAGCAAGCAGAATTGATTAAAAGGAATGCTAACTATGGTACTGAAAAGATATAACCTGCAGGGAATAATACCTGTATATTCTTTCTTTTCTTCTTTTTTCTTGTGTTTGTTTCTTTTGTTTTGTTTTGCTAAACAACAAGGTTGTGCTCATTAGGAATACGGAGTTTAGCCTATGGTGGTCAAAGCTGTCGAAGCGGTCAAAGAGCCAAGAGCAACTGAAGGATTGACGTCCTTAAGGGTCGCTTCATAGCTGACGTCATCAGAAGTACCCCATTTCTCAGTTGGGTGACTTGAATTTACTGGAATGAACGCTTTACGTATGGCCACGGGGCCGAATGTTCTAGTATAAAACTTCAAAGCTCATATAAATAACATACAAGAAAAATAATATAAAATGGCCAAAACAAGCCCCTTTTAGTTTCTGGAAAGATAGATTAGCAACGGAAACATAAGTAACGACACCT
The DNA here is from genome assembly GCA_030765045.1 of Tenodera sinensis. Lineage (NCBI taxonomy): Eukaryota > Metazoa > Arthropoda > Insecta > Mantodea > Mantidae > Tenodera > Tenodera sinensis. Next base: position 50,069,165 of record CM060964.1, read on the forward strand.
TCTGTATGACTCATGGCAGACTTTCACCGGAATCAAATAATATGGAAAATATGAAACAAAGCTACAAAAAAACAGATAAATTACATATAAGAAAAGCAGCATGAAGAGAGAAGATTCAATCATAGGAAGCCTTTAAAGATTTAATTATCTTCGTGCGTGACTCATGCTGTATTCTACTGTAATCAATGTTTGCGAACAGCCACAGAGCCAGAAACTATGGAACAACACTGTGTAACACACATAAATTACATCTAAGCAAAGTAGCATGAAGGGAGAACATTCAATCATAAGAAACCTTCAAAGATTTCATTATTTTCCTAAATGCAATGCACAGTACAAGAAAAATCGAACTTAAGAACGGGCAAGTGCATTTTCTTCAGTAATAGAGTGAAGTTTGAGTAGGTAAAGGGAAATGGGACAATGCCGGGCCGTATCTCATGCTGGAAACCGCGATATCTTATAAAACAATCCTGTCTCTATAAAGTTGAAAAGAAAGGGGAATAGGATCCGAATGCAAGAGTATCTGATACTTCTTTTCAACTGTACCAGTTGTGTGTAGAACAATCGAGAGGCAACCATATACAGTTAGCGGACAAAATTAGCAACAATACCCAAACATACCACATAAGAAAATTACAAACAAATCAGTATAATATACAGAAAACACTAAGGTGGGAACAACAAAATCCAAGCCGAAGGTCTCTTGTACAGGAATTATAGACATCAGAAACACAATTATTAGGCAGAAATATTATGAACAAGAGCGGGAAATAAGGGTAATAAAATGTAGAAATGTCAGCATTGAATGTTTTCTACTTGGACCAACAAAGTGTAATAAAAGTGACTAAACGAATGAGATTACCTTAGCAAGTGCGTATGAACGAGATAATACCACTTCGGAATCCGATAAGCCCGCCCTATTTACGAGATTTTATTTTATAGCACAAAGATGGCGTGAAAAGAGCAGAACATGCTATTTTCACGATACTGCGCATGCTCGACGAGAGCGCCCACCTAAGGAAGGATGTGAAATCCACTAATTTGGTGAGATTTGAAGTCATCTTCTTCCTAACCGTATCGTGTTTTGGCTACAGTGATGCTTTGACTGCGCTTTGCTTAACTCCTCTTCTCACAAGAAGCAACCCTCGCCTACGCTTTGTGGCTTAGAGATGACGGTGTTTGTTAGTGCTCTGTTGGCAGATTTGCGGCTGTGAGTGAGATAGCGTAAATATAGGGGATTGCTGAAGAAATAAGCGCTTGCGAGGGGCTAAACCTCGCTGGTAGGCACGGATAGATTGCAATTTGTTATACATAAGAAGAAAGCTGAAGACAGCTGAACCCTCTGTCTTCCAAGACACGCTGCTTGAGAGATGGACGCTGTGTTGCGATAATACTTTGTTCAGAGTCTTCTGAGACAGAGGAAGGGGGAGATAAGGACATCGCATGGCCGGCGCGTGTGTAGAAACCAAAACAATTCAGGCAGAGTTGCAAGGTTTATGCAGACATTCTGGCATGATTTGTGGTGCACAATAGAGCTTGCAAAAAGCTCTTAAACCTATATAAATTGTGGCGGCCGTGGGAAACAGGTAGTGCACCTGCTAATTATAAAGCAAACTCCTTGTCCACAGGATGTAGCCAACCAGTACATAAGAAGACGGCACACACTATTCAAAATGTGTATAATTACTTCAAAGGAGGGAACGGCAAATGTGACTCGCTGATTGCACATACTATGGCTGCCATTGGGGTTCCCAAACGTACAGCAATAAGAACCATTAAACTAGATATTCAGAACTACACAATTCCAACAGAGAGGAAATGCGATGAAAACAAAACCATTCGTCAATTATGTAGGATTCATGGCTTCTTCGTCGTCTTCGAATAAGAAGAAAAAGAAAACGAAATTATAAGATACTAAGATTGAGTAAATACTAGTGTACATATCTATGTCTATGTAAATAATGTTTCGTTTTTCTACTTGTATTTCCTACTTTCGTACTTTTTGTGGGGGTCGTATGTAGTGCCAACTGTGTTGATATATATAATTAATAAAGGAATACAAGTAATTTATTCCAAGTACATATGATAATGTAGTCTAGTTTTTTATACTAAATGTAATTATTATCTCAGCGTGAGAATAAGTTATTCAAGCAATGCCAATTAGGTGCACAATAAACAAACAAATAAAGGAAACATGTAAACAATGCAACAGAAGTATGAAAGGGACGCAGATATTGCAACAGTGCAGTTTGCTATCGGAGTGTGCCAGCACGTGTAAGTAACCTACGGCACAAGCAAACTGCCCCTCCCACTGTCTCAAAAGTCTCTGAACAAAGTATAGTACACTTAGTTCCATATATGCCATCGCTACTGCTTCACGTGGCATTTTACTGTTATCCGCGTCAAATCTCCTGCATATGACAGTAGCCAATAGGAGCGCGCTGCAACGTAGCCATGCCGTGTGCTTGTGCATGAAAGAGATAGACGTAGCAGCATGTTCACAGCATAAGAATATCGTTTGCTGTGCGCTTTACAGAGAGATATTAAGCAAAACTGTAGATCAAAACTTAAGTAAAATCTGGGTAATCAGTTAAACTAAATAAATGACCATAAGTAATGTATTAATTTATTCCACACGCTGCAGCAGTTAACCCTTGGCACTTTCTAAAATCGAGTTTGCACATTTCTTCGTCACTTGAGTTCCTTTTGAGCTTATAATAAACTATTAATATCCGAGCGTTAGTCTAGTAATTACTAAGCGAGATGAAGTTAGTTCTGACTGGGCAACACTGCACGCCTGTGATTCGCAACAGCCATGGAGCCTCTGAAGGTCATAAGCAGGAGGAGTGTGTGTGTGTGTGTGTCCGTGTCCGTGTCCGTGTCCGTGTCCGTGTCCGTGTCCGTGTCCGTGTCCGTGTCCGTGTCCGTGTCCGTGTCCGTGTCCGTGTCCGTGTGTGTGTGTGTGTATGCGTGCGTGCGTGCGTGCGCGTGTGTGTGTGTGTGGAGGAGTACTTTTTCTTTGTTGTTCGACGAAGCAGTGGCGTATGTTAGGTAAAAATGACATTTTCGGTTTTTTAATATCATATAAATATTCTATAGACACATGTGAATCATTTTGGCCAAACATTTTCGCTGCTCGCCATTTTTAAAAGTCCAGCGACATGTTAAAGTCACCTTTGGGCTTCATTGAGCACACTTGGGTGTACCATACTTTTGCTTTTCTTTTTTTTTTCTTTTTTTTTTTCCCCCTATTTTCACATTTTGTATGACATTTGTTCCTCACATTTCAGTCTAATTTGTATGTAAATTTGAGTAATCTGAAACGTGTTATCTAAAGATTCAATTATTCAATGGCTCACTTTTCGTTTCCTGTATGAAGGTTCGGTCCCTAGTCAATACCATACACTGCTTAATAGTATGCCTTACAAAGAAATAACAAAACATTGAAACCCTTTTAGAGTATTTTATCTATATTGCTTTATTTTATTTCAGCTTTCTCCGTATGCCATAGTGACTACACATTAAATTTGGGGTTAATTCATAAGTAGTTAGTGTTAATTGCGCATGAAGGCTGACTTCAGTTTGGCAAGTTCTTCCTCTCAAGTTTAATGTGTTTAATTTAGAGAAAAACTGTTCTAAGATGTACAAAGACCCGTACATAGCTGCGATTCTGGCAGCAAATGATCCGAGACGCGGATATTTAGAGGAATCAATGTTTGAATACATCTAAAGTAACACATTCCTTAAGCTTACTTTTTACAAAAATGTCGTTTTGGAGACCATTGTAACTCTGGTCTTACGTTCAATCAAAGCGATTTTCAAAAAGAGAGATCGTGTTCCATGTTTGCAAAGTTACAAAACCTTCAATTTCTAAATTCCGTGAGCAAAAGCTCCAGGATATTTCAATACTTATGTATTCGAGAATCAGAAACGCTTGAGTGACTTCAGATGAGCAAAATGAAACTCACTTTGTTTTGGCTGCACATTCCAAACGGTTATCATCATGGAAAATAATTTCACCGCATCATAGATGTCAACAATGCATTGATCCGGACCTTGAAGTCTGCAGTTCAGCTTGTTCAAATGTTCTAAAACATCTTCTATGAAAGGCAAATTGCCAACCCAATTTTGTCCTCTAACTCTAAAGGAAAAAATGTACATTTTCTGGCATTTGTAAGGTTTTAAATAATTTCTTTGAACTTCCTACCAGACACTTCTTTACCCCAGTCATTGCTGGAGCACGTCTGTTACCACTGATTTCAGCCTTTTCAGGTCTAGATTCTTTTTGTGCTGTATCTTTCAATGCTTGGAACAGCTCTTCTATTGTTGTTTGTTCCTTAAGGGTTACAAGATTCCTGTACAGAAAGATTCTTCTTTACACCAGGAATGAAGATTACTAATTGAGCCTTGTCGTTAATGTCTGTTGTCTCATCCAGTGCTATAGAGCTAAAGAGTAGTTTACAAACTGATTAACTTTGTTCTGAATATCGTTTTCAATTACTTCTGCAGTTTTTAGCACTCTAGTCTCGACGGTATTAGGAGATTAACGTATGTTTTGAAAAACTCTTCTTGTTCAGGACATATTATTTTAGTAACATCACACAGACAAGATTTTGTAAACTCTCCATCTGTAAAAGGTTTCAGTGCTTTGTAATCACAGTCGGTGTTTGAATATCATGTCTATCATATTTGCTAGTATGTGCTTCCTTTAAGCATTGTAAAGCTGTTGTCCGTTCCTGCCCTACAAAAACAAATAAAATCACCATAATAATCGGCTATGTGAAGTTACATACAGCTATAGTTATATGGGAAATCAAGGTATTGGAACTTACTTTTGGGTAAGTTACAATACCGCGCAGTACGCCACAATATAAACTACGCTAATTTGCATATGAAGTCGGTATTAAGTGATATTGTAGTATGATCTTTGTGGCATTTCGCATAATTTCGTTGCATATTACTGTTGTTGACACCCATTATTACTTTGGAGCACAGTATACATCTCACATTCTCGTTATGACTGCTGAAAAAATATTTCTCCTCCCATCTAGCCCTAAATGGACGTTTCCGTGCTTTTGGAAGCATTCCTCTCAGTAGAACACGCACTATTCATATAACAGACTGAATCGCCACTGATATCGCTGCCTTAACGAGGGAAAGCGATTGAGCGAAGAGAGAGATACTGTGGCGTGGAAATTGGTCACAGGCCAGGCGCTGTCTCGTGAAATCAAAATTTGCGATGCCTGCTATACATACTTAAACTGTGAAGGTCATTAGAATGTCTCACAAAACGCGGGGACGGCATAAATGGAAGTGACTGTACTAATTCAATGAACTCGTAGGTGCGAAGTGTTGCCATGGAGGCTTGTTTACGTTTGTCATTTGTCATTAGTCTGTCCTCAACGTTTCAGTTGTGTACATGTAGTGAGTTAACTGCATGTGTTTCGTTCAACCATGGCTGGCTATTCATTTCGTGAACAGGCAGACATGATTTTTATGTATGGTTGCGCGAATGGTATTGGACGCGAGGCTGCACGGGTCTATCAGATAGTCTCCACACCGAAGACAAGTGAGTAAAAGCCAATTTTTTCGCTGTTTATAATCGCCTTACTGAGACAGGAACCGTTGTACTACGGACCATTGATCGAGAAAGACCAAGAGCTGTTCGAGCGCCGGAACGCAAACAACAAATGTTAGTGTGTCTAAGACGATCCAAGTATCAGTACAGGACAATTGGCTGTGGCATCTGGTACATCTCACAGTACAGCAGGAGGGTACTTCACGAGCAGCTCCTGTATCCATATCATATTCAACGTATACAGGGCCTTTCGTCTGCCGATTATTCACTACGGAAGAGCTTTTGTCGATGGTTGTAGCACAAACATCCAATCCATTGTTTGTCTCGTCAGTTTTATTTACAGACGAGGCAACGTTTGGGAGAGATGGAATTAGTAATTTCCACAACGTACACGTATGAGTAGATCGTAATCTTCATGCTGTACTTTAGGCAGTAACAGTTTAGGATTCATGTGTGGGCTGGAATGGTAGGTGACTGTCTGGTAGGTCCATACGTTCTACCAGCACGTCTTAGAGGTGCTGTCTACAGGAACTTTATCCAGAAAACTTTTCCAGACTTACTTCATGAAGATGTACCCCTGAAAATAAGACAAACAATGTGGTTTAAGCGTGATGGGGCTCCGGCATATTTTAGTCGCATTGCTCCTAGAGGCACTGACTGGTATCTACCATGACCGATGGAAAGGCAGAGGAGGACCAGTTCTACCAGTTCCATGGCCTTCATGTTCTAGCGACCTCAATACTTTGGATTTGTATCTATGGAGGCACCTTAAACTATTGGTTTATGGATCAGCCATCCCGAATAACACATCGACGTGTAATGGAAGTCTGCGGAACCATTCTACACCATCCTGGGTGTTTTGAAAAGGGCGCAACAGTCCACGATTCGACGTGCAGGTATGCCTAGAAGCAAGAGGAGATTTCGAGCATTCATTATGAGTTTTGTGCATTATCAGTCTACCACTGTGTTGAACAGCTCCTAATGATAAAAAGAGGGGTTATGGGACATATGTCCATATGAACCTTTTTGCTTCTTGTTGTGTAAGGAAACCATACCCTAAGTTTCTAAAAAGTATTTCTGTTACACTTGTATAAGTGCAGTAGCTCCAAAGGATGCGACATAAAATTATTCAATAGAATTTCCATACCACAAACTACCATTTCAATGGAAAGATTATCGAAGATTTTTATTTTCTCCAATTTGGCTCTAACAGCTTTGATTAAAATAACATAGGTACAAGTTATTTTCATGAGAAATTAATTTTACATATTAAATTATATAAATAGCCTCTGAATTCGCTTCATTCTGAATGACTTTTGCTTAATTCGCAAATCTTAAGAAAGCAGACAAAATCTTGATGAACAAGAAATGTAGAGCTCGTTAACGCACACAGTTAATGTCATATATTTTTTGTGGAGTTACCTTTCCAATATGCTTTTAGATATGTACTAATGCTTTCTCATCTGGGAAGTAGTTATTCCTTTTTTCTTTCCTCATGGTAATATAAAAATCGTGGATTTTTCATGAACGTCATAAGGACGTACTCTTATAAACGTGAATATCGTTTTACCTACCATATACACTACAATTAAATGTATAAACGTGAAGTCGGTCTGGGTGGCTCAGTTGGTTAGACGCTGGCCCACTGATCTCAAGGTCGCGGGTTCAAATCCGGCCAAGACCGATGGTTTTTAAGCGCGTTTAAAAACGACAGCTCCATGTCAGTAGATTTACTGGTATGTAAAAGAATTCTGCGAGACAAAATTCTGCCACACCGGCAACACTGATGTGATCCTGGCAATTGACAGCTTCGTTAAACAGCAAAATAATTTCCAACTAATTTTGAACGGCTTTTTTTTTTAATGTGAATTGGAAGGTTATCTATTAACAAGAAGTAGATGGTAGAATAAACTATTTTGTAAGAATAGTTTGTAGTAGAGTGAGTGGAGAAATTCATGTGAGTACACCATATTAGGTTTCTGGGAAAAGATTTGCAGTCTGAGTAAATTACATCATTATGTAGCTACTGAGCCCACGAAGCTGTTAAATAAATGTCGGCAGCACCTGTTTCATAAGAAATGAGCGGAAAGCGAATCTGTTCTGCGGTGCACATGTTTGTTTAACTTCAGCCATAAAGCAAGGGTGCTAGCTCAGAGGGAGAAATACGTGGTTGTAAAACCCCGCCCTGTCAATGTCAATGTAGATACGATTGCGCTTGGAACTTAGCCATTGCTCAGCTCAACCACTGCCCGCTATATCGACGGCAGATTCCTCAGCCATTCACATTCCTCTTGAGCAATAATAGTTCAGGCACACGTTGTATAATAACTAGAGACAGGCAAAATATTAAAATCAATCTCAAAATATGAATTGTTTGCCAAAATATGAAAATATGAAGAAAAATTCCCACAGTATTTTGAAATATACATTAAAGTCAAAACACCTTTTAGGTTTGGAGCAAGTTCACGTCATTAGTTAAAAACCAGACTTTGTAGGTCTTTACCCCTGTTTAATAATAAAATGCAAGGCGAGTCAGAAGACACCGAACAATTTTAAGGCGTGATTCAGGGATTATACTATAGTATATTCTTATTGGCAATGTGTGTCCGTAAATATCTTGTTATCGAGTTAGAGGGCATTAATGTTTTTCAAACACCGCGTCGGGTTAGATGAAATTCCGTCGAACAGGTCGCTACGGATTTTTACTACAAGGTATTAGGAGAGTTTTTGAGTAAGAGTAGCGGCGTCTACTTAATTTTAAATATTACAATACAAAACTCTATTGTACATCTTGATTTAATTATGACACTAAATCCATGTATTCTGAAGTAGGTCAAAGCTTTTAATCGATCTACAATGATGTTATTCTGGAAAACGTATACAGATTTATCATTGTTAGTAAATTTTTCTCCGCCATTAAAAGGCTTCAAAGGTAGTTAAAACAATAACGAAACAAGAATTGAACAAGTGCTTAAGTTGGAAAGGGTAAAGGGTACAGAAACAGAGGGGCACCTCGCTCACTTCGAGCTACACAAATCTATTGTGGCTACCACCACCCAGGAGGCAGGGATGAAATGAGGGAACCGAAGGTGCCACACAGGGTTGCAGCTAGACAGGCCACAGAGACGCGCGGAAGTCCCTAACAAGTGCTGAGATCTTTTCATCTCGGCACCACACCTTGGTTCCGGTGTCACACTGAGCGTCCCCCGCTCCCCCGACGAAGGAAAAGAATGGCAAAACGCCACCTAGCGCCGAGAACAGCAATTACCATGCGCAATCATCCACGCCATCTGCCCAGCAATCCCAACACTACATGCCTGAAAGTACACCTGAAATATGATAAGGAAATGGAATGAAGGGAAATGATGGGAAGGAAACCATGGTATAAAATAATGCACCCCAGCATTCGCCTAAGTGACACGCGGAAACCACGGAAAAACCCATGTCAGAGTGCGCGGCCGCGGGGATCGAACCCGCGACCTCCCGAATACGGGCCACAGAGTTGGAAAGGGTAGAACGAGACTGAAAAATCTTGTCCTGCATACGGCCGTTGTGTGGAACAGTTTATCTCCAAGTGATAAGTGTTTATAAATGATGTTTTTTTTTTCAAAATGGCGACCTTAGGCTTCGGAGAATAGTTGATAACACCGTAGCAATGATTGCCTAGTTCTTTCAAAAGTGCCTGGCATATCACGAATAGCATCAAATGCTACAACCTCGTGCCCTTTGCACATTTCCCTAAGCAGCACTATGATGAATATCGGTCAGTTGTGCGTAAGGTGGAATATTTTTATACTAGGCTGTACATCAAAAACGCCCACCAGTAAACGTAACCGAGATTGATGACCGGAACTACAAAGTGTTATATCATATATGACGGAATCCCTTACCATTCAAGTAACAAACTGCAGGTTTTAGGTTAATGGTGATATAAAAGCGGAATATATGCGATATTCCATAATGCAAGAAAACAAAACATAAACGGTATTCCAATGCCGAAGGGGGAGCAAGGAATATGCTGTGACAGAATTTAATCTAACCCGACGCGGTGTTTGAAAAACATGAACGCCTTCTAGCTCTATAATAAGACGATTATGGGCATACATTCCCCGTAAGAAGATGCTCAAATATAACCCCTGAATCACGCCTACAAGTTATTCGGTGTTATTCTAACTCATCCTGTATATAATGAAATCCAGACAAGTACAGGATTTGTAGATTTTCATTATTGTGAAACCCTTAAACTTAGAAGAAAAAGAAAAGAAGTTACTAGTTGCTTTCTCCTTTCTTAACCTAACCCCGCGGCGCAACAGCCCTTGCGGGCCAAGGTCCACCCTCCGGCCGCTGCGTCCCTCACCTCTGCCCATCACAGGCGTCATGAGCGAGGTGCAGTACAGGAAAATGGGACGTGGTCAGCGCCCCGTTCCCTGCCGGCCGGTATATAGGGTCTTCGCAAACAGGGGGCGCTACTTATCAATCAAGTAGCTGCTCAGTTGGCACCTCAAGGACCTTACGAGGCTGAGTGCACCTCGGACCACGTTTCCCAGCAGGAGAAAATCCACACCGCGCTACCAGGAATCGAACACCGGTCTCCCACATAGTAAGCAGCAGAGGTACCACTGCGGTAAGGAGACGCCTCTCCTTTTTTAAATACTAAATGCCACAAGAGGCATAGGTAAAAACTCTCCAAGAATAGTGTGTTTTATTTCGCACGCGGTTTCACATAGAGGAAATGGTACATGCAAGATGTAAATCTTGCAAAATGTGATGAAATATAATAAGTTCCACAAAATATTACGATTTTACCAAAATATTATTAAATATTAAACTTTTGTCACATGCACTGAATTCCACACACACTGTAAAAATAATTGTTCCCATAATAGTAGTAAGCATGGTTTAGAATATGAAATTTCGTATTGTAACTGTGTCTAGTAATAACATGACCATATGGGTTTTACTGCAATCAGGCAACATGTGCATTTTGTAACATTATTAATTTACTTTACACGTACATGTACGCAGAAAGTAAAGATAGAATGACTGAAGCGGTATAATAAAATTAGCGTTGAACTTTACTATGCAATCTAGTCTTTAACTGAGCGGTTCTCATAACGACTGGAACCTGCGCTTGGGTCAGTGCCACTGAGCACTTGCGCAAAACTGGTAGGTATGAATTTAAGTGCTCTGGACATCTTTTTTCCGTCTTTACTTCTTGTGTACAAATATATGTTATAAGACATTAACATTGTGGCATGGAAATAATATTGTGACAAAATGACAATTTGACAAATCCCACTTCGGACACCAGTGTGACAAAATGACAAATCCAGCCCAGTTATTTTTATCACTTCATTTTTTCTTCTCAACTTTTGCACAAAAACACAGTTCTCTTCTGCTGACGTTAACGCAGTCTACAGTCTTTCGTGATATTACAACTCCCAACTGTTTTCTTCTCGTACCGTTGAATCAGTCCTTTCGTTGTTTTTCTTCACTTTCTCTGTCTCTCATACAATAACTCCGACGATACAATCACTCGACACTCGTTAAAACTTCTTCACTTCGGAGCGACGTACCTTTCACGACGACACTACCGGACAAACACAGCTGTGTCGCACTCACATACTGACCGACTCATGTCTGTAACTCTCTATCCTGCTGTGACGGTGTAACGTGCACCTTTCTAGACTTCCACAAACACGCCGGCCGCCAGATGCTTCTCGAAGGTTCCAGTAATATTTTGTTAAGCGCCGCGCTCATTGTTAATCACGTATGCACAAACAGTTGCGCTATACAGCCTGACCTTGAGCGCCTTTGTTTGCCCGCCGGCTTGATATGTGGTGTGAAGTAGCTTAGCAACAATCGTCCTTTGTGGTACGTTCCTGGCCACACAAAGCATATAATTCCATTTTCCACAAAATAATAGTTTCCAGTTCCTATATTTTAGATACACATTTTCCCAAAATTATTTTAATTGCTCACTTGGAACTTAGTTCATTGCTTACCTTAATGTGTAACAATGCTCCCGTCCTAAATTATGAAAGTTAATTGTAATGTTACTGCATTCTGTAAACACGTACAAATATGTTATGTTTAAGATAACAAAATAATTACAGCCTGAAAGCTAGGCTCCATAACTGCAAATTTAGTAATACTGATTCTTGCGTATTTCTTGTGACTTCACAAAAATAATTGCACAGTCGGATGCATGAAAAAGTGCTGATATATTGCGCAAGGAAAGTCCTGGGTGAAGAAGAGCAACGGGCACTTTGTGCCTTAGAACATCACTCTACCCGGTCTACTATCACCACTTGAAGTCATTTCTGTACACGTTTTCGAATAGATGCGTCAATGAACTGGTGTTCAACAGTATTCTATATTGTGTTCTTTGAAGCGAGGATAACATGTAAGTATATGGATCCCTAAAACACATATGTCTCATAGTTATTATTTTGGGGATATTTTTGCAACTTTGCACTAAGCAAAAATGCAGACGATAATAGGTATGTCCCTTTGTTATTTATTTTTCCCCTTTTCATTATTTTTAGATTACATTCAGGAATATGGCCTGTAACAATTATGACATATTTAAAGGAATTGCGCCGGATATTGCGACGATAATTTTTCCAACGAAATGCATGATGATTGTGATACAGATGATGTGAATCTTCTTCCTGATCGACAGTCTGAGTGGTGAAAATGAATCCTACAGGTTAGAAAATGAGAATGGCGTTACCGGTCCAGTTGAAGTACACTTTACTGCCTCTGAAAAGAGTGACATACTTACAGGAAACAAATGACTCTAGGTTTGAAAAGACAACCAAATAAAAGAAAGCTTTGCAACCGGCCAACGAGATACAGAAAATATGCTTCCAAGTACACAAAAATTCCAGAAAATGACCATGCTTCAAATGAAAAAAATGGGGAGAAATGAAAACAAGTGATGGATTGCACGCCACTTGTGATTCTGAAAATATGTGATGTAGCACTCTGCCACAGATGTTCTGAACCTTACCACAGTTGTTAAAAGTCGTTAACCACTCCAAATGTTTCAGTAAATATGTGGTTTGGCTTTAAATGATCCGTAAATGCTTTAAGAAATAAAGTTTAATCACAAAATACATAATTTTTCAGTTGCAATTCTACCTCTCAAAACATTGCCCACACACAGCTTGTATGTTTAAAAACAACTACAGTAAGTTTGTTGGCATAAATAAAATAATAAAATACATAAACTAGACAGAAATGTACTCATTCATTATTACTGTATGTTTTGATACCGTTAATGCCCAGTGGTCTATTTATAGACTGGGAGATGTTGGGACCCCTGGGTGAATGAAAAGGGAAACAAAATATATTGTTGACTTACCTTATGCTGAACCAATATATTACATATGTTCTTTTTTCAATTTTTGGAAAGAAAAATAAGTTGGGTGTTAACGGGTTAAAGAGTCTGGCGTACACAAAGTATGAAATGTGGAATTCTGTCAGACTTCTCGGTTTTAAGTTACACTATCCCTATACCATGACACATAGACAGGTAGGTATAGGGTACATGGACATTTTTTCTACAATGCTCTTTCTGCATTTTGAGTTCTCAAAACGAGTATTTTTAAATAAATTTATGAATAAATATAATGCTTCAGTTACCATGGCTAAAATAAACTGGAACATATGAGTGTAAACCTCATAGAAAGAACAGTCCTGAGAACACTGTGTTCCTACGCAGTAGAGACAATGAGAAGTAGTATCTGGTCAGTATTCGGAATCTTCCCAGCTTCAGCAGCTCCAGCCTGTCAATCAAGCACCATATCAATTAATTCTCAAGGACAATACAACGCTACATATGTATAGGTAGATATATCCACTTCAGCACAAGAATGCTATTATCCACCATCCTGACGTGTCAATATCATAACTATTCAAATGCAATTCAACTCAACAATTTAATGCAAATTAATATGCTGGTCAAAACACATCTTCTGAATAGGAAGGGAAAGCTCGGATTATATGGAATACTAGTTTTAATTTCTGCCATATTTGAGGTAATAGTATTATAATTTGACTAATTATGTCTTAGAGAATAAATTGAACCTCTTTATAAACTTCTTATAACTTATCTTGAGCAAAAAATTAGAATTTCTTATTAATTTTCCATAAAAAGGTTTCAATTGTTATTGCGGGTGATATGGAATGCTACATAAATTTCCCAATTAATAATTCTTTTTCAAGTAACAAATTTACCTAAGAGCTTACTTTATTTCCTACTAAAATGCTCTTCTCGCATAATAATGCACCAAATTTAATTACAATAATATAAGCTACAAAATATAGTGTTGGTTTTATTTTACACTGAAAAATTTATTTGCAGAAATTGCAAACATAATGAAGATTTTCCGCTTCTGCGCATTCATTGTGTGCCCACATGTTACACATGAGGCACTGGACTCAAACTTTCCCTTTTCTATCTTCTGAATACTTGTCACTACAGAAAATGCACTCTGCATCTCCATCCGAGGAAATATCTGCTCCCAATTATTACTGTGACGTTTGGTATTTCTGCAGAAAAGAATTGCATGTATTATAAAAAGTTATAAAGTTATACATTTTATTTGTCAGAAGCAATGTGGGTCTTATGGAATACTTGATATAAACGCAGTGCAATATGGGATGCGAGTATTCCATATTACCCGCCACGCCATATTGAAATAAACAGCGTCACTGCACGAAAATAAAATTAAGTGAAAACGAAAGATCTGTGCAGCACGAATGTTCCAACCTTTGTTACAATCGTAGTATTAGTTTACATCTATAATATGCACTCAAATATTTATCATAAATAGTCAAATACTTAACTGCAAAACGCTTTAGATGGCATAAATCAGATGATTCACACTCAAAACACCATGTGGCACGAACCTGGCGAGAATGCTTGCAGAGCTCTGATGTATTTCTAGTAGACACCGTTGGATATCAGTACCAAACAAGCAAGTAACTGGAGTATTCCATATTACCCGCCTATTCCATATTACCCGAGCTTCCTCTACATGTGCAAATGTGCTGTTTTAAGGTAGAAGACTCAGTAGTGGACTCTGGATATAAATGGTTATAACTGTTCCACAGTATCTTTTTCCAAAATAAGACAATTTCAAAACCAAAAATTTAAATAATTTTAACAATCGGAATAAACTATTTTAATGCTCCAAGGGTAACAGTATACCATGTCCTTTGAATACACTGTGATGCTAATTTCGGAAAACCCTACCAAAATTCAGATTTCAGGGTTCCTTACTGACTATTTGGTGATGGTATTTGATTATGGTCACTTTAATTCATTTATTTTGGTGTTGACAATGTCTAGTGTAATAAATAAGCAGGTGAAACAGGTAAATTTGAAGGTTTAAACATTATGATTTTTACTCAAAGAAAAAATGGTACCTTTGCTTAACACTTAAAGCATATACATAGGTTCTTCATCGTGCGCTTTAATATTATGAATGATTTTTAAGTATACATAATCGTGGATCAGTTCAAATATTATAATATACGTCCTCGTTGCAAAGCATGTTATGGAGCAGGGATGTCCAACCTTCTCTCTTTGGAGAACCTCACGCAGTGAGCGATTATTCCGCACTCCATTTCTCAGGCAGAGGGACATTCAGTCAGTATCCAGTGACGGGCACAAACATGCGATTATATGGTTGTTTCTAAGTCATACCTTGAACTTTCTGAGAATGTCCTCAGAAGACTTCTTCATTCTGGATGATTTTTGCATAAATGGTGAACAGTGAGAGACAGATAAAAGCTTACTAAATAAAGAATGTGGGTCTGGTTAAAACACACAATTAATGTAAAACACTTAATTCTTCTTTTGAGTGAACCATTTCCGAGATATTCTTTCTTGTTTGTTTGAATTTGCCAATACATATGATTTTTAAAAATAGGAATATGTTATTACTTTTTATGTATTGGCCTTGCAAAGAGAACGGAATTTCAAAGGCATCACAGAGCAGCCAGGTCTTAAAACATTTCACTATCGTTTAAAGCCTACTGTATTCCCATATTTCCCTTGCACCTACAAGAAATTTAGCAATAAGTTAATTTCTGAAAATGCGCATGTCAATTAAAATGAAGTAGATGGAGAAATAAGCATTTGCAAGAATATTGTACTTAAGAGTGAGTAAAGCTCTACATATATTTGAGAACAGAGTTTCCCCAAATTGAAGTATATTAAAAGTCTGTATCGCAATGTGTTACACTTGTATCTTATAAGGCTATGCACTTCGACTCTGTCGCCAAATATTGATAGATTTCTTAAGCGTAAGCAATACCAAAGAAGTCGCTAATGAGCAGCTGTGTAGCGCATAGGTTTTGAAAGTGCTTTCGTAAATCAAACGCAACGTACAGCTTTAGAAAAAATTATTGAGCGCACTAAGAGTTCAAAATATTTCTAAATCCCACGTCGTGTTGCAGCACCGTTTACACAAGTCGATATTTCCAACATGCAGCTGAGTTTATTGATAGTCTCTGTTCCATAGATCATCGTCTGTCGGATACTCAAATAGGCTGTGTCTTGAATCACCACTCGCATTAGTACACATACTCGCAAGTACAAATACGAGTGGTGATTCAAAAACAGCCTATTTGTGTGTCCGACAGATGATATATGGATCAATAAACTCAGCTGCATATTGGACATATCCATTTTGTAAACCGCACTACATACAACACGACATAACACTCAGAAATATGCTGCTCTCCTAACACGCTCAATAATGTTTTCCATGGCGCTACATGTAACTAAACCGCCACTGCAACGCAATACATGGCTGAGGGTTCAAGAGAGGCAAAGACCACGTTTAATGGAAGGAGATAAACACAAACTATCCTCTTTCGAAAACGTTATACATCGCTGTTATAGAGAATTGATATTAGGAAATGCAGTTGCAGCAGTTAGGATAGCGTGCCGCTGAAGTGCGTGGGGATCTCATCCAACGAAAGTTTGTAGTTCATATTTGTGCCAGCCACTTTTTTCCTGATGAAAACCAGCAGGACCAGAAAGGAAAAGCGATCTGCACAGACAAGGACGTGTGGTTATCGAGATAGTTAATGCAGAATGGACTTTCCCTCAAATCATTTTATTTCTACCAACCAACATCGCTCTACCCAAATCGCTCTTGTCTATGCCTTCTTTTTACTTTGATCAAGATCAATGTACCTTGACTCAAAAATTAGAATGTGATACACTAAAAAAGTATTTTCAATAACAAATAGCCGAGTGATTAAATGGTACTAATGATAGAATCTTCATCAGTGCAGGGCCAGCACATATGGCAACGCTATATTTCTCCTACAGCACCAACGCTATATAATACTGTATTAAACGACCATATAAACATTTACTCCTTATAACGCTTTTTTTGTAAGGGCAAATAGAAATATGAGGACGCTCCAGTAGATACAAAATGGACATCCGTATTCATCGTTTTATACCTCCAAAGCGAGGGTGATGGATTTTTTCGGGCGTAAAAGTCCTTAGCACGGCTTCCTTCGGAAGGAAAGTAAAGTCGGTGGTACCGTGTGGTAGATTTACAGCACGTAAAGGAACCTCAAGCCCCATAAGGATGCCTCTGAGCAAAATTAATCGGTTTTTCTTGACCAGTATAGAATGGGACGCTGAGAATCAAAGCAGCTAAAGAGGTTCCATAAATAAAAACTAATTTAAAGTTTCTGTTGTCAGTTTTAATAGAAAGAATGTACATTCTTACTTCTGAATCTGAGGTAAACCTAATTCCCCAAGCTAATGCTAATATCCCACACCACGAATTATTTTTGTAACTGAAGTTTCAGCGTTCATCAACAAAAATGTCCAGTTATGATTAAAATTAGGGTACTCCACAGGACAACTCACTATACATTAGTTCTCGCCGTGAAGAAGAGCTCCCTAAGGAAGCCGATATATCTCTGTCTATAAAGTGTGCCGGAGAACGTTCAATTTACGGCGACAGAGAGACACGCTGGAGACTGATCACGCTGAAATGTCCATAGGGATTGCTATCCAAAAAGGGAAGTGGAAAAAAAGAGCGTATGAAGTCCAAAGGCAACAAAATGTCTCCTTTGACCTATTTAATCTATAGTATAGTTGAGGTGAAGGCAATATACTCGTGTCTTGCCCAACGCATAGTAATGGTGCCGCTCTACCTGTCTGGCAACCCCAACTCATAAGGGCAGGAAATTTAAACTCAAGGTGTATAAACTTTTAAGAAAGTAAAACCAAATCTGGGTATCCCGGAAGTTATTGTATTTCAAATGTATCTTGATAAATATTGCGTTGTTGTTTGTTGGGAATTAAACTGTGAAATAGAATACCATCTTTCCTGTAGGATTTCCGGAAAGTGTTCGTGGCATCATTATTACTCTTTCAAATGCAAGAGCAAAGGAATCTGCATATGAAGGTTGCAGCTGAAGGATTCATTTACAAAATTAAGTTGTGCAGTCTTTAACAGCGTGCAGACATGAACATTCTAATGGATTCATATACTTCAAAAGATTTTCGCAGTCAAACAATGGATACAGGTTAACAGACCGGTCAGAAGTATGATTAGAATAAACCCTTTTAATCATAAGAGCTGTGGTCTAAATCTTCCACATGATTAACTTTACATCTTGCCTAAGGAAACAGTTGAAGGATCACCAGTTCTAAGTCCTAAGAGAGGAACATAAGCTACGCGAAGCAGCAATATGTTAAGGCTATGGAACAATTTCGTTAGCATTACTACATCTTAATATTTTGAACAAGTGACACAAAACCTCTGCTTAAAAGCAGCAGCGCTACGTGAAATTCAAACATTCTTCTACTAACCTGATAGTTTACTACTTGGTGTTCAAACTGGAGGTTTGTGGATTAAATGAGGTAGTCATAGCAAAGTGGAACAGAGTAATGCACCCATCTCACTAGAGCCAATTTTACAAATTCCTGATTTCTATGCATAAGTACACTGTAAATTATACATGCAAACATGTACAAATCGCAAAATGTATGCAGCATAATATGCAAAAATGAACGAACAGAAAATAAATAAACCATTTTCTTTGTGAACAAGTCATTACCAATATAATAAGCAACGTTGTGCCTCTTCAAACACGACCACCAGGCCGTAGTGAGCCGCAGTGAAATCACGGGTGCTCTGGTTTCGAGATTTGAGTGAGCGAGTGAGTGATTAGGGCTTAAGGGCCCGTCGACAGCTAGGTCATTAGAGCCCCTGATTTCGAGATTTGGTTGGGGGATATGTGAACTGGATTTCAACTGTTGACGAGGACATTCCTTTGTCTTATCGACCGTGAAAATATGGATTTTATACATTCAAGATGCTCTCGGGTTTCGAGCCAGGTGCAGTGATGAAGAGACATCGACGTTTCGGGAGTGTACATCTCTCCCATCTTCAGGATAAAGAATGAATAGCAAGAGTGAAGGGAAACGTCGATGTCTCTTCATCACTGCACCTGGCTCGAAGCCCGAGAGCATCTTGAATATGTTCGTCGCCAGGAAAGCTTCAAATCATATTTTGGATTTTATATTTCACCCCTTCTCACCCTCATGCTTATGGGGATGAACATTCACTTAAATACAATTGGGAGTGTCACTATTCATTTCAACGATCTTAAAAAACATGGATTCGTTATTAATATTGCTCTTTTTTATTATTATTTAAATATGTCACCCCTTTCAACCCCACAGTTTTGTTTTCCAGGGCACATGTTTACCAAGTTTGGTTGGAATTGCCCTAGTCGTTCCAGTTATGGTATAAAATATGTACATATATCCACTTTGTCATTACTTATTGATTGAAGAAGCATTATTAAGTACTAGTAAATACTGGTTAGGTAAAGGGGAAACATAACAACCTAATGTTGCATCTAAGAATAAAATATTTCGTATTAAACATTTAAAAGATGCATTTTCCCTTAGAATAACAATTTATGCTTATTATAAGACACTCCTCAAAAATATGTGAAAAGTAGCTTACAAGGTATATAGCTTCTACAGGCCTTTAAATATAGCATATCTGTATTATACTTGGCATATAAATCCGTACTCAAACATCACTCTTGTATTAAAGTGGTACAATGTTACATTCTACGTTAATTAAATTTTAAAATACTCACATAACCATGCCCGTGTCATAATCTACCTTTCTTCAAGCATATTGTAACATGGTGCAACGTTTTGATTATTATGGTGCATGTACAATTTGTTCTCCATTTTGACTTCTTTGGAATCCACCTCAGCACTGTGAAGACTAGGTAGCAGCACTGTAATATTGGGCATCGTAATTATTTCTAGCAAAGCCTTTGTGAACCTATTGATTGAAAATGTTATGTATAATCATGACGGTGAATATGCGCACTTTAGGTCCTGATATGTTGCTTCTTTCTGTTACTAAACTACTCTTGGGGCTTTAATAAAATTATTCCAATGTTTCTTGTGGTACTATACAAAGTTTTAAATGAAAAAGACCCAGCCTACTGCTTAAAAGATGTAAGATGTATATTATAAATATTTTATTGCAATTCTGCGCATCGGGGTCAAATGAATTATTTTCAAGTAGTAAACAAAGTGCGTAGAATGTAACCACACAGTAGTATCTATATGGTTTACTGTAGACATTATAATGTAACTAAACTCCAGCACAACAGCCCATGAAGGGCCAAGGCTTGCCGCCCAGCCGCTGCGTTCCCCACCTCTGCCCACTACAGGCGTCATTGGTGGGGTGCAGTACTGGAGGGTAGGGCGTTGTCAGCGCCCCGAGGCCCCCCCCCCCCGGCCAGCTATACGGCCTTCTCGACCTTAATACATTATAAATATTTTTTTCAGCATTTAATTTGCAAGCATCATTTTGTATTTCAGTTTACACTAATATAGTGGAAAGACATTCAAAATTACATACCATGAATGCTAAATAGGTGGAGATTTTAAATACGAAGTAATCAGGGCAGCATAAAGACATCGTATTGTTTTTCTTTTAAGTAACTAATGTATTTAATACAGAACACTAAAAAGGCGAACATTTGCCAAAAATGGTGAATCGTTTATCCACGACCCCTGTTAAAAACGTTACCCTCTAACAGCTTCCTTCTATCGCACTTGAAAGTAATCAGAAACCTGGCGCAGTTAGCAAAGCCCCGGTTATGCAAATAACTCCTATGGCGCAATATCCATGCATCTGTGACGCTTACATTATCTGCACGTTATTACCAATCGCTAAGAAAGCACAATTCGAGATATTATATCCTTCACTTTCATCGCAGTCAGAGCATACTTCCATAGAAAATCCTGTGCTGGAACTTATTTCTGAGATACTCCTATTCGCAATTGCCAAACGTCGATTTTAAGGAACTCTTCAAAAGTTCATTTGATGTTTAGTGTTTTGTCTTATGCATCGGTGGCATGGAACGTAGTTGTATTGCCTAAAGTAATGTATGTACTGCAGTATCAGAATTTGGCCAGAATCCCTGATTAAATGTCACCTTCCCTGTTTTTACTACGCAAGACAGCCATTTACTCCGTTAATAGCGTTATGATATCATTCGACAGCTTTTATCTTCAGTAAAATAGTTCATTCCGCACATATTATTTGAGGCAAAATAACTAACTGTAGTGCATGCATCTGAACCATTTTGTATGTAAGTAGTATTAATAACGTGGTTATTCGGAATTAGCAAGGAAATGCCCATTTTTACTCAGCTCCTGATACAAAGTCGCTTCATTTTCAACGTTTTGCACTACACATTTTGCAGATGTATAAGTGGCAAACAAATTCCTTTGGAAGGTCTATCCCCAGATATCAGCCAAGAAAGGGGTTCCACTTTAGCATTCCAAACCCTCCACACCGGCTCCGGTATTCATCACACAAATAATGGAATTCAGATCACCTCCGACGATATGTATATTGAGCGCACCTTCTTACTTCTTTTCGATTCAGCTCCCAACAGCTTCGCTTCTACGAGATTGTGAGAAGAAATATTAGATGTAAATTAATCTAGTCAGTGCTATATATTGTATAATTATTGTCTTCAAATGAACAAAAATATTGTTTCAAATTATAATAAACGGAGTTGTATGTTTAAAGCATGTGGGAGAAGTTTCCGTTTTAAAACCTCTCATTCTAATATGTTTCAGTTGGTTTTCAAGTTATAGAAATTATTTCTTTTTGGAACAATTAAAATTTATTTTGTGCTATAAGTATGTTCAGCAAATTTGTGACAAGAATGTCTTCAAAGTTGATGAAAAAACTTTAGGGATTAAATAGTAGGTAATTTCAGTACCAAATACACTTAATGCCAGATGGGGGAAGTATTGTTTTTTTTTTTTTTTTTTTTTTTTTTTTTTTTTTTTTTTTTTTTTTTTAACGTTGTGTGCCTTTTCACTGCAACCTATTAACCCTTCAATGTGTATTCTCCCCACTTTAAATAGATCTTGGGTACAGTCAAGTGCATAGAACCGTGTCGATAAAATGCGCTGTTATTTATGTTCGTAAGAAAACATTAAAGTGACTTCGCCATGCACTCACCTGGCCCTACTAGTCCACTTAATACTTTGTCTGACTTTAACTTTATCCTTCGCTTCTGAGTTTGAAAGCGAGCTATCTTCCTGTGTTAATGCTTGAGTGCCAAACCTTTGACATGAAACCATTAAGAGGCGGGACTCATCCAAGGGCTGGAGTGTAGCGTCGTTACGAAACATGGTTTCCAGAAAACCAGGTGAAATGTTTCCATCCCCTCGCCCCCCTTCGCCGCTCACCTAGGCCTGACCTTTGTTCGTAAGCTAATGAATGTGTCTGATTTGAATTCAACCCAATAAAATTTTGGCAGCTAGGTCTGTTGGGGAATCCAGATGATTAGGAGATTCTGACAACATTAAAGAGTATCACTATAGGAAAGCCACGTTTCCAACACTCGAATGTACAATAGAGAAAACAATACCTAGCAGCATAATAAAACGTATCTTGTGTCAGGATCATTTAATATAATGGAATAAAATATAGCTAAAAATTATGACAGTTTAATTATAATTCTTATCAGGGTACGTCATAAATAGTAAATAAGAATGTTCTTGGAGAAAACGTTAAGCAGTCAGTGAATTTTCTTTTAAGATGTTCAACTAGAGCTCGAATTCTCAATTTCATCACCTTTAATAACTATAATTTTGAAATGTGATTAAAATATCAAAATAGAGCTATATTTGAATTTGAAGTGCAGTAATATGCCAGTCCAAAAATGGAAATACTTAACAAGTGTTAAGAAACAAAATATATTTCTTTAAAAATCAGAACAGTAATATTCTAATTCTAACTTCTTTACAGAGTTTTAAAGAAGAGCTTGTGAACTAAGTCTAATAAATCTTTGCTCTAAAAGCTCTGATCTGGAATAAATTGATGGATTCAACTGCATGCTGGTTTGTTCATGTTTCTCCTATTTCCCGATGATTGCCTCCACAACATACGGGTATTAATTAAAATCACTGTCGACAATCCTCTACCAATTCTCACAACTTTCTAACAGTTTTAGGTAAGTCGTATTCATGAAACCAACGTCATGTTTATTGGCATCAGTTTTATGTAATTCTTCACTACAAAGTTATTTGAGATACAAAGGCTTTCCTATTTTCGCTGATTGAATATCGGAAATAAACAACCGTGCCTCACACACTGACTCGCCTTTGAGAAAGCGTTTCCTTTGACCTCTTTCAGTGCATGAGCATAATCATCCTCAAAGTGCATGTGCACTTAAAGATAAACTTATGTTTCATTAAACTTAGTCACACGAACCCTATGACACACGAGAAAGAGTCTTCTTGTCCTGTAGAACTGTCTAAACAAAGTCTCGTATGATGTCTGCATTCTTCTTCAGGGTCAAATAAGTGAAGACACAATAGTTGAACTCATTGACAACTACACGATGCCTATTTCCTTCAGTCAAAAAGAAATATATGCATAAATTCATTTGCAAGTTATTATTATCAAGTTGAAACAATTCATATAGTACTAAGTCATAACCAGGGCCCGAATGTTTATGCCGTAAAATGTTAGAAATGTGCAGGCATTTATAACCAAAAAATTAGAAAATATGACGATAAATATGCCCTAAATTTTTTGGTGTGCATTTTCGAAATCTTCAAACATTTAATGCCGTTTAAATTAACATTACAGTAAAAATCCACTTTTAAAATTTAGCACACGAATAACATTAATATTCTTGTTAAATTTTGAATTTATTTAATTGGTCAATCCAGAGATAACCTTCACCTTTGCACAGAATTAAATATGTGCCACATTTTGAAGGGCGATCAGAAAGAAGAATTACAATAGCAAATTACATATAGATGTAATTCTCCAAATTCTCCAAATTCGCGGAAACATACATTTCTAAGAAAGATGATTGTAACAAATATTACAGAAACTAGCTAGCAGATGTGTAAATCGGTCTTTGGGACGATTGCAAGCACATATGCGAAACCGGAATAGAAATATAAAAATATGACAAAAATTCGGAAATTTAAGAAAAAATTTGATTATAGTATGAAACATGACAAGAATATGACAAACCTAGGCTTAAGAAATCAAAATATAACTTTATATGAGCCATTAGAATTGTATAATTTTAATCATCATTGTTAAAATCGTGATTCGCTTATATTTTCCATGGAGAAATCCTACAAACAAAAACTATGATGTGATAAACATACGGGCCGTGGCCATGACATATCCCCTTTAGGCAACTGCACTACAGATTGCAGTTCATAAACCGTCACAGTTGTGTCGGACATTTTCTTATCTGCACGTTGCTCTTCTGTTGACAGTCCCTTTCGTTAAGGTGCTGTCCTACCTCTTCCTAATTTTCTCCTTTTTCTTATCAACATTATTGAAATCTGATTGACACACAAATCATTTACAACCTTACTTATTTTTTCAGCATTGCGAGAACACGACTACCGTTGATCAATACAATAGTTTTAGAACTCATGATACTATCTGTTGTTTCTACAGAAATGGAAACCATTGTTACGCCCGAAGTTTCTAGTGTCTCTCACATAAGCATATTCTTCAGTGGAACGGCTAGCATAACTTTGCAATAAGTTGCCTCTTTCTATATCAGGCAAATCTTAAACCACAGTAAACAATTGCTATCTCTTTTTCAGCGAGCTTGTAATTCGCACACTTCTCTCCATATTGTGGTTGAATTCCCGCTTCCACCCTGAAGTAGGGTTTTTAGTGTGAATTTCATAAACCTTTTCGTTAATGCTGCATTTCTTCACGCAGCTTCGGTTCCAGCTTATTTTGTATGCTTTGCGAGTGATGCATTTTTAGGGGGTTTTTGATGCTGCGAACATTTTGCAACGGAGAGTGCAAACTGATAACAGTTGAACACGTTGATAACGCGGCTCCCGTCATTTCTTCGCGACTGTATCGAGAAACTGTGCATTTAAATTCTCATCACCATCACTCTCACGTTCGACCTTCTGCAAGTATACTCTGCTAGTTATGTCATCACAATCTCCTGAAGATGACTCGCTGTCTGGTGTTTCAATCGTCAAATCACCCGCACATGTTTGGTTGCAAGTGGAACAACATTCAGAGTGTAGCGTCCCAAAAAGATTTCCTTGCTTATTCATTTATAAAGTAATTTAAAAGACTAGATGTTTTTCACTATTGCATATACCAAATATTTACTAATATAATTTAAAATGATACAATAATATATCATGTTCTTTATAAAGCTGGGCAAAAGAGGTGAGACAATACCAGGTGTTTGATAACGAATTCTTCCTTTCTCTCTCGTTTACAACTGGTATGTTCATAGTCGGTCTGGGTGGCTCAGTTGGTTAGACGCTGGCCTACTGATTCCAAGTCGCGGGTTCAAATCCGGCCCAGATCGATTGTTTTTAAGTGTGCTTAACAACGACAGCTTCATGTCAGTAGATTTACTGGCATGTAAAAGAACTCCTGCGGGACAAAATTCCGGCACACCTTAGACGCTGATGTGACCCTGGCAATTGACAGCGTCGTTAAACAACAAAATAATTTTAAAATAATTTAATTTTGGTATGTTTATAGTCTATTTTCTTTGAAAAGCTAGCTCATTTTAACACTAGCATCAGTAGCAAATAGCACTATTTCTCAGCAATTGGTCATGATGCATGAAGTGAAACAGAATTAACCCAGAAAAATAATTTAAATAATGAAATAGAATATTAATAAAATAAGCCTTAAACTTTTATAGGTATTTGGAACCGCAGCTTGGCCACAAGAATGCAGTAAGTATAAATGTTGTACGATAGCTTTCAAAACACGAGTATGTATTTCCACATTTCCACATAAAATCTAACTCACAACCGTAAATAGGCTATATGTTGTTTGTAATCAGACATAAACGAACTGGATGTATCCATGACGTATATTTTCTACAAGAAGGTCATGTTTACAAATGCAAACAAGGCTGTTCACATAAACATTTCCTGAATTATATCAGCATAAACAAAAGAAAACGGTATTGGCGCAAAGAGTTACATTGAATGAAGGTCTTGCCTTCAATTCAGTAAACAAGTGGAAATAAGTTTAAATCTTTCACTGGCATTTCGTGCAAATAGTGAAGTGAGCCCGCTTTGTACTTTCCGCGTGATAGTATCCTACACCCTCATTTGTCTCGTTTACATATGTTGATAAGTCTGCGTGCTCCGCTAAATGTTGACATGACTTTCTTACAGTGCAAGGAGAGACTAACACAATATACGCGGTGCAGTTATACATAAACTGTATCATAATTAGCACCTCAAAGAATGCTAACTATTTTATAAAAGAGAGGAAACACAAGACAGTTTCAATAGCCCTGCCCACAAATCTTACTTGCAATAACCCCACATTTTCTACCGTTTCCTTCTTTTAACTGTTTCATTTTGTTTCCTTCTTTTCAATCAAAACCGTATATAGATATCAGATGTTTATTCCGTGGAAGCTGACAAAGTGAACATAAAAAAACAAAACAAAACACACTTTCATTAATCGCACCTGCAACATTTCTGCTCTCCAATCTTTTAAAATTTGCATATTGCTTCAAATAGCATCTTTAGTTTTGTCCACACACATGGCTTGTCCTCCGGTCGTAGAGATATTTACGGGGGAGATGGGGTTGGCAGTAGGGAACATGTTGCTCCATAAAGTCCCCGATTAGAGCTTGGCTGATGTCAAGATCGTTGTGCATGTCGAGTAGCCGCTGGAGTGCTTCTTGGAGGTTTGAGTGGTCTTAGTTCTGAATATCCGGAATCTCCGCTATGAGGTCCCGAGAGCACTGAGGGGTCGGTCAGCGTGGTTGTTCTCAGTGTCGTCGGTGTGGAGTAGAGAAAGTAAGGTTTCCTCTGTATTATTTTCCTTCGGAGGCTATGATGCACGTGGCTTCAGCGAATGGTGCATCAACAATAGCCTGATGTGTCTACGGCGGAAAAGCTTCGACGGGTGATGCATCATCTGAGGCCTGATTCACAGGGAGTGTCTCACATTGTGGGACAGGGTCCAATGTGATTGGTTCTTCCTTCCCATGGTGCGAGGAGGGTCGGCTCTTCTTGGAGTAGAGAGCGTATGAGTGGGGAGAGGAAATAGTCTCGGTCCGAACCACAAAACCTCGTGCGAGCGCTAAAGGTATTGTGACTTCGTCCAGTTTTCTAAAATGTCACTTCACTAAATTTCACTGTTACTTAATGGTCCAGTTCAACTTTTCCAGAGACTTCGCTTAGCTCACACTGTCACTTAAGTGATGTGAACTATTTCCACTGTTTACTGTCACTTCATTTTGTTTTTATATTCACTTCACTTCCTTCTTGTCAACGTAGTGGCATAACGAATTACGCCCAATGTAGACTCTTCTTCCGGACGGTTCACTCACTGGGGAGTAGTCTCGAATCGCTTATAGTTGCAGCACTCACTGCACGTCATCACAGTCGTCACCAACTTACTCGGGAACAGCACTTTTCGCACTCGCTAACTCACTCCGCGAGACTTGAAAGGGTGTTTGCTTCTATAGCCATTGGAAGCTTCAACACAGTTCTGGAATGTTCGAGAAAGAGAAACATTCAGAAGCCTCTAGCTATCTGGCGATAGCGCTTATCGTGTTTACGGTGGGCGAGCGCGTGGCTTGTCCGTTTACAGTTCTGACTGCCCAACACTGTATTTCTGATAAGCTTTTCCCCAGTCACTGCGTAGCAATATATTCTGGAGACCCACTAGTGCTCAATAAAGCGAAAAAACAACTGGAACTTTGGTACGAAGTTAAAGATCGATTGCCTTCAGTTGCATTGAGGTAACTATCAATTATAACAACAAGAGGTCATTGTCGCATTGATGTCGCAGGTTGTGCTGCGATTTTCATAGTTAAAATGCATTAAACACAATAACACGCATGCCGCTTTTTCAACCATTGGGTCCCTATTCGCCAAGAAAAAAAATGAAGCTTTAACTTGTAAGGAATGATTTTGGTGTCTTCCGCTGAACAACCATCTGCCAGAGACGGAATAATAAACTGCCCCGTACTGAGGCCACAAATATCTGCACTCAAGACCACAATAGGATAACTTACTACCAAGGTTGCATGTAGTGAAGAGAAAATCGGTGCAGTTTGGTTTCTTTTGTTTGTTTTTTTTCCTTCCTTCCTTCCTCCCTCCCTCCCTTCCTTCCTTCCTTCCTTCCTTCCTTCCTTCCTTCCTTCCTTCCTGCCCTCCTCCCTTCCTCCCTTTCTCCCTCCCTTCCTTCCTTCTTTCTTTCAGTGATGGGTGCCTCCAAGGAAAAAAATGTTGAAGACATTAAAATTGCACGTTCCCGCGTTTAATACTATAACAAAGCTGGCGCAGTTGGTAGAGCACCTGCCTGCTGTACTAGGGGTCCCGGGTTCGATTCCCGGCAGGAGGGTAGGAATTTTTCTCCAGCCAGGATTATTCCTCATCCTCTGACTCTAGAAGTATGAATGAAAGTGTGAATGCATGTGTGAATTCAATGTATAAACCCCACTGTTAAGCGAGTAAAAAACCAATAGTCAAGGCCGCCGATATGACCTCTGCAGTTAAAGGCGGGATATAAATGGAACAAGAAAAAAAAATTCAATCCTGTTACTTTTCTATCGCTTTATTGCCCTTTGGAATTGTACTACAAATACACAGTCGTCTTCTTCTCGTAGTTAATACAATCCACAGTCACAACTTTTACTTCTCGTAATCTTGCTCAGTCTTTCCAATGTCTTTCTTCACTTTCACTGTCTCTCATACACCAACTACGACGTTCTACCCTCGTCAATTTCTCAGGACGCACACACGACGACACACACATGCACAGCTGGCTCACACTTACGGAACATAGATCTAGCTCTAAAACTACACTAACTGGCTAATTACTGACTCTGTTGCTTGCTTGCCTCCTTTTATACTGGGGATGACGTCACGTCGACGTTTCTCGATTCCACATACT
Source organism: Tenodera sinensis (assembly GCA_030765045.1). NCBI lineage: Eukaryota > Metazoa > Arthropoda > Insecta > Mantodea > Mantidae > Tenodera > Tenodera sinensis. The sequence continues at coordinate 50,098,250 of CM060964.1, forward strand.
CACATGCGCCGGAAATGACAGCTAGAAGTCTCGAGAAGGCGCAAGAATAGTCCTTTTGCTTCTGCCGTCTCGCCGGTACGTTACATGATGCGAAGTAGCCCGGCCCATCGCCAGTCCACCGCCGTGCGCCGAGCCCTACGTCACAATGCTTACAAACATGCAAGGAACTAGATATTATTAGTGAATTATTCTAGTTTGCAAACACTTTTTTCCGTGTCAAACTTGGGCTTGTGGGAGTGAAGGCCGAAACGCGGGTATTTTCATTGTCAAATTACTTTTGCTAATCCTAGTTCGATGTGTAACATCAGCGTGGCACTGGCTTCCGGTTAGATACAGTTTCCTAACTTTTGGTTATTTTTTGTTAAATAAATTGTATTTGAATAACAAATATAGGACTGATGCATGAGATTCTTATTCACGATATGCAAGCAATTCATAATCATAGCCTATCTTGTGAGAATGTATTAAAGAGGAAACACATTTACAATCAAATGCTTTACTATTGATTATCCCTAAACTTTCACTGGACCTTCAGTAAGCTGTGGTTAGAAAATATAAATAAAATGTCCGTTGTGGCTTCTTGACAATACCTGCAGGCTTTCTTTTAAATATGATTCCGTACATATTGCATTCTGCACTTCACTTTAGTACCCCTGTTTTGTAGTAATAATCTAGTAACAACAGTCCTGCAAAGAGTGAACGCTCATTTTCTTCTGATGCTATTCGTCTGTTAAGGCATAAATGTATCGAATAATGGTTCCCAATATTGATGAAATGAGATTAATTAATTAATTAATTAATTCTTCAAGGGTTCATTGTAGAAATATATGTTAAGATAGGTCGGTCAAGAATTTTAATTCTATGGTGCGAGATTTCGGTGCTACTACTGAAGCTTATGTGGTATTTTTCAACATACGCGCCACTTACCTTATATTTGCGTTGCCTTCAACTAATAGGTATACTGTATCCTTACGAAGTCATTATTTTGATTGTTTTGTTGGTACTTGAAGACGTCGTGAAGCGAAGCGTTAGCCACGCCAAGTTGGTGCTCATTCATATTCCAAATAAACAGTGTATTGATTTTCTGCGGGAGGCTGGAGCAGGCACAATTATACGAGAGGGGTAATAAACGAAGTTAGCGAATAATTGTATCAAGCGCAAAAATTGTTAAGGGCATGGAGAAAATTAAAACAAATTCATTTCCTATTACGCTCGTATCGTGCAACACAAACGCTGCGATGTATAAAGGGCATATGTACCAGTGTTGTACTGAATTACTACTTCAAAAACAGCTCAAGTACTGTCCCAGTGTGAATATTGTGTAAGGATGTTGTAGTCTAAGCTTTAAAACTTTTGACTACGATTCCTTTGCAGATAATAGGGAAGGTGTCGTGTGTATATATGTCAACAGGATTTTGTTAAAAAACCATCATTTGGTGAAGGTCCTAGGAGATCATGGAAAGACGGTGCGTGCTCAAAACATGCGAAAGTACACGTTTGACCGTGGTTCTTTATGAAATGACGGAGCTTGTTCGGAATATAATGTAACTATAACCTAACCTAAGTATACATAACCTAAACTAGCCTAACCTTTCGCTACCTACCAGCCTTTAGTGGCGCTGTCAGATTGTGTGTCCAATGAAGAAGGTACCCATGCCGTAGGGAACGACGTTGAGGGGGATAGTTCAGGATTCCATTGGAGAAGCGTGGCACTGATAGACTTGTATTCATGGTTCTGAATTGTTTTATTTTGAATTGTTTTATTTATTGACTACACAAAAGCTTTTGACAAGGACATACACTTTGGAAAACTATAAGTAAACAAGGGATTCCACTCCATTTAATTCAAGTAACTAAACATATTTATCAACAAACTAGAATTCAAATCTCAGGAGCTAAAGATTCAAAAGTAGAAATAACTAACATAGAAGTAAGACAAGGATGCAGTATGTCTCCGCTACTTTTTTAATCTACACACACACACACACACACACACACACACACACACACACACACACACACACACACACACACACACACACACATATATATATGATGAAATTGCTAGACAATGGATTAATAGTATACCCTTTTATTCAACCAATTTTAATAAAAAAGATTACGCATTAAGTTTAATGTTCGCAGATGGCTAGATTATTATATATAATTCAGAAGAAAATCTTCAAAAGTTAACTTATGCTCTGAATAAAATAGCAAAAGAATATAACATGAAAATCTCCCTGAGATGGCGTTCAAAGGAAAAGGAAGTATACGATCAAAAATTGTTATAGAAGATAAGATTGTGGAATAGGTGGTCAAACTGAAGTATTTAGAGTGTAATATATCGTATAAAAGCAAATTGATAAATTAAAAAAATGGAAATTTTAACTACTTTAATTACACTGTAAAAGATGTTGAAAAACAAATCAAGAAAAAAATACAATATTAAAATGTTATAAAGTAATGTCAGTGTCGAAATTGCTGTATAGGAGTGAAGCATGGATTATGAAAGAGAAAAAAAGAGACTCGAGGTAAACGAAATGAAGTTTTTAAGAACAGTGGCAGGATATAGGTAAGAGAACATACTACAAAAGAAATGAAGATATAAGAAAATAATTATATGTATACAATCTAAATTTAAAAATTAAGAAACATAAAACTAAGCGGATAGCTCATATTAAAATAATGAATAGAGAGCGATTACCTTTCCATTTTAGTAGTTAAAAAACCAATAGGAAAAGGAAATGTAGGAAGACCAAATAGAAGGTAGCACGAACGTTGCTACAAACGGAAATATCTAATGCATGAGGCAAGAAGAAGAATTGTTTAATTTATCTATTAACTAGTTTAAGCTACACTATACATAGAGAGGGGGACTAGACTGCTTTTATAGTTATCTAGCAGGCGTTGGAATTTCGGTGTGCCATGCTGCGTTCTCCCAGACACAGAAGCGAAAACAGAACGTAAACAAACTTAAATTTAAAGAGACACAGGCACAGAGTCCGGCTAGCCACATGCCGGAGAAGACCCCTCGCTGGAAAAAGCTGAATCTATATAGTACCTACCGTCCCGCGAGCTGATCACGTGACGTCAGCAATTGCATAATCGCTCTACGTGTCGGACGATCCAAGAACATGATTCTTCCCCTGAAGATTATACAATATATCTCATTTTGCCTCAGAGTCTGGAAAATTACTTACAAGGAGTGTAACATTTCATGAATTCACTTATGCACATTTTGTCCCAAGCATCTCGAACCTTAATAAATTATACATTTCTCAATGTCACAAACGTATAATCGTCACATTATGTCGGTTATTAATGATCTTCTAGGAGCTTCGCGAAATGACGAATTTCAGCAAAAGCCTACATCCTTGAGATATATAAATCAAAGTAAGGTAATTTTGGAGACGATGCCATTACAATGCATATACATCTACAGTAATGCATAGAGATTCCTACACTGTCACCATGACTGTTAAAATCAAAGAATCTTAAGTATATGTGCGACAGGCTTCTTCTAACAGTCATTCCTTGTTTCTTAATGTAACATGTATATATATTTCACAAACAAAAATTGTGACATCTGCCTGACATTGCAGGTGACCATAAAGATCCAGAATACAGAGATATATGACAAAGTCAATTTTAAGAAGAAGAAAAAAAAATGATTAAAATTAATATTCAAAATATCTAAAACATTAAAAGATTATAACAAGAAGATAACAGTTAACACATTGAATACAAGTGATTATTTAAAATATATAAAGAATCTTTTAGGATATGTAAACATATATTTACAATTTCGGACCATTGCACACCCAGTGCTTTGAGGCAGGTACTTGTGAATTTAAAACATGTTCCGCGGGCACCAAAGAGTAGTCCTTTTACCTCCCATGCATTTTCAGGTACATTATATCTCTCACTAAGGTGAGGAATGAATGGTTGGTAGATGGCTTCCTTTTCCTCGTTCACCTGTGTCGCCTGCTGTAAATGTTGCTCTATTCTTACTGTTGGATCAAGAATGAGACCCTTTCCTGCATCCCTCTTGATGGCTACGATATCTGCTCTTCGATGGCTACCATCCTCAGACAGGCAATGGACCTCTTCATAGACCTCCCAATTGGCTCTCCATTTAAATCGTATTTACCTAACACTGTTTGGAGGCATGTGATATGGCTATCTCATGGTTAGACTTGTAATTTTGGACATCAAAAACAAAGCTGACTGCACTAGGATATATCATAATCCGGGTCACTCATGCCTACGCACTCCGTCAAGGGGGCTGGAAGTCTGAAACCAGTGCATTTCCTCTGTCAGTACCAAACATTACAAGCCCCATCATAATCATATCCTAAATATATGTTATGAAAAAAGGGTGTAAAAACACAGTGGGCAGTGGATGTTAATCTTGGATTTCAATTTACTTTGGTGTCAACTGAAGTTTCTTAAAATATTAATTAGGAGACGTGTGAGCCTATAAGATTACTGATTATACTTGAAATCTTTCATCTTCTGCTCATGCGCCGACTATCTTCTGTCTCAGGTTTTGGATTACGAGACACATACACCCCACACTTCTCTTGCGCAAACTATTTGGGATCAGAGTTTAGAAGAAGAGAAATGTTACAGCACTGCTGCCAAGACTAGGTCACTTGCGTCTACTTAACATCAAAAGGAAGGGATGAGGCACGAAAACTGGAAGGATGACCAGGTGAGCATTTTCCTTACTGGTCCATCCAGAGAGCTTACACCAAGGATAAAATACTCCGCTATGTTACACCAAGTTACCGTTTTATTATGAACGTCCAGGGCCTTAGCCTTCCTAAGTTCTAATTATATTTTTCTGAACATGAGGTGGAGGCCTTTGTATTTTTCTCACGTGTTGTTCATAACAGGTAAAGAAACTTAATTTCTACCTTCACTCTGGCCTCCTTTTCACGATATCCTAACAGTGGCGTTTAAATTCCACTAATTACATTTTAAATGGATCATTTTCTATATCCTATTATTTGCGTTCACATGAACCATTCTTGTTACATTAGAATGCAGTTAACCTTCTACGCCATGATTATTATCTTAGTAACATACGCTTTATATTACATATTATATCTAAATACATTTTTAGAGTGAACCATTCTGGAGTAATTCCTTGTTATTTGTGTGAGTTTTGGAGAACTTATACTTCTGTCAAATGGAACATCGTTATTCATTTTTCATATGTTAGTCGTGGGTGCTGTGTGGCTTTGGGAATGTGTGTGGGCATGGTGCCCTACCTTTAACATTTTTTAACGCATATATTAATACTACTTCTATTGATTACTGTTATGAATAAACGTTAGAATATATACATGATCAGCTCCCAGTAGTGTCACATATGTGAGTATTTATAACGTTTGGATATGCGAGGTACCCGCTTCCACTTTTCTCCTTCCATACCATTCAGTTCATTTGTAACACTATCTCCACTACGCTAATAGTCTCATAGATCCTCGATGAAGGTGCGAGGGTAAACCAGAAAGTAACCACCATTTGGCTCAAATAGCTTCAGAAATTTCATTAGGAAGTTACTTACAAAATTGAACCTTACTTTACTTCTACACATAATCAGCTCCGTTGTTTCAGATTTCTCATATTTCTCGACGAGATTTAGAATACCCGTGTTGTAGTCGGCTACCGCCAGTCCATCAGGTGAAGATGTTCAGACACAGTTTCACCAAGCAAAGAACGAGAAATGCTGGGAAATAAATCTGTAACTGGTCTAGCGTTATACGTCTGTCATGCACGATTTTGTAGTTCACATAGTTCTTCAAATCATCTGTGATGGGCGAAGAATATTTGGCTCAGTTTCGTCAGGCACATTTGTTCGTCCATTGTTGAACATTTCACATTACATTTCACATTACTTCTCACATTTCTTTCGATCATCACTGTATCATCATTCTCTTCCTTAACTTTGGTGGTAAATTTCTGCGAGTTTCAACTTTCGAGCATTTAAAAATTCAATATCCCTCACCTGACACTTAACGAGATTTCGTAATATATAGTTAATTTAGAACAATCACAGAATGCACAATAGCAACTTGTTTCGACTGGCCTTTACAGAACAACCAGAGAATATGTCGAGGAAACCATTCGACCTTGTATAGAAGCCCTTTGCAGCGAGAATGCGCAAATGGTCGGGGCTTCCTGAATTACCCTCGTATATCTAACATATAATGTGCAATTTTGATTTATAGCATCAAAATTACATTCTTCCATTTAATTCGTATAGACTGCTGCAGAAACCACTGCACATCGTGTAGTAGCAAATACAATATACATCCAGTAACTTATAATAACTAAGGTTGAGATTGGTCGTCATTCTAAAGCTATGCAGGCCAAGTCCGTGCTAGTGGGCTACTAAATAAAAACTACCACTTGAGTAATGTAATGTACGCGTTTGGGAATTGAATAAAGGAATTGTAATTCCACCTATCTTCACTTCCCCCCCCCCCCCCCCCCTCCTTTGTAGCTGCTGCCGTCTTCCCGTGCCAAACTTCAAAAGCCATCTTGGCATCTTCAGTGCTTAAACCTCCTGCTTGCATTGTGATCATCATGCTTCTTTCCCATGCTTTGTTGATTGTCCATACCTCACCACCATATACAGATTCCACCAATGGTTTACCAACATATTCTTGGTGCCTTTCCAAATATGCTTATCCCACCATAGAACATTTAACGATGTTATTTTCCGGCTCATTTCAATTCTGTACTTTATGTTCCTTTTGCCTATACCTTCGATGTTGTCTACTATTATCCCCAAATAGTTCGTTTGCTTCACTTGCTTTATTTGCACTCCTCCTTCCAACGTTAAATTCTCCATTTCATTGCTATTTATTACCAAATATTCTGGTTTTTTTTTTGTTTTTTTGTTTTTTGTTTTTGTTTGTTTGTTGTTTTTTTTTTTTTTTTTTTTTTTTTTTTTTTTTTTTTTTTTTTTTTTTTTTTTGCAAATTTACTGTAAGATCCCATGATTCATATGTGTTTTTCAACCTTTATTTTTATCATAAACTCCATATCAAGTTTGTCCTGCGCTAAAAGCAGTTGGTTATCGACAAATTAATGTGTCAGCAAAAATCTATTGGCTATTGGAATGCCCAAGTCTCTGCAGCTTTGTTTCTATTAGTATATATTCTACATAAATATTAACTAAAATTGGTGATAGATTGCAACCTTGTTTCAGTCCATTTGTGGTTTTTTGTAGGATTGTATATTATATTTCCAATTTTAACATACGCCATGTTATCCTTATGAATCCGTTTAATGGTTTCAAAAAGTGTTCTATCTATATTAGGTATATTTCTCTAGTACTTCCCATAATCTGTTCCTCGGAATTGAGTAATAAGGGTTTTGTAAATCTATAATTGTCAAAAGGGTTTCTTTCCCAATTGCAGTTCGTTTTTCGATTAACTGTTGGATTACAAATGGATTGTCAACACATGACCTTGCCGGTCTGAATCCATTTTGATCTTCTCCGATTTTGTTCTTAATTTCTTTTTGTACTCCTGTTTTTAATATATTTGTAAATATTCTGTATAATGTATTACTTATACTTAGTCCTCTAAAATTTTGCTTTGCATGGTTTGAGAAAGCACAAACTGGTATTTCTGAAAAGCGTGTTTGATACTATATATCCTTGTAACTTATCGCGATTCATATTCAGTTATTCAGTGGCGTTATCTTTGTGTTAGAGTTACAAAAGACGCAATTATAAAAAGATTCTATCTCTGTATACGTCCAGCACCTTTGTGGTTACTGAATTAAATTTCCAAGTTTGTCACTTTTGAAGTAAACTGTTCTGTATTATCTGATGGAAGCCGGATTGAAAATAAAGGTTATCAGTGAACGAATACGCCTCCACTTCTGAAACCACCAGCTGGCAGACAGTTATATTAAACGGATTAGAGTCGGTGTTTCTATGGCGACTGTCCTTGCCTTTATGCTTCAAAGCGCTGCAATTATTCTAAGAGACTGCTTTTGCGAGCACTGTGATTAAATCAGGGCTTTACATATTCCTCGTTTTTCTTGGGAATAGACATTGAAACCTCTAGGATTCGAATTCTGCTTAAGCTAATCTTAATAAACATCACCATGGCTACATACTGAGCGGAGGCGTACACAGAACGCGTGGGCTTCAAGCCCCCAGACACTCAAAACCGTAATATCCAAGCACTGCAGTCTCATTTTTGTCTTCTGGAGCTCATTTATACTCACATATTTAATATATCACATTGTAACTTAGGCAGTGCACCTGTGGAAAACCCAAAAATCCACAATATTTATTTCAGCGACTTGAAATTTGTATCACAGTATAGTAATGCAACATAACGATACATATAAATTTGTAATAAGGCATGTGCAGTTATTTCAGAAGTTTGATGTAATTAAGTTATTTAAAAATGCTACACATGTCAAACAGTTTTATACATCCTACTACGGATTCTGTTTTGCCTTTAACATACCATTATAAAGAACCCCAAATTGGAATGTTTTAAAATTTATATGAAGCTATGTTACTTTTAGAAAAGAAGTATTAGCGCCTTGCAGTTTGCCACGTCTCGATTTTATGAATATCAGGCTAGAAACAATTTAATAAAAATAACATGATTATAACATTTAAAAATGACTATGTTAGTCCCTTAAGTAAATTGAATGGCAACTAAATGTTTTCGAATACATTGGTTTACAATTTATCCGCGATTCGTTGGACATTTTACACAATCATTTGTATACTACACTAAATTAAATAAATAATTCTAAATTGGTTAAATGTCCTATTTCCATATTTCATATTGATTTTGTACGTTATTACACGTTATCTAACAAATATCTTTACGCTACGCATTTTATCCTTTATTATTCATATTTAAAATTGCCCATTTCTAGAGATTTATTCGCATGCTATGTCTATATGAAAATCGTAACATAGAACAGCTTTTCAACTACTGGATTTTCTCTCTCTCTCTCTCTCTCTCTCTCTCTCTCTCTCTCTCTCTCTCTCTCTCTCTCTCTCTCTCTCCCTCTCTCTCTCTCTCTCCATGAAGTTTTGCGGAAAATTACAAATTAATCGGTTAAACATTTTGACAGGTGGATCATTTTAAGTAATGAAAAATACTGAAAAACAGCTTTAACAAAAAGGTCAATTAAAATTAGAAGTTGAATTAAACGCTGTGTTTAGTAGTGCCTCAAAAGCCGTACAGAGATAATTATTGCTGATATTAGTCAATTAAAGGTATCAAATAAAGGTATGGAATATAAAACAGGCCACAAAAAACATCCAATTTTGCGCTCCATTGCCTTAAACTGGTGAATAAATATATCATATACATTAAAATATTGGAATGTATACGTAACGATAACTGGGAAGATTATCATTATATGTGCTTGTAACATTGATTGAATATCTCACTTCGCTCATGTTACGTTTATCGAGCCAGGTTGCGCCACGGTGCATGTGCGACTCGCATTCAGGAGATCGTGGGTTTGATCCCCGAAGCCGACCTTTCTGATCCATGGGTTATGCGGTCTTCATGACCTGAGGCCGCTACTTTTCCATCAAGTAGTTCCTCAATTGGTCCCCTCGGGACTAACGAGACTGAGTGCACCCCGTGCCAGACCTTCCAGAGGGGATAAAATCCCCATGCTGGTACCGGGGATCGAACCTGGGTCCTCCGCAGGCGCGCTACCAACTGCGCTACAGAGGTGGTCGAATAAAATCTATATAATATATAAATGAACATATGTATATGCATGTAACCGGTGCCCGATCACCGCGAAATTTGGCACGTGTACGTATTTTTTCACGGAGAAGTTTTTTGCGCTAACCATTTTACTATGCAACGTATTACATTCACATGGTTTTCTCTACTCGCTTTTCCTTTACGTAAGACATACTTTTCCACACGCCCTTCAACCTACAGTTCATACAGTAAAATTGTCCATGATTGGCAATGTATTACATCCACACAGTTTTCTCTACTCGCTTTTCTATTACGAAACACAGCCACACTTCTTTATCTATTCGCCCTTCAACATAGAATCATATTCACACTCTTCATTCGCTTTTCCAACATACAATTCATGCAATTTTCTGTATGATTGAAATACAAATGCCACGTATTACATGCACACGCTTCATTCGCTTTTTCCTTTATGTAACACGTTCAGATATTCTTCTCTACTCACTCTTCTATATATCATTCATACGATCTACACATATAAAATAGATGTTGGTATGTAAGAAGTTGTCGATCACCATGAAAATGCACATCTAAATGTTTTTCATTGAGGTTTTTATGCTATCCATTTTACTATGCAACGTATTGCATTCACGTGGTTTGCTCTACTCGCATTTGTTTTACAAAACACACTCACATATCCTTCACTACTCGCTCTTCAACATACAATTCATACAGCTTTCTGTGACTAAAATAGAAATACCACGTATTACATTCATGCAGTTTTCTGTATTCCCTTTTCTTTTACGTAACACATTCACGTGTCGTTCTCTAATCGCCCTTTAACATATAGTTCGTATAATTTTCTATGACTGAAATAGAAATGCAACGAATTACATTCATATCGTTTTCTTTACTTGCTTTTCTTCTTGTAGTATTTGGGGTTGTTCAACAGTGCTATTGCATAGTGTCATGCCGGTGTTTTTATTTGTTTATTTTGTGTTCTTTATAGTATCCGAAGAGTTAATTAACCCCTTGCTAAGCGTATTAAGTAATATTTTTAAATGTATCCAAAGAGACATTGGGCAAGGGCAGCATAAGTCTAAAATTTGTGGGCATAAAATCGGCAAACCACGGGCAACGCTAGGTATTTCAACTAGTTTTAGAATAAATTATTAGCAACATTAAATTATTATCTGGCACAATGTTTACAAAAATGCCATCTGAAAAAGAATTTTCAAATGTTTGTATGATTCTGGTGGAGTGTAATATTTTACGTATATTCTGGTTTTATTTCATTCTGTCGTGATCAAAGGTGCAGCAGCAACGCAAAATATTGTTTGTAGTCCCGTATAAAATATGTCATTTTTCTTTACATACTTTGTTTTTGTGTTGAGAAGTCAACATTTTGTATACAGGATCTGCAGCAAATAAATTGAATTTAATTACTAAAGGTGAAAGCCGCCGATCGATATCACAAGCGCCATTAGTAGAGTAGACTGTCCTGCCCAGCTAAAGCAGAAAGTGAGTCAGTGTATCAGGTGTTTAGACAGAAAATCTTATTATCGAAAGAGATTATTGCCTTAGGCAATAGTGCAAAATTAGGTGTATATGAAGCAATCTGTACATGAAACAATGTGTAGCAGAAGATACATTCGCTGGTGCAGACGAAAGATGCCAATTATTTCTCAGAGATCTCCCTGCAACAGTCCAAGTATGAGTATTATTTTATTTAGTCAATTTAAATAATATAACTGACAATTCGAGGAATCCCACTTCTGACACCAGTGCGACGGAAACGACAAAAGTTCAATACAGTGATTTTTTCTCACTTTATTTTCTTCTAAAACTTTTGCACAACAGGGTTCTCTTTTGCCGACGTTAACATAGTCTTCAGTCTTCCGTCATATTAGAACTTACAACTGTTTTCTTCTCGTAACTTGGACTAATTCCTTTCTGTCTTTCTTTACTTTCTCTGTGTTACACAGCTGACTAGAATGATATAGACACTCGACACTCATTAACTGCTTCGCTATCTTCCTTTCGACGCGACTGCGCACACGTAGCTGACACACGCACACCAAAAACTAAAAACTGACCCCCACGTCTCATGTCTCTAACTAATTACTAACCCTTCTCGTCGCCTCGTCTCCTTATATAGGGAGGATGACGTAACATGGACCTTTCTCGAACTTCTACAAAACCGCCGGGTGCTGGACACTTCTCTAATAATCTGGAAATCCCCTTAGACGTGCCAAGCTCGTTGTTTTCACGAATTTGCTCGACTGGGTAGTTTGGGGAAACTTTACCTTGAGCGCCTTTCATACGCGCCGCGCTTGGTATGTGGTGTGAAGTAGCTTGGCCCCGGTCGTCCTTTGCTGTGCGCAGCCGCTGGCGTCACAATAATTTTCAGCATGAAACATGTATTTGCTACTGTCCGTGTAGTTGCACAAATTTAAAAATAAGTTTTAAACTCTCTGAACGCAACATAACTTCACATTAACAATGAAGAATGCTAGAATGCTACCAGGGCATAGTCAGTGAAATGGCTAGGTATCTACCCAGTGGAAGACGATATAACAGCAATAGCTTTTGTGTACTGTAAATTTTGTATATTCTATATTTCTTAGGTACTAATTATTGTGAGACTCAGTCTCAAGGGCGCATGCAGAGAGTGCATTTGTGTGGGGGAAGGGTTCTGAAACAGCAACAACTGCAACAGACGATGTCACGTCACTGAAAATCAGGGCGATACCAACTAAGTCGCTGAACAAGGTATATTGATTAAATTAGCGATCTGATTGTCAGCATGAATTTAGAGAACGAAAAGCAAGCAAGAGTACATAGAAACTAAACTCTCCAGAGAGGACCCAAACTTAGTCAGGTGCGTTAACCACTAGACAATGGGGAAACCTACTTCTAAGTTCCACTTTTACTTTGCTACAACCACAGGAGGGGATTTGTCCTATATGTGGTCCAGATTCTTAAGCTTGAAATCATGAGCGGGAGGTCCGCGGTTCAAATACTGCCAGGACCGTCCTCCCTAACTGGGATTCTTCTTCCAGGTTTTACCCACTGCTCATAAGTCGAGGTTCCCTAAACTAGATTTGGGGTGTTTCCTTCCCAAACCGTCTTTTCCACTTATCATTTCATTGCATGTATCATCAGTGTGCACCACCTGTGGTACTCTTTGTAGTAAGGACGGGTTAAATGCTACTAAACAGAGGCTCCCTGTAACAAACTGGCACTAAATATCTATGTACTTGTGGCTATGCGAATGCGGATGAGGTGTGAAGTATGATCATGCTCAGAGACGGACATAGCACCTCGATCAATAGGAGATCCTCTGTGCTTATGCTCCTGACGGGGTGCCCCTCGAGAGGCAATGGTGAGGTGAGAGGAGACATAGGGTGGCCGGACGTAGGTGGCATGATGGCAGAGGGCAAAGGCCTCACATTTTCAGATTTAAACCTTACGGTGGCAGGTCGCACAACCGCCCACCCCCGCGGCTTACACATCCCACTGGGGGAGGGGGCCCGGGACTCGAGACCGCCCCCGTCCGGAGGACGAAGATTTACATAGAGCATCCTTTTTCTCTGCCATGCAACCCGAGACTTCCCCGACACTTGCAATCCTGAAAAAGCCAGTAGGATGAAGGTGAAGTAAAAGGAAAAGTGAAGTGAAGTGAATGTGAGGCGAAATAGACGGACAAAAATTCGGGAGTTGTAAATAACCTTGCCAGCATTAGCCTTGTGACCCGGGGAGATCACGAAAAAATCCATGGATCAGAAAGGTCGGCTTCGGGGATCAAACCCACGATCTCCTGAATGCGAGTCACACATGCACCGTGGCGCAACCGGGCTCGATAAACGTAACATGAGCGAAGTGAGGTATTTAATCAATGTTACAAGCACATATAATGATAATCTTCCCAGTTATCGTTACATATACAGCGCTGATGACCTAGAAGTTGAGCGCCCTTAAACCAAATCAAAATCCAGTTACATATACATACCAATATTTTAATGTATATGATATATTTATTCACCAGTTTAAGGCAATGGAGCACAAAATTGGATGGTTTTTTTTGTGGCCTGTTTTATATTCCATACCTTTATTTGATGCCTTTAATTGACTAATATCAGCAATAATTATCTCTGCACGGCTTTTGAGGCACTACTAAACGCACTGTTTAATGCAACTTCTAATTTTAATTGACCTTATTGTCAAAGTTCTTTTTCAGTATTTTTCATTCTTAAAATGATCCACCTATCAAAATGTTTAACCGATTAATTTGTAATTTTCCGCAAAACTTCATGGAGAGAGAGAGAGAGAGAGAGAGAGAGAGAGAGAGAGAGAGAGAGAGAGAGAGAGAAAATCCAGTAGTTGAAAAGCTGTTCTATTTTATGATTATCATAAAGACATAGCCTGCGAATAAATGTATACAAATGGGCAATTTTAAAAATGAATAGGTATTAAAGGATAAAATGTGTAGCGTAAAGATATTTGCTAGATAACGTGTAATAACGTACAAAATCAATATGAAATATAGAAATAGGACATTTAACCAATTTAGAATTATTTATTTAATTTAGTGTAGTATACAAATGATTGTGTAAAATGTCCAACGAATCGCGGGTAAATCGTAAACCAATGTATTCGAAAACATTTAGTTTCAATTCAATTTACTTAAGGGACTAACATAGTCATTTTTAAATGTTATAATCATGTTATTTTTATTAAATTGTTTCTAGCCTGATATTCATAAAATCGAGACGTGGCAAACTGCAAGGCGCTAATCCTTCTTTTCTAAAAGTAACATAGCTTCATATAAATTTTAAAACATTCCAATTTGGGGTTCTTTATAATGGTATGTTAAAGGCAAAACAGAATCCGTAGTAGGATGTATAAAACTGTTTCACATGTGTAGCATTTTTAAATAACGTAATCACATCAAACTTCTGAAATAACTGCACATGCCTTATTACAAATTTATGTGTCGTTATGTTGCATTTCTATACTGTGATACAAATTTCAAGTCGCTGAAACAAATATTGTGGATTTTTGGGTTTTCCACAGGTGCACTGCCTAAGTGGCAATGCGATATATTAAATCTGTAAGTATAAATGTTCTCCAGCAGACAAAATGAGACTGCAGTGCTTGGATATTACGGTTTTGAGTGTCTGGGGGCTTGAAGCCCACGCGTTCTGTGTACGCCTCCGCTCAGTATGTAGCCATGGTGATGTTTATTAAGATTAGCTTAAGCAGAATTCGAATCCTAGAAATTTCGATGTCTGTTCCCAAGAAAAACGAGGAATATGTAAAGCCCTGATTTAATCACAGTGCTCGCAAAAGCAGTCTCTTAGAATAATTGCAGCGCTTTGAAGCATAAAGGCAAGGACAGTCGCCATAGAAACACCGACTCTAATCCGTTTAATATAACTGTCTGCCAGCTGGTGGTTTCAGAAGTGGAGGCGTATTCGTTCACTGATAACCTTTATTTTCAATCTGGCTTCCATCAGATAATACACAACAGTTTACTTCAAAAGTGACAAACTTGGAAATTTAATTCAGTAACCACAAAGGTACTGGACGTATACAGAGATAGAATCTTTTTATAATTGCGTCTTTTGTAACTCTAACACAAAGTTAACGCCACTGAATAACTGAATATGAATCGCGATAAGTTACAGGGATATATAGTATCAAACACGCTTTTCAGAAATACCAGTTTGTGCTTTCTCAAACCATGTTTTTATCAAATAAGCGACACTACATTCGCTTTCGTATTCCAGGCAGCGCAGCAATGTAAATACATGCTACACACAATAACCGGTAGATATATTATATTCCGCGTAACTCTTAAATTTGTGCATAGCTTAAAAGTTCTCTATTTTGGTATACAGTATACTGAATTAAAGAAAAGAGGGAAAAACATATTCGAATAACGGGGACTGTGTAATCACACTAAACAATGTAGGAACGCAGAGCTAAATATACCTGCCCATAGGATTAAGTCACACTTTGGAATCCGCTATCAGTATAATGGAATCCCCCATGTTTGAACTCAAATTTCAACAAGTGGTATACTTTTCCAAAGTTGGTCTCCACTGCGCTAGGGAAATTATTTAATGAATAAATTACAAGCTGTAAGCTAGGTACTTGTACCAATATACAAGAAGGGCGATAGAAGAGAAGCAAAAAATTATAGAGGACTAAGTATAAGTAATACATTATATAGAATATTTACAAAGATATTAAAAACAGGAGTACAAAAAGAAATTAAAGACAAAATCGGAGAAGATCAAAATGGATTCAGACCGGCAAGGCCATGTGTTGACAATCCATTTGTAATCCAACAGTGCACCATAGGGGCGTAGGTACAATCGTGAGAGGGGGGGGGGAAGGAATTGAAGAGAAGAGACCATTAAAGGCTTCAAGAACTATAACATTTATGGATCAATAAATTATAAATTTATTAACAGGAATGATTGATCGGCATGCGAACCTTTAAGCAGAAATGGAAGCCGAAACACACAATAGAAATACAGGTGAAAACAAAACCAATATACATAATCCCATTCAACTCCCCCTCAAAGCGAGGAGTTGGGCAGTCTTCGGGCCTATCTGAAAGCGCCTAAATGATTCGCGTGGATATCCTACGGGTTACAAGAATCACTTGTTACAAGGTTACATTTAATTCATCCGTGTTAGAAGCACCTCCCAGGCAATTAACGGTCAGAAAGCCAATCTGTAATACACGGCCTGAGCCTTAGTTAAAACAAGCAAACGGGACCACTTACCCTTCACGCCAAGAAAGGAGAACACCGACTGACTGTCCCTACAGCGGTGAGACCGAGAGGAAACCCCAGCGGGAAAAACAAGAGTCGCGAAACAAAAGGATGTGCTTCAATAAAACAAAGGAAGTGCGATCAGCACAATAGTTAATCGAAAAACGAACTGCAATTGGGAAGGAAACCCTTTTGCAATTATAGATTTACAAAACTCTAAATACTCAATTCCGAGGAACAGATTATGGGATGTACTAGAGAAATATACCTAATATAGATAGAACACTTTTTGAAATCATTAAACGGATTCATAAAGATAACGCGGTGTGTGTTAAAATTGGAAATGTAATATCTAATCCTACAAAAAACCACAAATGGACTGAAACAAAGTTGCAATCTATCACCAATTTTAGTTAATATTTATGTAGAATATATACTAATAGAAACAAAGCTGCAGAGGTTTGGGCATTCCAATAGGCAATAGATTTTTACTGGCACTTTAATTTGTCGATAACCAACTGCTTTTAGCGCAGGACAAACTTGATATGGAGTTTATGATTGAAAAACACATATAAATCATGGGATCTTACAGTAAATTTACAACAACAAAAAAACAGAATATTTGGTAATAAATAGCAATGAAATAGAGAATTTAACGTTGGAAGGAGGAGTGCAAACAAAGCAAGTGAAGCAAACGAACTATTTGGGGATAATAGTAGACAACATCGATTATAACATATCACAAACAAGAAAACTAGAAATATAATGGAGGTAGAAGAAAGCATAATTGAAAGAATTGACAAGAAGGAATTAAAATGGTTAGGACACATATTAAGACTGGAAAATGAGCAATGGCCGAATCAATTACATCAATTGCAACCAACCAAAAGAGGAAAAGAGGGCAATCAAAGTTAACATGGGAAAGAAGCATGATGATCACAATGCAAGCAGGAGGTTTAAGCATTGAAGATGCCAAGATGGCTTTTGAAGTTTGGCACGGGAAGACGGCAGCAGCTACAAAGAGAAGAAAAACCAAGATAGATGGAATTACAATTCCCTTATTCAATTCCCAAACGCGTACATTGCATTACTCAAGTGGTAGTTTTTATCCAGTAGCCAACTAGCACGGACTTAGCCTGCATAGCTTTAGAATGACGACCAATCTCAACCTTAGTTATTATAAGTTACTGGATGTATATTGTATTTGCTACTGCACGATGTGCAGTGGTTTCTGCAGCAGTCTACACGAATTAAATGGAAGAATGTAATTTTGATGCTATAAATCAAAATTGCATATTATATGTTAGATATACGAGGGTAATTCAGGAAGCCCCGACCATTTGCGCATTCTCGCTGCAAAGGTCGCTGTTGGACTTCTATGCAAGGTGGAATGGTTTCCTCGACATATTCTCTGGTTGTTCTGTAAAGGCCAGTCGAAACAAGCCTAACCTAACTTGAAGAATATTTATCATATAAATGTTGACGAAGAGTAAACAAACCCTAATTTAAAGTGGGAAACATGCAATGACCACTCCTAGAGATTTGGATACTATGTAGACCGTTCAAATCCCGGGAGGAGTAAAACGTACTTGGTAAAATATTCATCGTATAAACGCGCGGAAACGTCTATAACGGCATCTATCCACACAATGGACCAAATCTAAAGATCTGGATGCAGTGCAGAGGGTTCCAATCCCGGGAAGCGTAAAAAGTGTATCCCAGGAAGTAGACAAGAGAAAAACGCGGGAAAGTATTAAAATAAAGTATAAACAACCAAGTAAATTGATGAAGATAATAAGGATAGCTGGTATTACCAACCTCTCACTTCCATCACTCAGGTGTTAAATGTTTATAGCTATTGTAATTTTGGAACATCATAGAAACTGATACAAGACCGTTGATGCCACGTTAATTCCTTTAAAGTGAGTGAAACAGTAGTAATCACAGTAATGTTTGGAACTAACGCACATACGTTGATGTTACGAATTCGTGCGTGTAGAGCGTGATTGAGAGAAAGGCCCCGCCGTTCAGCCGATACTCTTGTACACGGAACGAAGAATCACGACTTGATTTGAAAGAACTCGATTCAGCAAGTAATACAGAGTCAAGAGTATCTTGCTGCTACGGTTATGCTAAATATCCGTTAATGTACACGTCTGGCTTTTTTACCACTCTTTAAAACTTAGTATATTTATTTTTTATTCTTTTTTTCAACTGGGCGGTCGGAATTGATGCTATAAAGAAAGTGTTCCACCACTTCCACTGCCGAGTAACACGAACGGCCAAATCTCGATTGGTGTGATTTGCCTGCATAAGCACTTCTTAACAATCACCCTTCATTCATTTCTGTAGACCCAGAATGTTGCATAAAAAACTATTCCCCTAGCGCAACAGCTCAGGAAGGGCCAAGGCTTGCCGCCCAACCGCTGCGTCACCCACCTCTGCACACTACAGGCGTCATTTGTGGGGTACAGTACTGTAGGATGGAACGTGGTCAGCGCCCTTAGCTCTCCCGGCCAGTTATGCGGCCTTCGTGACCTGGGGCCGCTACTTCTCCATCAAGTAGCTCCTCAATTGGTCCCCCTGGGACCTAACGAGGCTGAGTGCACCCCATGCCAGACCTGCCAGCGGGGGAAAAAATCCCCCTGGTGATACCGGGATCGAACTCGGGTCCTCCGCGCCAGAGGCAATCGCGCTACCAACTGCGCTACGGAGGCGGTCGAGAATGTTATATGACTGATGTAAAACTTCAAACGACAATGGAAGTCTCAGTGGAGTATTACCGAACGAGATGGCTCTGCGGTAACGTGCGCAGCTCGCAAATGAGAGGCTCCGGGTTCGATTTACGTCGGACCGGCTACTGTGACCATGCTTCTTTTCATGGTTTTCCCGGGTCATTAGGCGAATGCTTGGGTGGTTCCATTTGTTTCGCAAATTTCCTACCCCCATCAACTCCCTTCATATCTTTCAGGGTTGAAGGATCAGACGACGGCGTGTTGCGGCAGGACGGTAAACTGTGCAATTTGGAAAGGTTTCTCCCTGGCGTTTGGCAGGTCTAGTAAGCACCGTCTTCCTGGGGGTGGTTTCGGGTCACTGGATCCCTCATGGAACGGGGCTACCGCGTGGCTAGCCGACGTCCCATCTCGAATCGTTAAGGATCCCACCATAGCTAAAGAACATCATCGTCGTTCGGTTACCCCCATCCATCCTTCCGAGGGATCACGTTAGGAGTAAATAGGACTGTCGTGGCCTACTTGTGGTGTTCACTCCAGGTTTCTGGAGGTCCCTTCGTATGCATACTCCTATTCCTGTCTTTCCTGTATGGAGTATTCATAGAGACACACAGAGAGAGAGAGAACACTTTAAAATAATATAAAAGCTGACTTACTTTGAATGTATGAATCAGGCTGAAGAATTGCGGCACATAAAGGAGATTGGAGCAATTAATTTTATCCTTACCACACTAATGTTCTGCTAATTTGTCTATCTAAGTCATTTCTTCCTCAGTTTTACTGCACACTGACTAGCGGTGGTATTTGCATTAATAAAAGGCAGAGAGAAAAGGATGGCTGGCTCCAAGAAATTTATACTAATGAAAGCTACATTCCTAGATAATTCTGGCCACGTGAGGCACTGTTGTATGTTCTAACATCAGGATATATGCACAATGCTTTTTAGTCATGAAGCGGCAGAGGAATGCGCAGCTGTGTTCAAGACAGAGAAAACGTGTACAGACAGCTCTTTTTTATTTATTTTAAAGGAAACTGTTCTTTCCGAAGGGAACCTCTTCTAATTTGCAGTACATTAGGAGAGGGACAAATGTAACAACAGAGGAAATTTTAATATAACTGAAAACTTAACTAAGGAAAGTTGTACACACAGGATGTTCTGACAAAACGTTTCAATATTTGGACAGGAAGTACTGCGCATCAAATTAAGTTAAGGGTGCAATAAACATATGGCCTGTAAGTTCCGACAAATAAAGATGAAACGATTAAAATAACATAATAGTTAATACTCATTGATAGACGTTTGAAAATACTGTTGTTCAGATTCACGTCCACACATGACGGAGGATTGAACAATGAGGTGATTTACTGATGTAATACATTTGAAATGTGATATATCTAATAGATATCACAGTTCAATAATATTAACTGCATAGTCAAGTTGTTGCAGTAGATGTCTGCTCTGAGAGCTGGAGGTATCTGTTTGCAGATTTGGTTTTGATTAAATCGTGGACCACAAGTAACAACGATGCCAGTGTTGAGCTCTTTGCTTACCAACGTAAGCTTAATCATCCACACATAGCTTCTGTACTCAGTACATTTTTCCCCCCTTTTCCCTTCCATTTTGTCTTAACGGTAACATCATTCTTTACCTAACCTGTGCCAAATATACTATTATACATATTATCACATTGCTGCAATACAATTGAAATTTTGAAACTGAAAGCTTTAGAAGATGTAATTACAATTGTTGTAGATAAAACAGAGAATACACCTACCGCAACTGCCATTCACACTTCCAGAAATTAATGCCTAAATACCTACATTCAAAGGCACCTCTCTACAAATATCGAAGACTATTACCATGTTAAAGAATTTATATCCGCCATGCACTGTTAATCTTTACATTAGTTTTCAATGGACATAAGGATGATTATATTTTCATGTTAGAAGATCTCGACATGCATGGAGACTGAAATCTTTCAGGAACAGAAACGGAAATAATTATTTTACAAAATTGTTACAGTCCTTTATACTTAAGTATGCAGTAATAGACAAAATACCAAGCTATGTGGGAATATGACTCGAAGTGTCGAAAAAAATTAATTTAATATATTGCTGATTATAGGAAAATAGTATAAAATATGATATAATTGGTCATAAATGTGTATTGATATAAGAACTTAATACCAGCAAATAAAGTAATTAATGATATAACAAACAGAACATGACACAGCTGTGTATTACTTGACTGTGGAGCAAACGTTTGTACATTGCACGTTGTCATTTTGTTCATTTTGACACATTAACTCAGATTCTAAAGCGTGACATCCTGGTTCTTCATTCCCGATAAAAAGAAACTGGACTAATTAAATATATTTGTTAATTTTTTTTCATTTCAGTAGGGGAAAAAAGGCTTGCCGAAGGCAGGAATGGAAACAACAACAGCTGGCACATATGAATCCTAAAAATAGCGACGCAACTATTTAAGTTATTCGTCAGTGAGGTGACCTGTACACCTTGAAAGAAAGATAAAGTTAAAAAGTCAAACCGATTCGACCCTAAGTTCCAGTTTGCAAAGTAGGCATCTACTGGACCACAAGATGGACGGTTTGACTAAGAAGTTAATACTATTGAACTATAATACCTATTAGGAATATTATATTTTAAATGTATTACATCAGTAAATCACCTCAGTATTCAATCCTCCGTCATGTAAGGACGTGAATCTGAACAACAGTATTTTCAAACGTCTATCAATGGGAGCCTGCATTAACTGCTATATAATTTAATCGTTTCATCTTTATTGGTCGTTAGTACATAAAGAACTTACCATGCACGCTGAACACTGCGATACTTAGGTTTGTTCTAGATAATGTTCTTGTTTTTCAAAATAAATGTAAACGAATATCTAGAAACAAAAGCAGAAGTTTTGTCAATGGTGCTACGAACTTTCCGCCTTGCAGAGAAAATTTTGCAAACTTAATGATAAAATGTAACTTAATACCATATGAATGGAACGCATATTGCCCAACCCAAAATAGCCGAAGTCGTTGGGTGACTAACGGAAGGAGTTGAAGAGTTCTGAGTATCGGTGGTTCAAACCTCGACCCCTACATGCCTATTTTCTGAAATGGAGAATTAGTCAGCGTCTTTAGTTCTCCAGAGCTTTTTATCTGGAGTGGAGAATCAGGATAAAGGCACACGTCTAGGAATTGAGTTAATGGGCACATGGCAACATTGCTTGCAAATAACAAAATAAAAACGCTGCTAGGTCCAAAGTTGCTTCACACCAAAGGAATCTACAGCAGAATTGCATTCTGTTTAATAGACCATTAATTACTTTATTTACTGATATCAAGTTCTTCTAACTAAGCACTCTTATGACCAGTGATACCACATTTTCTTCCCTATGCTATATAATGCACTAAATTCATTTTCCTTGGCTACTTTGAGTCTTCTTCTCGCATAGTGTGATATTTGTGTTGTTTTACTGCATAATAAAGTATAAATGAATGTAATCATACTGAGTGATTAAATTTTCTAAAATAAGTATTTTCGCTTCGTGTGCTTGAAATCTTCCAATTTACGTGCATGTCGATATTTTCTAACATGAACAAGACCTAATATTTTATTACATTCCTTGTAACCTAGCTAAACAGCGACAGTACATGATGGAAGTAAATACTTTAACATGGTAATAATCTTCGACATTTATAGAGGAATGCGGGTATTTAAAGGGAAGTATTAAGTACTAGATGGCCTGATAAACTTTGAACCACCTAAAATTAATTTGATTGTGACTCTTCATAAGTGATTATCAATCATAACCAACCTCCCAACTCCAATTCATCGACATCGATAATATTAGACGCATCGTGTACAGTTTGGGTGTTGTTTGTTCATTAAATGAAACTCGTTTGTAATTCAAATGAATTTAATGTCTTTTATTTATATGAAAGATAAATGCAGTTAAGGTTCAATGCAAAGCTTTCTGATACGAACTCGTTGCATTCTGAATCTATTCGCATGTCGTTTATTTTCAATCGCTCTCGAACGTAATTTAGATATGCCAATAGGACTATTTTCATTATCTGTCGCTCGATGGTCATCAGTGCGGTTTATGCAAGAAGTATGTAGCTCGCCGCGCATTTGGCGGCGCCGTGGCCGAGCGGTTAGCGCGCTCGCCTACCACCTAGGCGGCCCGGGTTCGATCCCAGGGACCCGCATATGGTATTCGTGGTGGACGAAGCGGCGTCAGGACGGGTTTTCTCTGGGTGCTCCGGTTTCCCCCGCCATCTCATTCCACCGGTGCTCCATCTTCATGTATCATCAGTGCCACCGCCTGCGGTGCCGTAGTAGTAAAAGCGGGCGTTAAACACTACAACACACACGCCGTGCATTTGACCGACTTCGACGACCTATGGCAGTCCGTCCTGTCCTTGGCATTGTAATGAGCAATGTAAAACGACACGGAACTGTTTTCACAGTCACTTAAATTTGTTGAACTTTCCTTGAGAAATTTACAAAATTTAAATTCTCAAACAAATTCCTCGAGTTTCATTAAAACACATTTTGTGGATTTGTCTAAGCCTCCCCTAATTTCTCGAATTTCGTTAAAACAAAATTGAATGACTTTTCTTATTTCTAATCCAGCAAAGTCAATTTACCTTAACAGAATGGCTGATCAAAATGGATGTTCGCAGAATGTAATTAAATTCGATTTAACCACATCTATTCTCAAAAATCCACTACCTTTTTTACGAGAAAAAAAAAAGTTTTTTAAATATAACAGATGCAGCAGTCAAACGATAGGTCCGCCACAAGCGCTATATATTGAAAGTAATCTGAAGTGGCAATTCCCACACAAAACTACCAATTTGTACTTTTTCGATTGTTTGACTCTTCCTTTGGGTTTTTCCTTTTTTTTAATACCATGCCAGTATTGAGGCGAACAAAACAAAAAAGAAATTATTCAGATCGTTGGTTGAGCCATTTTCGAGTTTTTGCGAGACTAACGCATGGCAATTGGTATTAACGGCACTATATCAGTCCTGCGTGGCCATTGTTCCCTTTCCCAGTGTACTGACCTAGTTCTACTAACCGTTTCAAATAAGAAACAAGGATATTTTGTGAAATGAGCCTGCTGACTAAGAAATAGTCCAATAATCTTGACATCTCCACCGGCTAGCCATGGGTTTTCGTACTATAGTTTTTGTAGCAAAAATTTAACATTTTCGTGTGTCTCCTTTAAAAGAAAAGAATGGGCTACAGGAATGGAAGGATGAATGCTTTCATTATGAAGAAAAACACCTTTAATACTTTTTGAGAAGAATCTACGAAGAACCTCCACTCTGTGGAATTATAACTTATGTTATAACATTTGAAGACAGCAGGGGTGTCTTGGCAATACACCAAATGTTGTTCTTCAGCAATAAAAACGAACAAGCTCCTTCTCATTATGCCTATACCATGAAAAATATGTGCCCTCAGCCAGTACTTCCTTTTCTTTTCTTTTAACCTAGAACCTAAAAGTTCTGCTGATTCTTTAGGCAAATTTAAATCCCTCCCTAAATCATCAAGTTCACTTTGATTAAAACATCTATCATCATCAGAGTTGTCTGGTTCATCAGTATTATCCACTGGAGATTCAGTTTCAGTGCTACTGGATGCACATGACAATGTATCTGATACTGTAGATAAACATATCCAACAATATACATTGCATTTCTTATCGCCATAATGATTTTTGTACATCCCCTAGGGCGGATATAGTTACTAGATTTCAATAAATATAAAAAATACATATGTATATATAAAAATATAAAATACAAATATAGAAATAGTTATATTATTTCACATTTTAAGTAGTAAAGTTGAAATTATAAGCTGTTGAGCCTTTCTAACAAACAATAAGCACACAGTAATATTACTACAGTACGTGCATTACGAAAAATATTCAAAACACAAAATTTTTAATTGCAAAAAATGCCGACGCGGTACTCGAAAACGGATTTTAGATTGGCAATCGATGTGAAAATGTGATTCAGAAAGGCTCATTCACTTCATAAAGGCAAAATCCATGAAGAACGATGTAATTATTTACTCTCCGTCATTCATGACTTAAACTGTCATATTTCAAAGTTCAGTATTGCAACCCAATCTCAAATAACGAATTAATAATTATTCAATTCCTAGAAAGTACTCGAAACGCACGTTTTCTTACAATTACTAACTGTCCATTTGAAATATTGCGAATAAAATTTCTTCGATCCAATTAGTCCTACTATGGTCATTAATGGAATAATCCAAATGCAGAACACATGAAAACATATTCAGGTTTTAGTTGGTTTCTAAATTAGCTTATCTAAAATCATACATTAAAGATACATTATCTGAACAAGAGTACGTGCATTTCCAACATAGTTTTACCAGTGGTAGTTTTAGTGACAGCTTCTACTTGTTCATGCCACTAAAGGCGGGGATTTTATATTACACTGACGTCATAAAACAGAGCACTCGAACATCTGCAACAGTAAACAGAGGAAGAGGCGTAACATGTGTATACTAATTACAGCAGCAGGGTCATTAGGTTCCATCGGTTTGAAAACTATTCATCATCTGTGATTATCTTGTCTTAAAAATTGACAGAGACGGCTTTCTGTTTGTGATGCATGAGGAGGGACAGAGGATGTGGATAGGCTTTTCACGTTAGCTGCGAGCTAGTTTAGAAATACTGTCGCCTACACCGGTGTAAATGCAGTCGCGAATAAAACAAATGCCACTAGCGCCTCCATTACGCGAACAAACTCTCTACCGGAACTGCGACCAGCCGCCGCCACCATAACTACCACCGTTACTACTACCGCTAGCACCCAAACACCACATTAGTCATCACTAGAGCAAGGATTTTGATGACTTTGCATCTTCATTTTGTTAAGTTTAATTCATTAATGAACCCCTCCCCCCCCCCCCAAGCGCAACAGAGAATGAAGGGTCAAGGCTTACCACCCGTCCACTTCGTCCCCCAGCCCTGCCCATTGCGGACGTCATGACTAGGGTGTAGTACTGGAAGGTGGGACGTGATCAGCACCCCGAGCCTTCCCGACCAGTTATGCGGCCTTCACGATCTTGGGTCGCTGCTTCTTCATCAACTAGTTCCTCAATTGGCCCCTCAGGCAGGCGACCTAAGCGCCAAACACATGCTGTTGAACTGCGCCTTATCCAACACTGCAGGTGTCAAGCTTCTACAGCACGAAAACTCCTCCGACTATATCATCTTAGCCCCAAATCAACCTACATTCGTGCCCCATCCGGGAAACCAACAACCAAGCATTCCAGACATTGCCATCTTGCGAAACATAACTCAACAAGTAAATTTGAAAGTTATCAATGACCTGTCCTCCGATCACTTACCAGTATTAATCACAATAAAAGGAGCACCAAACCTAACCTAACTCCTTCCACGTCACAACTACAACAAAGTAAACTGGCAGCTCTTTCAGGAAACAATAAGCACAAATCTCAACCCAATAAACATTGAAACCCCTGCAGACCTAGAGCAAGCAGTAACACACTAAACTTAGGAATGAAATGTCCTTTCCAAATCGCCTTTTTCAGTAATTCGTTTCATGTATCACCAATGCCCACCGCCTGAAGTGCCATATGTAGTGCGAGTAGGCGTTAAACACTATTAAAAAGGGCATAATCAATCGTGCTTTGGTTCCGAGTAAAATATTGAGCAAGTAAGACCAAGAGATAGGAAATAAGAAACTAAGAAATAGAACAATGTCTTTCTCCTAAGTTTTGGTGCAGTAAAACTAACGAAGTCATGCTCAACTGATATAATTAGTCCCGCTAATTAGCTATACGGAACTATCTAAGAAGCAAACAACTCATTACGGGAAGGAAGTCTTTCATCTGTTTCGTCTCAAAATAGAGTCAGTTGTTTGTCGAGCACAATGTCTCAGTGGCGGCTCATGGATCAAAAGTTAGGTGGTGCACAAATTAAAATAAATGTAGCATTGCCGTGAAAATTTATCTATACAGGAACTCGGCCAAACCCTACTTTGACCCTGTAAATTTAGCAATAACTTTTACATTAAAATTCATAGCAAATTCCCGCTCAATTGAAAGCATTGCCAGTACTGCCAATCGGTCCCAGACATAGTCTCTCTCCCCCTCCCTCTCTCTAACCCCTCCCTCCCGCCCTCCCACACTCCGTCTCTCTCTCTTCATCACTCCCTCTTCCCCTTTCCCCTCTCCATCTCTCCCCTCTCCACCTCTACCCCTCTCTTCCTCTCTCCCTCCCCCTCTCTCTCCTCTCTCTCCCTCCCTCTTTCTCTCCTCTCTCTCTTCCCATCTGTCTCTCCCTTCCCATCTATCTCTCCCTTTCCATCTCCCTCTCACTCTAACTCTCCCTCTCGCTCTAATTCTCTGTCTCTAAAAAAGCCTGTTTTTCTTAAAACTACATTTTCGCGTATTCCAAAAGAAGGTCGCCTGAGTCCTGCTTCAAATTCAATGAAAAGTTCCAAAAGTGTTCATAAATAGCAGCTAAACAATTCTAGGGTTTAATATTGATGTTATCAATAACATGAATTCCAAAAACTTCTTTGTTTGACAAAAATCAATAATTTTACGACTAAAATGTCTTTGTTATTAAAAAGATATGTACAGCATAATTAGCACACGTATTTGAAATATCTCTTCATACAATTGTTGCCCATATTTTGGAATACCAGTTCTGCCAATATAAACCAATTTTGAAAAGTCAGTTGTTGTTGTTGTTGTTGTTGTTGTAGTGTTTAACGCCCACTTTTACTGCTACGGCACCGCAGGCGGTGACACTGATGACACATGGAATGAAGATGGAGCACCGGTGGAATGAGAAGGCGGGGGAAACCGGAGCACCCGGAGAAAACCCGCCCTGACGCCGCTTCGTCCACCAAGAATACCACATGCGGGTCCATGGGATCGAACCCGGACCGCCTAGGTGGTAGGCGAGCGCGCTAACCGCTCGGCCATTTTGAAAAGTCAGTACACGTGGGTCACATTTTGAAAATGTGCCTATTAAATTAATAAAATAATTTATATATCTTAAATGAATAATCCAACTTTAATTTTTAATTTTAATTTTTGCTGTACATTCTGTTCTCTTATAAATACAGACACAGTAAAAATTTCAAAAAAAAAAATCTATCAAGAAATGTAGAACTTTCAAATTTCACTCTCAGTGTCCCTTTAGAAAGTACTAAACTACATTCTCTTACTACCTTGAAGTAATGTATAAGAAGCCACGCCCATCTCTTCATCTCCCCACAAACCCCTTGGGCAGCCAAAGGTTCATCTCACCATGCCTTAAACCTAGGTTACTCTGCGCTGCAAACCTTCAGGTTCCCTACAGCTAACATTCATTTGCGTTGAGTACAATAACCTGCTGCAGGCGATAAGTAGCGCATTTACAACTTTTGTTGTTGTTGTTGTATATTACACAACGTAAACAAATACAATATAATGCCCAAAATGCCCCAGTTGTACATGCAAAATCATAGGGTGTAGCGCAAACCTTCAATTTATAGGGAAACCGCCCCTGCAGTGCATAACGGATTAATTTGAGAATCAATATATAGTTCATAAACTAGTCACTGAATTATTTATATTTTTATTTGTTTAAAAAATGGTTCCAGCTATACCCTGTGTTTTCAATCTAAAATTAAAGCGTGGACAGAAACGCTTCTATGTATCTTTGCTGCAGTACATTACATTTTTTCTGAGAGAAATTTTAGCTTTAGGCCCCAATGTGCTTTTTTAATACGGTAAATGAGAAGAAGCAAAAAAATTCTAGTTCTGCTGCAAGAATCCATCCTTAAAGAAAGGTTCATGGTGCTGCTGTTTTAAACATTTTATACAAATCCATTTCTTTTTACGTTCACCTACGTACGAATATTTCACTCGTAATAGCAATATAATTCTGTACAATAGAACTGATACAGAATTAACTCATTGACGTATTGATCTAGTTTAAGCGCACTGGTGACGTCAACGAGGTATTAGGTGATCACTCGAGCAGAATAATGCCCCTCTATCGTGTGCGCTTTCCATACTAGTATGATATCTTTGATGTCCAGGAAGGCAGCGTTAATCGTTTGTAGCCTACTTACCTGTGTATCTCATTTTACTGGTCAGTTTTAAGTATACAAGAAGCATTATTTGCTGCGTTCTTAAGGTATAGATTCAAAACTATTCCATAACTATAAATCTAACAAGTTACCGTTCTGCTATAAGTCATCTGCATAGTAAACCCGTCTGCACATAGAACACACTACCATCGTTACGTTATTGCGTTAATTTTGGAGGTTCCTTCCCTTCCCTCGTTTTCATCGTCTGTCCCTCATTCTTTCTATCCCTCAGCATCATA
Source organism: Tenodera sinensis (assembly GCA_030765045.1). Classification (NCBI taxonomy): domain Eukaryota; kingdom Metazoa; phylum Arthropoda; class Insecta; order Mantodea; family Mantidae; genus Tenodera; species Tenodera sinensis. Next base: position 50,127,906 of record CM060964.1, read on the forward strand.
GTTTTTCTCTCCAATCCCCCCCCCCCCCCCCCGTCTAATCGAACTCCATCCACTCTCGTTATCTCTGTGCAAATTAAACCTAATGTGATGTTTTGAAAACCGATGATAAGACTGCTTCTTTTAGAGAATAAAAACATTAACGTAAGTAAAAAGTTTAACTATATACATGTTTAGAGAGTTTGTCAGGTAGTAAAGATCGCCCGCATTTATTTTCCTTTTCGGCTGATTGAAAACACTTTGGTGGTTCAACCTATCATCTGGATTATGGTTGTTTTCGAAATTAGATTTAAAGAATTCTATATCCAGACTTGAAATTCCATGTATAAGCGTTCATAGAGCACAACCTTTTAACACAGCGCCACCGACACAAACCATTCTTTGCTTCGCATTTAAAATACAATTTATACCCGTTGATAACCATAAGATTTTTCCCATTTTGACTAACCAAAACACAGCAGGTCGTGTCCATCTTGTAAGTAACTCAGCGCTAACTAGTAAACGAATGCGTCTCTCTTGTGTTATATGAAAAAGAATGCAGTACGGATTTCAACCCTACCAATTGTTGATGTTTCAAAAGGCACGCGTCCTGATGGTTTCCATCGGGTTGACTACGTTCACTCGCAGTTTACAATAACTCACTCAGAGTCTGTCTTCCGTAACTACGGAAACAACCGCGCCGTAATGTACTCAGCGTCTCACATAAGTACTAAGGCCTTGGTAATAACTAGAGGGCGCAAAATTGTGCGATAAGCCACAAGTTTAGTGCACGTGCGATCTGCTATTGTTGCCCGTGCATGTACGCATCTGCAGGCGTCTTCTGATGCGCATGTGTATGACAGCTGAGTGGCACCGGTTACGTCACTCACTCTCCGTATCCAACTATACCGCTCGCAAAAGTTAAAGGCATGTGAACGCTGGCCAATGCTCAAGCAGAGCGCTGTTGCCAAGCGTAGTGCGTGTACCGGCAGAGTTTCTGTACATAAGAGTGTGTGAGATGCATGCACCACATTCGGCAGCGCTGGTAGGAGGGGCAAGCGTAGGATTCGCTGGAGTCCGAGGTACGCCCCGCCTCCATATACCTTTAAGTTTTGCGAAGATTATAACCTGTATCGCATGTGAGCATGCCGGTTCCGCGCTCTAATAACAACTGGCGTAATAACTAATGATGATTCATGCGGGAGTTTATGTTTCTGCTGCGGCGGACTTCACATATGCACAGTATTGATGCTTTACGAAAAAAGGAACAACCGTGCTAGATTATGTCCCTCTCTCTCGTCCCAGTTCTTACAGTGTTTCCTTATGACTATGGGCGTCGCGAACGGGGGGCAAGGGGCGGGGGCCGCGGCCCCCCCCCTTGGAAGTTGGTGAACTTAATGTGCAATCAATTGCTGACTATTAAACTATTATTTTAATTAAGAACAATTGTTATTTAGCACAAATCAGTACGGTTATCTGCAACAAATCTAAATTTTGACAATGAAATAATGAATCAATAATACCTGATTGCAAACTTCCAACATGTGCCCCCCCCCCTTGGAAAAAAGTCTGGCGACTTTAAATTAACGTCCTCCAACATTGTGTCATATCGGACGAAAAGTCTGCCGACGTTCATGCTTATGACAAATATGAACTGCCGCTATTAAAGTATAGAAGCATGTTATTGTGTTATTGATGATTTTCTCTATTAAACAATAACAGCTAACCTAATCTTTCCGATTCTTGCATCCTACTTATTACAACGGTTCCTGGTGTACCATCATTTACGCTTCTATTTTCAAACCTTTGATTTTGGCTATTTCAAGCATTTACCTACAGTGACGGTGGAAGCATGAAAGCACTAGTAGTGCCAGCATTTCTTAGCCAATTTTTTTTAAAGATTATTAATTAACGTCCTTTAACAAGCGGATAGGGGATGTCCGACGGTGAAAGAAAGTAAGGCTCAGTTATTGATTAAATATATCTAGTCTAGTCATAAATACTGTTACAAACTCTTGAGGTGCACTGCTCAGCCGGTTTTAGGGGTAGGAAACCACCGTTGTACAAGACTCCGAACCATTGTGAGTTTGTCTGTGAAAGATGAAGCATGTGACTCCAGTTTTAAACACGGAATGAGGTGACTATGAAGGTCGTGTTGCCGCGGTAGCGTCATATAGAGTTGGAAATTTTCAAAAACCTAAAAAACCCAAAATCAGTCGGATGTTTGTGTACCATACCATTGAGCGATTCACTGAAATAGGATTTGTTAAGGATGCTCCGAATCAGGGTCGCCCACGCAGTGTCGGGACTCCAGCAGCAAAACAGCAGTGGCGGTTCGTATTCGGCGAAATCCAGCACGGAAGCAATTAATCATGGTCCGTGAAATGAACATTCCGAAACGGCCAATGTCCAGGCTTCTGTCACAGGACCTTGGACTAAGGGATTATCACCGATGGTTACCTTAACGCAGTCCTAAAGAAGCAGAGTGCTAAAATGTACACGTCTCCTGCGGCGTTACACCCATAATGGCCATCAGGAGATCCTCTTTGCCAATGAGAAAATATTCACCACCAAAGAGGCCTCCAATTATCAAAACGATAGGGTTTACCCAATTAGCCCTATAAAGTTCCGAAATTTCACAGGGCCCATCATTCCTCTGTGATAGTTTGGTTGGAGACGAGTTATTCCGGCGTCACCCGGCAGTAGTTTTGCGAAAAAGGGTGTTTAAGCCAGTGCCAGAGTGTACGAAGAAGAACTTAAACGGCACATTATTTCAAAATCAACCCTGTACTTTCCAGCAGGATTCTGTTTCAGCTCACAAGGCAAGGTGAACTTAAGGATGACTTAAGCGTCATGTCCCTGACTTAATTTCGCTTGCAAATTGACCCTTTGGACTACCGACTGTGGTAAGTGCTTGAGGGCATTGTTTGCAAGAGGAGACACTGCACAACCGGAAGTCTGAAGCGGTCCTTGTTGGCAGGGGTCATGCGTACTGCCAGACTCAGAGCCTGCGCCAGTACGAAAGATGAACGGTTGAAAAGCGACTGGTAATGTGTGTAGGTACTGAATGCAAGTATGAACAACATACTAAAATGTCTCTCATCATAGTCGGGTTTTTCAGATAAGTTGTAATAGTATTTATGGTTAGATTAGGCCACCGTCACCAGTGGTGACCATTCCCACTGCACATTGGCTGGAACTAAGAGCCACCTATAATGACAACGTGGATTAATCACGTCAGTGGGACTCGAAAGTTTAGCCCACGTTTTTCTCAATTAAATACCGAGCTACCGTAAAATTTACGAGTAGACTACCAAGCAACGTACTTGCGTAGGTTGTGTGTTCCTCTCACGAGAATGCAGCTGTAAGGGATGTGTTGACATCAATAATTCCAGTGTTATCTAACAAAAGATTACGGCTAGACTTTCAACGTACCAATAAGGCTTAAGCCTCTTAAAAGCATATGCTCTAGCCTTAGTAATACTGTTATACTAACGTTGCGCGATATAGTTAATGTAGGTACACTACTGTTTATGAAACTTGCATAACCCAAATGGATCCAAACTTGGTGTGATGCGAGCAATAATGATCAGGATTGCTGAGGGTTATGGTACACATAGGTCGAGCAGAGTCCTATTGTATTTGTCCGATAAGGTCAGTGTTGCGCCAAGTATAATCAGTGAACTGTCAAACAAGGTGGAAACAAAGTGTCAGTGTGCGTCGACGTCAAAGGATACAATATCAGCATGCGTGTGAGTTCGAAAAGAGCATAATGATCGTTCTCCGGGAAGCAGGTTTGTCGTACCGTGACATTTCAGCTTTATCTACAATGTTAGCACGATGCTGAAGCACTGCAACAGGTGTGAACCTGTCTGTTAACGATTCGTCGTACTGAATGGCAAAGTGCAGCCTTTTCAAACGAGTCCCGCTTCATCTGGTCCTACAGCGATGGTCGCACACGTATTCCACGGTACCGTGGTGAGCGCAATCTGGAGACCTGCAGTTTTGAGCGGCATAGCGGACAAACACCAGGTGTGATGGTTTGGGGGCACCATTGTTTACAACAACCGATCTCGCCTCCTACGAATTGAGGGCAATTTGAACAGTAACAGGTACATGAGGGAAGTTTTAGAGCCCGAAGTACTCCCCCCACTTTAGGCATCTACACATGCCACATTTCATCATGAAAATGCCCGGCCACATATTGCAAGAAGAACGACGAGTACCATTGTTTCCCTGGCTTGCACATTCGCCTGACATGCCACCCATCGAACATGTCTGGGATATGGTTGTTCGACAACTTGTTTGTCACGGTTCTCAAGTAATCAGCGACAATGATTTGTGGGCTTGCATACCAACTACGTAAAGATCTCCCAGGAACACATTCTGAACCTTTTTTATTCCATGCCACGGCGTTTAGCACAACTAATAGCAACGCGTGGAGGCTACACCAAATACTGATTATTCAGGCTCAAAGGTTATGCACAGTTTGGTAAATTTAATCATTTGTTTATTGTCATGTATCTAATCTGTGGTACGAAGGTTGAAACTTTATTAGTGGCAACTATTTATTTACAACAGATACGAAAGAGATTCGTGTTACCAAGCTTTACTGTCATCCAAGGTAATCACCAGTGTTATGTATAACCTGTTGCCAGCGGCGTGGAAGTCGTAGGATACCCTCAGCAGCGCCGGTTCTGTTGATAGTTTGAATGGAGCGGTCTACTGCCTGACGAATATCTGAAACAGTTCTGAAACAATTACCACGAAGTGGTTCCTTCATCTTCGGAATTAAGTCAAAATCACAAGCGCTCACCAGCCCCATCGATTGAACAAATCAGACACAGCTTGTGCTGTAGACGGCCGAGCATAACCATTCATAACCATTTCTGCATTTCCGTCAAATCATGCGGAACCCATCGTGATGCAATTTTTCTCATGCCCAGGCGTTCCTTCAGAACATGAAGCATAGTTTTATGTGCTCATCTGGTATCTCGGGCCAGCTCGTCGATCAGTATCCAGTAAGAACACAAAAGCATGCACATCTTCACTGAACACTAGGACAACCTGGCCACATTGTCTGCCACCTCTTGGCATCCTTTGTTGAAGGCGTTTACCCACCGTGCCACTGTTCTGTAACGCAATGCAGATTCTCTGCAAGCCTCTTGAAGACCTTGATGACACTGTCGTGCTGTACAACATCTGGCGCATTCAGTCTTTATGCAACTCTGTTGTTCCTGCTACGAAAAGATCGTGACATTACATTAGGCCGCTAGCTTATACAAGACTCTGTTTCTCTCGCCATTGCTGATTCGCGTGTTGTGGGAAGGGGGCATCTATCTGCTCAGAGGTAAGGTAGACATGTATGTGTATCAGTGACAATGTTACATCCCATTGCATAGCGACTCTGCAGCAATGTTGCCACTATTAAAGTTCCATCGCAAGTTAGTTTCTTGGTGTTGCAGTAGTGTAGGTAGTACATGACATCGTGAGCTGTCATGTGGTACTGTCTCCCTTTATCCCTCCAGATAGTACTACACCCCGTACAGGTTTTCTCGTTAGAACTAAATTCACGGCACCTTTTTTAACGAGCTATCACCATCAAAAAATCAAGCAAACAGAAAGCAGAATATAGCATTTTTGACTTCACAGCCCCAGAACCATCCATTTTTCCAGTAAATGTCCTATTTAATTCCTACAGGTTATCCATTACCAGACAGTGATATTCAACCTGGGGTGTGCATACCCCTAGAGGATGTGAAGGCTTCTTGGGTAGATAAGATTTAATTTAATCCTTCTTTGTGTAGTATACAAATATTATAACCTATTCTAGATATGGTTGTGTATAATTTGAATTAAGGATAACTCTAGGGCTAAGTGTAGGGGAACAGGAACTGTATCTTTGTTATTTATTTCTGCCTATAGCTTCCGACTTCCAAGTGCTATCAATTAGCCAGTCATTTCAGAAATGCTATTTGATTTTGCTATGACTGAACTGTGCTGAATTGTTTCAAGAAAATGTCTTTATATTTTTATCGCTCATGGGATGATCCAAAATTCTGGATTTCCTAGTTAGTTTCATGAAGTAATTAACCATCAAAAGGTCAGTTTTCTGGTTATATTTTCCATTACTTAGCTCTAATCTCATACTTGCCTATTTGCTCCCCAGTATTAACTCAAATGTATTTCTAAAGACACTGAAGTCTTTGTTGTTTCCTATGGTTATATTCAGTCAATTTGCTGCATTTCCTTTAAAACATGTTTAAACAATTGTCATTTGATAACCCTCCAGTACCTATACATTTCATGGTGAAATACTTCTGCAACTTTCAAATAAAGGATTTTAGATCATCTGAGTCCTCATTCTGAAAACGTGCATCAAATTTTGCTCAGATGGTTAGGTCACTGCAAGTTGTGGTTCTAGCCTCCATTTTTATGCACATTAATTTGTCTATGTGTACTATTTGAAGTGCTTGCACCCATATTTGGCAACAAGATCTCCACTGATGCATTCAGCATTGCTTCATCTCATGCTCTTGGTTTACTTACATTACAACTAGTGCATTCATGCCTATTCTTAAATTTTCTAAACAAACCTTCTATTTCTATTACTTCTGATACTACATCCTTAACCTAATCCATGATTTCTTCCAAGTTTCTTGTTCGTCTCCTACCTTCCCTCTCTGCTTTCTCACGCTTATTTCTACTTCCTTCTAATTCATTTCTAGTTATTTCCCTTTATTTTTCTAATTTCTTTGCTATTCTGTCCCTCAGCTTGCTAATTTCCATTCCCAATTTCTCATTAAGTTGTTTGCAAACTTCATTTCCAAATTTTCCTGTTTCTCAACTAATTTCTTTCCTAACTTTTCTGTATTTTGATTTCACTTCCAACATTATTTTCCCCTGAATTTCCTCTTTAAATGTTTCTAATACTTGCTGTAGAGATTCCAGCTTCTTTCCTAGCTCCTGTCAAGTATTTTCTAATTTGTGGTTAATACTCCCCATCTTTTCCTCTAACCTCTGTTGACTATTTTCTAGTAAGTCTACTAGCTTTTCTATTACTAATTTTCCAGTTGACTATTTTCTAATTTCCCTCCTACTTTTACCCCCATACATTTTTAACATCCCCATCACTACCATTAAATCCAAGCTATTCTGCACATTTCAACTATTTTCGCTGATTCCATTCTGTGTACCTTCCTGTCAACTGATACTTTCTAATTCCATTGTTTCTCATGAATTATTCTCACTTAACGTCCTATAACCTTTTAACATCTACATGAATCACCTCTGAAACAAATACTTCACACTCGGTACCTTGTTTTGCTGACTATCGTCTTCTTTCTTTTCTTGCTCATTGTGTACCGGTGTAGCTTGAGCTACCACCGTTCTGGTTATCTTCCTTCCTTGTCATTTTCAGTTACTGGGTTTGATACCCGGTATGGCCTCCTCAGCTCCTGATGGTCCCCCTCAATTGACTGCCCCGCATTGAACACTGATCACAATATGACGTGTGCACATTACTTTTGACAGCATCTCCAATCTCATTCTCTAATATCTCTGCTGCTCCAGGGATACAACTATGAGATTTTGTGCTCAGGGTATAAATGGGTGGAGCAAGAATGAACAACACCAGTTAAGTGGGTTGATAAATTTAATGGAGGCTAATGATGTACTGTTTAAAGCATGTTAATCACTAAGGTTGAAGATTTAAACTTTTTTTTTAATCTTATGACTTTAAAATTGTAACTATTCAATTAGATTTGCTAATTTCTGATGTATCCAGGCTTTATGGTTTAAATATAACTGTTTCCCTAATAACAGTGTGAAGCGTGTATTGCTGATAGTCGCAAAAAATATTGTGGAAGATTTCCTGCTGATGACCAAAAAGTGTACATAACCCAAGTGTTGTGACTTAATCAATAATTAATCACAGTAAACACTTCTCAAGGACCATAAAACTTTAAGGGAAAGCATTCAAATTTTAGAAAAATATCAGCTCTTTTATTAACTTCAGTCCCACCTACTTATCTTTCCCTACCAATGTTCCTACTTATGTGCTATAGTCCTAAAGCTGCTAATTTGTATCTGAAGCACAATTTTCTCTCTCTAACTTGGCTCAATCCTAAGAATTTCTTTTACTTTTTAACTTTTAAAACTTTAATCTATGAGAGGTAGAACTGGAACTTAAAAATTCAATGCCACAGCTGGGACTTGAACCACAGACCTTCCGCTTACCAGGCGGCTGCTCTAACCATTGAGCTACTGAGACAATCTGCCAGAATGGCATTGAATTCTCAAACCAATTCGTATTTCTCCTGGTAAACCACAAAGGCAGTTTAAAAACACCAACAGTAAGTTTGTTGGCATAAATAAATAATAATTTAATCTATGAGCTTAGCAACATCTGTGACAGCTAAATCTAACTGACTTCCAGGAAAACTTCGAGCTAATTGTATTCTTTGCTACATTGCCTTAACCAATTGCCTTTTCTTTGAACACATGTTAGTTAATGACCTACATTTTCCTGAAAAAATTTTACCTTGCCTAGTTAATGACTGTAACTCAGGCTTCTTCACATTATGCATTATTCTAACACAGATCATTTATTGCAATAATTCATCTCCCTATCATTTCCTTATAAAATTGTGAATCTTGTCTGTTAATAAGTCCAGTATTATTTTTAAGGCTTTGGTCAGCCTGTACAACTCTCATATGTATTGAAACATCTTACTTCCACACAGTTCGGTTTCTACACCTCTGTAAGCACCTTTTGAAGGCATGCAAAAGAACTCATCTACATTTTATTTTATTTATAATTTCTTTAAAAGAGAGTTCTTGGCAATGGGCAAAAGAAAGTGGATATTTCACATTAATCTGCAGCATGAATACAATTTTTTTAAACTATGTAATGACAGTGACAATAAACTTGTTCAATGTATTCTCTGTAATGGAATATTTTCTCTTGCACATAAAGAAAGAGATGACGCTGAAGATCAGTGAAAACAGTTAAACATATGACTGTTATTAATGCTATTGCTTCAGCAAACATAAAGGTACTTTTTAAAGCTGAGAATGGGAATAACAATGATCTAAGATGTACTACTAAAGAGGCTACATTTTCATAAAACACAATTACACACATACTAGATTCAATACATCAGAATGCATACCTAAAAGGTTAATATGACCCAAAGTTCCTGCTAGAATCAAAACCAAGGAAATTATTGGCTAAGTTATTTTGCCATTAATTCTGAATAATATGTTGCTTCCCTTAGAGAACAATTATTTTATATCAATAGATGCCTCAAACATAAGTGAAATAAAAGTTGTTCCAATTGCAACCTATTTCAGCATAAGAGGAGGGAATTTAAGTCGAGATTTTACACCTCAATGAAGTGTAAACAAAGTACACAAATTTTAAACCAGTATTTTGCAGTGTGTGAAAAAACAAATTCAAATAAATGTTGGTTTCTTTCTTACTTACTGCTGATAAGAGTATCAGTACTTTTAGAGGTACACTGAGAATGGGGGAAGAAAATGTGTTTGGAAAAAGTTTAGTGTTTTAGATAGGCCTATATTAGGAATCAGTTGTTCAGCCCATATTGTACACCATTCAATACAAACAGTGTGATTCTCTACCCTGACAATCCAGTTATTCATTTAACAATTTATAAATGTCTTCACATATGTACAATAAGGGTAACAAAACACAGTTGTGTAAATTTGTGTAAATAGGTCACAAAAAGTATTATCCCAAAGCAGTGCAAATTCCTTAGCTTGTTATTTGCAATAGAAAGAATTCTTGCTATTGCTGATAGGCTAAAATCGTACTTCCCTGTCATGCGAGAGATGCTCAAAATTATCATTCGATCTTTTTGAAAATTAGATCGAATTCCATTAGAAAGTGAATTGTATTTGAAACTTTTGTATAACACTCTACTGTTATGTAATAATGTAGTTTTGAAATTGGAAGCTAATTATATCAAAGCAACAAAGCATTTCAGACACATTCTCATTTAATGTGTCAAATTATACAACCTTCTGCCAAGCAATTGCTCTGCACTCTTTATACAAAAAATAATAGATTTAAAACATGAAAAACATTTTAAAAAAATAGTGCTTATGAATACAAATTGTTCTCAATTATACACAATTTTTACAATTCTAGAATCTAGTGCTTCAGAGAGTTGTGGAAGAACAGTTTTTAAGAAACTAGTAAGTTTCACTGGGTAAATTTACAAAATCAAATTGGCTAATCTGATTCACAGGAGAGTCAAACTATTAATACAATAATTAAGATTCTAAAATACTGACAGCTTATTTATGACAATTATGATTAAAGCCCAAATGGTCCTAGTTCTGTAAAAGGGTAAAAAGGTACGAAGGGGGACACCTCACATACTGCAACCTATATAATGTCTTGTGGCTAACACCCTCCAGGAGAAGGGATGAAGTGAGGGAACCACAAGAGGCCACATGCTGCAGGCACAGAGACATGTGGAAGTCCCTAACAGGTGCCAAAAGTTCTCTATTCTGGAATTTCAAAAGACTGATGTTTACATTTCATGCACACACAATGTTTCAGTTTGCTATGTTTTTGCCTGGAACATCTGTTCCAGTTGAGAGAGTATTTTCGACTATGGGAAATACTTGGGCCCCAAAAGCAGGTAGATTTCTAGCAGCCACTGTTAAGCATCTGCTGGATGATGAATTTAATTAATAACCTTCATAGTATAAATGTTATGTTATGAAAGAAACCAGCCATTTCTGGAGGGAAATGAGTCAGTAAACCAATAGTTGTACTTAGAACAGAGAAGTTTCCTAAACATAACAAAATGCATTATTACATAAGAATTTGAAAATTAATTGATTGATTTTAGAAAGGAATGTGAATATTTTTTCTTGCACAACTGAAAGTTTAATGTTTGAATAAAATGTTATGGGGTTTAAGTAATTTCAATTTATTTTTGTAATATTAGGAAAATTGGTAGGAGCATAAAAATACTTAAATTTAGCGGTAACAAGTTGATCACGAATATATCCTGGGTTGCTACCAAAAAACATGGTTAGCCTAGGAGTAAGCACAGAAAAAATAAGGTATAATTATAACTATACCTAGCAATAGTTGATAATTAAGCATTATTACTCATTGCACCATCATTTGTACTACCCAAATAACCTTGTCAATGGGCTCTTAAACCAACCTCCCTCCCTCCCTCACTTTCACTACTCACTCACCCACCCATCCAATCAGTCACTCACTCACTCCCTCCCTCATTTGTGCTTCAAATCTCCAGTTTTTTCAATTTTTATATCCAAATTTATTATAATTTTATTACTTCCTTATTTTATTTTAATCTAGTCACACCAGCACAAATTCCCCCACTTTTCACAAACTAAAACCTGGTTTTGTTACACAGCATGCCAAGGACTTCAGGCTCATGTGCATCAACACTGATCATCTATTCTATTCTGAATGCATTAAAATTATATTCTCACTTGTTATTCAGTTTTTTCTGCTACAATAAGTAAGCAACCATTGTTGAGTTTAACCTTTTTATTTGCAGCATTTACATCATAGGTTATCCAACCTGTTCTTTTTTTTAAACATATTTCTAACTGTTTTTATAGAATCTCCCCATTTTTACATTTCACTATGATCCATATGGTTTCATTCTTATAAAAAGCTACCATTAACCACTATACTGGAGCAATCTATAATGATAAATATAGACTATGGAAGCCTACAATATAGAGGAGCAAGATATAGTTTATGAGCTTATATAACATTCATATACTCCAACTTCAGTCTTCTAAACTGTGCATAAACTTGAAAACTATACAAAAATTATTCACAACAATTAACAAATGTCAGATAAATAAACACACAAAATGCCTCTCATGCAAACACATAATAAGTTATCCCTTGGTAAAATGCAAAACACACAATAGTAAATGTGAATGCATTGTCTTAAGTCCTTTCCAGTTAAAAAGGGCTATGAACAATAAACCCAAACATTATCACAATAACAATGCATTGTTAACATAATACATCTTACATTAAAAACTTATTTTGAACATATTTTGAAACCACTTTCACTTTGGAATCAAACTTAAACAATATACTGTATTAACAGCACTGCCATATCAATTTTAAATTGTAAACCATTTCTCTGTTAGTCCGTATTTTCCATTCTAGAAAATTAATCACTTTAAGTGATGTTTGAGCTGGTCATTTGTAGTTGCGTATGAATGTAGCTTTATGCATGTACAAATATATTCAATAATTTCAAAACAATCTGCCATTTAAAGTTTACCATAACGGGCCCGATATTTATCTTGTTGCTGTCCACAGTACTCATTATAAATGAGTTTAAATAAGAATAAGTGAAATGTCACTATGAGGAAACAGATGGACACCCAAAACAGTGTAGGCAATCCTCCTAAGTGATGGCCATGTTTATGGAGTGCAATGACATGATGTTCATGCGCTGGAGCTGAAATAGAGAACAAGTTTCATAGTAGCTACACTAGATATCATACTTGATTTTAAGTAAAATAAATATAACATTACCTAAAACCTGTCGTTTGAAAATTATGAACACACAATCAACAGAAAATATACAGTGACATGCCTATTATAGAGCAAGGTATTGAATATTTTGTGCTTTACTGCAAAGAATATCAGCCTTTGTAATGTATTAAAACAGTTTAATGGACAAAAATAAATTAATACTCTTAACAACTTTAGCAGTTTAAGCATTACATATATAAATAAATGTCTTGAAAGTGCAACCAGTTTGTCAGTTTTAACTTTTATGATCTTAATGCATCTTCAAACATACACCTATATATTGGGTTGAAACGGCAGCTAACTATCAAGCAACCATCTGGCATTATAAATATTGAGTTTGAATTTAACTGGACATCAGTCACTCTCGACTGAAGTTAACACTGAAAATGTCAGCTGTCAATCACCAAAATATTCCTTTCGCAGTGGGGGTTGCTGGTGTGATTTAACAACCCACAAGCCACTAAAGCTACATCTCAAGTGGACCTTACATACCCCTGGCTAACTGTGGGAGAAAACATAACTTTAGTACCACTAAGCCGGAGGGCCTTTATAGGGACTCCAAAAGACAAATTCAAAGCTAAGCAGTGGCTGAGGCCCTCAAAGGGGAAACAAGAAATGGAGGCAGGCACTGTGATTCCCATAAACCAGAGGAAGCAGGCCATACCTTTAATAAGTATTGAAGGTATGGTAGTCGAGGCCTTGAAAGAGGACCTGGGTAATCAGAAGAAATAATTAGAGCCTGGGAGCTTATCCCAAAGATGTGGGGATGCAGGCCCAGATGTCTGAAGGTGCTGTAGAAGTACATAGTGTAGGAGCTGACTAACTGATCATGAAATGGTAGAGTACACCATCCTCGGTGCTTGGCCAGAAAAATTTATTGTTAAAGACATGAAATTAATTGAAAACTTATGATTGTAAATAGTGATGGAAAGAGAAGATTCTAGGTTCCATTTAAAATGAGCAGAAGTCAAAGAGAAAATGTGTGTGGTTCTATATTTCAACATTGCTTTAGAGCTTAATAGGAAAAAAGGGCTATGTTAACATTAAATTGTAATAATCTGAATATTTTCGTTTGCACTACCATCACAATCTTACGAGTCCATTTAAAAAGGGTATACACAAACTGAGAAGTCCTTAAATTAAGTAAAATGGGATTAAGGGAAAGCTGAAATGTATGATGATACCAAATGCAGTGTCAATAAAAGGTGATAAGATGACTAGTTTAATGGTCATTGTGATGTTTATGGGCTTGCATTTACAACAAAACTAAATGTTGTTTTCCTTTCATAGAAGTTTGAAAACAGTGTTGTTGTAATTAATTTAATTTAGAAGGTGAGTTAATTAATAACACTGAACAACGCTTACAACATATTTTTCCGGGATGCGTTTCGAAGGTAACTTTCCTCCATTATCAACCGGACAATAACTGGGTTTCCATGGTGTTTCATGGTGCAGATGGTGATGCTTCTTCTGGTGGCGGTTCAATGAACTTACTGAAAATGTCTCTCTGAGGAATGTCAAAATTAAATACTCGGTTTCTATTTTTTAAAATAAAGATTTGTTCCCATGTGGGCAGTTCTTGTTTTCCGGTTATGTGTTTGAGAAGTTTCGGTTCTAGCTTTATGTCATGATTTTTTGTCCAAAAGTGAAATGCAACCGCTGATTTTTCTAATTGTTTACTCTTAATGTTTCTAAAAGACTTCAAATTAACAGAAGAGGACACCCTTGTCTCCTTTAACGTAAAGTCACTATTTCCCAGTATACCAATAGAAAAACTCCCATCACTAATAAAAAATTGGCTCAAATCACTTGGAATGTCGTCAGAAATTGCAGAACACATAGAACTCACCAAATCATGCACAGAATAAAATTTCTTCCAGTTCCAAACAAAGTGTTTCCGTCAAACTTCAGGTTTAGCAATGGGCAGCCCTCTTTCGCCATTCTTAGCAGATATTTACATGAGTTCATTGGAAATAAGGATCACAAAAGGTTTCCCGTGTATGTTCAAACTCTGGCAGCGATATGTGGATGACATATTTGCAATAGTTCCAAAAAGACACATCAGTGACGCATTAAAACTTCTGAACATACAGGACAAAAGTATAAATTTCACAGTGGAAGTAGAAAAAGATAATAAATTACCATTTTTAGATCTAAAATTAATCAAAAACAAAGATTAGAATAAATTTCGGTATTCATAGAAAACCAACGCAGACAGACAACTACATAAAAGCTAATAGTTACAATCCAAGAAGCCACAAACAAGCAATTTTCAATAGTTTAACACACAAATTGGTGAACATCCCTCTTTCAGCAGAAGAATATAAAACAGAATATTACAAAATAATTGAAATAGCACAAAAAAACAGCTTCCCCAAAGAATTAGTAGATAAAAAGGTAAAACGAGCAGAAAAGAAAAAATTATTACAAGAAACTACAACTCTCAGCAGCAAAAACAAAAATGATATTCAAAAAATTCACATATCATCCATGGGCCTTTGATAAATTTAAAAAGGTGTTCAAGGAATACAACATTCAGCTAGCAGCAGTAAACCATTACTCCATAAAAAACCTACTACTTTCAAACATTAAAGATGCTATTCCACCTAACATAAAATCTGCCATATACCAAATTGAATGCAGTGATTGTAATGAAATATACCTACATAGGAAAAACCAAAAGAAATTTAGAAATTAGATCCAAGGAACACATTAGAAACATTAAGAGTAAACAATTAGAAAAATCAGCAGTTGCATTTCACTTTTGGACAAAAAATCATGACATAAAGCTAGAACCGAAACTTCTCAAACACATAACCGGAAAACAAGAACTGTCCACATGGGAACAAATCTTTATTTTAAAAAATAGAAACCGAGTATTTAATTTCGATATTCCTCAGAGAGACATTTTCAGTAAGTTCATTGAACCGCCACCAGAAGAAACACCAGAAGAAGCATCACCATCTGCACCATGAAACACCATGGAAACCCTGTTATTGTCCAGTTGATAATGGAGGAAATTAACCTTCGAAACGCGTCCCGGAAAAATATGTTGTAAGTGTTGTTCAGTGTTATTAATTAACTCACCTTCTAAATTAAATGTTGTTTGTCGCATTCTTCCTATGAAGATTTGATTTAGTTAAAATTTAACAACAATTACTAATTTTATATTACATAAAATAGTGTATTTGTTCATAAACCTATTTCTGTAATATTTTATTCAGGCAATGAATATTCAAACTAATTTAGAAAGGTAGAATCAGAACTGAAAAATGCAATGCCATAGCCAGAATTGGCTATTGCCGTTTATTGACCTTATATATTAAATTATTTACTAATTATTTATTGAAATTAATTGAAAATTTTAAAATAATAAATAATTTGTGAAACATAAAAATTACTGTAAAAATGTAGGTCCTGTATATTGAGACAAATAAAAGTTATCCAACTTTTGAACACTACCACTAGAATTTTCACTTATATGAAATGTTCTCAGTAATATGTTTATTCTTCTTCCTCTTTTTCTTTGTGTATAGAATAGTATCCTGTTCATTTCCCCTTTTTCCCCAGAACCCTGAAAGAAAACATTACACAGATAGGACTTAAAAGTCCAGGAAGACAACTCATCTAGGAGAGATCACTCCAAAATTAAATGGGGCCACGGCTGAGCACTAGGTGAAGACAGTCAGCCTAGGGAGGAAATCCTGAATAAAAACCCACAAAAGAAATGGGCCAGCAACACACTTCAAGGTGTAATTTCACACTGCTCGCAGTCCTCAGGACAAAGCCTTGGAACAGGGAACATGTTTATGCGAGTTAAATTCTAGAAGTTGTGTGTTAGAAATGCAGACTCAACACTCATTAATGAAATACACATCACTGCTAAGTATCTTCTTATACATAGTTTTGTATTTTTGTTTGCAGTTGTCCTGCAGTTTATCTCAGACGACTATTGCCTTTTATACGCTGATGTGATCCTGGAAACTAACAGCACCGTTAAAAAAAATTGCCCTTTGTAAAAAAAGACAATTGTGAAAACTAATAATGTGATAAAAATTTTATTTTCACTGCATAATCATTACACATAATAATTTTAAAGTAAAACTCAGAGTGCAACCAATATGCAAAGAATAAATTATTTAAGACTGGCATTTAGTATACAGTTATGGGAATAATAAAAGAGTCTGAGTACATTCAAGCATAGCCACATTGCATCGTTCAAAGTTGAAAAGATAGGAGAAGGGAAGGAGGGGGAACAAAAGCATTGGTGATGCTGAAACCGAGATGTGAACACCTACTGCATTAAAAAAATAAATAAAAGACAGTGACTTAAAATCATCTTTTATTTACAAAAGCACTAACAATACTGTTGGAACATGGGTACTTTTTAACTGGAGCTGATATTATTGGACTGCTAACCATGAAACACAACACCCTTAGTGTGCAACACTTCAATATACTCTAGCACCTCAGCATCATCAATTCCAGGGAACTTTCAAGTTTTAGGACCATGAAGAGAGGGCTTTGAATATCTTGTGGATTCCAGCTGACTTCTCATTTTGCACCAGCCTCGTACAAGTTTTGCACTCACTGAAAACTCCCTTTCAGCAGCTTGAATACCATTCTGTTCCACAAATGCAATCCCTCTTAGTTAAAACCTGCCATATAATTTCTGTGCTTCTCCAAGAGTAACTGCAGAAAAAAACAGCTGTACACAACTGAAGAATAAGATGGTTATTGACTTTGTGCCAACCGCATATATTTATTGATTTTGAGACTTTTTTCATTTCCGTTAACTCTTTAGGCAGTACTCTCTAACAATTAGTCCCGATTGCTACTGCTGGTAAAGCTGCGGTAAGGGCGACTGTAAGACCTGTGCCAGGTCCTAGCTTCAGGGGTGTTAGCCTGGCTTCTGCCCAGAGCAGACACCTAGTTCAGTGAGTTGTATGTTTAGGCCTAAGTTTGATTTTTCTTATTCTCACTGTATTCTGACCGTAAGTTACCTGGGCTGTGCCTTTTCAATGTTGGGATTTTGTATATAGCTCCTAGTTGGGGATAATTTATTATGTGTACAGATCAGGCGGGTTTAAAGTTGCCACAATTCTGTATCTTATTGCTTTGTCTGATTAAGCAGGGGGAACACTTTACCCAGTTTAGCCACACAGCAATTTCATGGGAATACAGGATTATATGTTGAAGATCATTCAATGTTAGTTCTTAAAGAGTTTATCACTTGTTGCATGCGAAAGGCATTTCACTATCGTTTACATTGACTTATTAAACACTATTACAGAGAACGTACTGTTTAATGCCTGGGGGGCACTCCTTTCACAGAATTGGTCCTGCCGATAACCCAGTGTTAGGGTCCATACTTCCTTCGTTTCCTTTCTTTTAGTTATATAAATCAACTACACCACAACCACAGTGCAACTTGGTGCATGCTAATCACCCTTGCCGCTCTGCTTTAGGTGCTTGAACCAATCAAATTTTTTAATGAGCTAGCCATGTCTTGACAAGCTGATGGCACTGATGTATTGCAGTATCTTAAATGACACATCAATGACTTTAGGAATAGGAATGGTGTCTCAGTGCCGAGCATCAGAATACGCTGCATACCTACCCTTTACCCTCTCTTGTGCATCTAATAGGACTAACGATATTTAAGGTTGCAGTGGTGGCATGTTATTTTTCAATATTTCTCAATAGTGAACACCTGAAATAATAATGCAGCAATTATGCAATAAAATGCTTAAGTTAAATTAAAAAAGTTAAAAATTAAATTAAATTCCTAATTGTCTGTCCACAGATTAAGGTGTGACCATTATGTGATGGTATTCAATAACATTATCACCTTTCAGTTCAAGTGTAGAAGAGCAGCACTTGCTGACTTCATTCTGCCATTTTGAAAACATGAAAGCATGTAACAATACATGAAAACAATGTGCATATAAATGGTCACCATGTTGGTTACTATCAAGAAGGAGCAAAATATTCTGGATAATTTAGACTGCTGTGTGCAGTTAGAATACATCTACCATGTTCTAAGCTCTATGGTTTCTGAATGTGTGTAATTCTCTTATCATTCAATATACAAGTTTATAAATTACTGTTGAGACAATCAGGCAATAATCAGCAATTGTTATAAGCTTATGAAATGTTTGATCTTAATCAAAAAGATGCTGTCACATGAATATTATGTTCAATTAATTCAACAACCATGCCTTTCCTAAACGAAATTAATAATATAGAGTCCAAATCTGAGTAAGCCAATATTACCTATTTCTTTAGATAAATACTACATAAATGATCCAAATTATGTTCTGTAATGAAAGTTAATGTAAAAATTATTGACAAAGTTACAACGATTTTGCTCTAACAAATTTCTTAAATTTTGCTTAAAAGAATATTGAAAGTTGATAACTATTAAGAGTATTTATTACAACACATGCAAGCTTTAGAACTAAAATTCATAAAGAAACCCCTGCTTTACTGCTACTATTATATTTCATTCTCAATAAATGTTAACCACGATTAAAAGTTGTATTTGCATATATAACCACAAAACTGGCATTAACCTCAAAAACAAAATATTTTAACACAAACAGTCCTTATAGATTAAACTATTCCATGGAACTACATTATTATGATTTCCACTTTTTAAATTTCATGTTCGAATGCCTGTTAACTAGAGGTGTATAAATATTAATTTTAAATAACATTTCTTATTTTATAATATTTTATTGACATTTGCAGAAAAAAATAATTTGCCTGCATTTGTAGTCACATGACATCTGAAATATCTCCAGCTCTCATACATTCATTCTGCCTTGTGCCATGACATAGTAGCTGGAGTGCAATGCTCTGGTTCCCAGACTTAAAGTGGAGCTGAATTCAGGACTACAAAAGAGAGTACAAATTTGTATGCTCTTGTATGGATTATTATTATTTTGTTGTTTTTAACGATGCTGTCAATTGCCAGGATCACGTCAGCTTCGCCAGTGAGCCGGAATTTCGTCCTGCAGAAGTTCTTTTACATGCCAGTAAATCTACTGACATGGAGCTGTCATTTTAAACACACTTATAAACCATCAGTCTAGGCCATATTTGAACTCGCGACCTTGGGATCAGTAGGCCAGCATCCAACCAACTGAGCCACCCAGACCAAAGCCCTTGTATGGAGTGGTGCCCAGTTGTCATGATTGGTACAGTACTTGTAGGTCACAAAAACCAACATTTCAGCGTAGGATGCACAGTGCTTACCACAATACCTCCCTATATTGTAAGGAGTGAGTGAATAAGAGTTTAAGGACCCAGCGACTACTAGTTCATTTGGGCCCACTACTGTAAGGAGCTACGATAAGCATGGCAACCGTGGGTCATGAAAACCAACATGGGAGAAACACTACCATGTACCTTGCATTGCATCATTGTTTACCTCTGATATATGCATATGGGCCTGAGGTTTGAGTTTAGTTGGTAAGCTTTAGCTCTTCATGGAATGTTGTACCATTTACTACCACTATCACTGTTACTGTTATATATTACACTTCACCTTCCAAATTATTCACAGGTAGGGACAAAGAACTATATTTTAATAAAACTACAACTTTTCACTGACAATGTTTTAAAAATTATGAATGAAAGTTTTGTTCTATGCATGAAAATGAGATTTTGTGCATAACTGTTGCCACAGTCTCTAACCTTACTTACTCCAACAGAATTTGTAAAAGAGATTGTATTTTATGCAAAGGAATGCACATAAGACATACCTTCTACTATTTCCTTCACATGTATTGTATGCCTTAAATCTTCCATGTGCTGCTTATCGTAAGTGATGTACAAAATTGCTGTTACAGGCTCTGTTAGTTTAACAGGAAACATTTTCTTCTGAGGACTGAAACAATAAGAGGTAAAACTTGTGTTGTAGTGTGTAGCAAAATACACTGGAATTGCACTCTATACCGCGGCCATTGTAAGTTTGCACTTGACAGCTTGCATGGATTCACGTCAAGCTGGCTATTCTGTGCTTGTGATGTCAAAGTTGCTAATACACAGTAGCAGACGACATAGCTTTCTATCGCATCACAAAACCACATAAACAATGCACTTAAGCTATGAACGTAGAAAGGACAATAAACTACTTTGTTATTACAAATAATTGAAGGCAAACAAAGGTATTTTGTCACAGTGTCTCTGCATTGACCCATGTTTTGTCCGACCACACAATTTTGTGGAGGTCTTTGACTAGGATTTTTATTAAAAACACATTTCGTGCCACTACTGTGTCTTTTCCAGCAGCACATTTCGTCCACTTACCTTTTTACATTGGAAGCCAATCTCTCTCAACACAGCTTTCTGCAATGTTTTGCCCCCAGTGGAAAGTAATTCCCATACAGTTGGGTACTCCTTTTTACCATAGTAGGCATAAATATGCCTTTGAATGGCATCTATTTCGAACACATCAAGCTCTGTGACTGGATGAATGAGGTTTCTTTTCTTCCCTAGAGTTGGCAAAAATACCTGCTGCGTTCCAGACAGTCCAGCAACTTTGTCTTACATCTCTTGAAGCACAATTCCCTTGCTGATTATGGTTCTTCTGCTTAATCTAAGTGTTCTTGCAGTCCGCTCTATAACTTTATCAGCAGGAATAGAGGGATGCCCATGGATATCCACGTATTCCTTCTCTTTTTCATAAAATTCCCTCCTTCTTCGTAATAATTCCAATGCTTGACTATTCAGTGGCACACCTCGACATATTGGATTTTCACTTCCTCAATCACTTGGCAAACAGTGTCTCTTCTGAGGCACATCTTGCACGTTAAATTTTATGTATATAATACAAATAATTAATATAAACAAATAAAATAAAGAATAAATATAAATAAATAAACACCAACAACGCTATCAACAATAATAAAAATAACAAATATAATAAACAACTCAAGAAGAACAACTAGGCACACATGACAGAAATCACAAACTTAAGCACATGTCTGGAAGCAGTGATATCCAGCAACAGAGCGTGTCCTGTTTCCGCTTTGTGACCAACCAACCGGAATGCTGCCCTGTGATTGGCTCAGGAAATTTGCAGACGGTGCTTTTCATCTGTTATTCTGCAAGTGCACCAACTTAACTGCTAGCTGTCAAGTGCAAACTTACAGCAGCCAGGGTATAGGTAGCACATTCTAATTAATTCAATTCACTGGCATGGATAATAGGAAAATCACTGTCAGAGTATCACATCATGTGTTATTATTTCATAATGTAATCACTAGGGATAGTAAAATTTTATTTTATTTTTTAGTGCATTATAGTGTTATTTTGTATGGTTCTCGGTGTTGTTTTTCAGTGTTATTTTTAACAGATTTCTGTTGATCTTGGTGATATTTTCATGATGCAGCATATTAAAAGTTTGGTTGTACTGAAAATGGAATCTACTTGAACTTGAATTTTAAATTCAAGAAATTAATTTTACATACAGACAATTCATGTATACAGTCATTAAAACAAGCACTTCATTTATTTTTATACAAGCATAATGTATCCAGAATTATGCCTCATTTTTATTTATATATTAAATTTGTAGTTTTATCAGTCACTTAAATACTATAAAATGTATTCTTCATGCACACTTAACAACTGTATTATTGAGCGACATCTCTAAGTAATACCATGGACATGAGTTACAAATTTTCTTTGCTTACATTGTGTCTTTGGTCAGTTATAATCTTACTATACTGTGAAAATATTTGTTCATTATTTATGCTGGAATAAGGAATTCATATTGCTTGTAGAGCTGCAGCTTCAAATTCAGGGTGATCCACTTTGGTTGATTGCAAACATTTCACTGTGTCAACTTTCCTGGTTGAAAGTTGTGAGCTGACTGCATCTAACAGTTGTTTTTAGATTTTATGTTCTGGACACATACAGAGTGACTGCATTCTAGAAGCAGCAGTTGACACAATCTTTGTAAAACCTTCATTCACAGTGTTTATCAAAATGTTATTAGAATTAAAAGATTAGTTCAACATTGCAAACAGAAGCTTTGAATGATCAAAACTCCAAAGCTCTGGGAGTTTATTTTGAAGCCTACTTGCATTGGAGAATGCTTTATTTCTGCATTAAGAAGCTGGTGGACAATCTCAACTTCAACACACCATGCCTGATCAACCTAAAACTTTGTTTCAAGTTATACAGTCTTGAGTACAAATCATGGGCAGTAGGAAACAGAGATCCCTCAAAATGTCATACAAGTGCTAAGAGAACAATAGCACATTCCTTAACACTGCTTCAGCTTTCACAGTGTCAATGTAGGACTTTAAAAGTGAATTCTAACATTTCTGATGCCTCCATTTCATCACCTCAAAAGAATTTGACCATGTCCTCAATTATTTACAAGATAATCTTTGGACTGAAACCACGAATTTCAGTGAGTCTGAATAGGAAGAGAAAATAGTTTAGGCTGTTTTGCTTGTCCTAAGGTTAATTTGAGTAATTACCGAGAATTAACCTTTCAAACAGCAGCAAATATATGCACTAAAAAGTAATTAAGAAATATGCAAAAATATAAAACTGGTAAAGCTAAAACAATGACATACAATATTCATTTCTGATGCCACATTGCTTGTGCTTCAAGTCACAGAACAAACAAAGCATCAAAATTATGTATTGAGACAGAATATTAGAAGACCCCAAAAGAAAATCGTTCATGTGAATGTTTGTTAAAAGTGTAATTAGTTTTTTGATGTTGGTATGAGATAGTTGAATGACGAAAACATGTTGATAAGGTTGATTGTTATGAACACCTAAGTTTGCACAAAGACGTCATAAATCTTTACATATTTGATTTTAATATATATGTATAAATATTAGAATTGTATGTGTTCCATAATAAAAGTAGGGGAGGATGATTAGGGATCGCTTCCCTAACGAGAAAGAACTATTTGATGGACGCATGCGCGGATGAATATGAAAAAGGCGGTGTCGCGTCAAACAACACCAAAAACTGTTCACTCGCGTGTGTATGTTCGGGATGAAAAGACAATCATATTTAGGTAGTGTGAACATGGAACTTTCACCAAACTTTCATCAAGCATAAGTTCCACTAAGTGAAAAAGTGTAAAGGCTTTTAAGCATTTAGAATGGTGCTGAGAGAAATTGTTTAATATAAAGTATCGATGAAGTGTTAATAAATTAATACATAGTGGTAAAGAAACATTGTGTGATATTTCATTCCATCCGTTACCATGACCTAGATAGAAAACGAGTCTCATAGCACAGTGCATTCCGTAATAATAATTGCAAAAACAGCACCAGTATCAAGGAAAAGGAGATTTGGACAGAGTGGGCGAAAGCCAAATGTGGAGGGGTACCCGGATTGAGTGTATAATTCACAGTTACGCCATTCCAGAGAAGAACCAAGAGTAATTACGTCAGCTACAGCTAATGACTCATTGTTCTCGCTGCCAGAGGGGAGCAATATCCAGAATAAATACAAACACAAAGCTCATTGTGAGCCCAAGCCAACATTGGAGCCTTCCTCCAGCTCAATAACCAACTCATTGAAAGCACAATGCTCTAATCACATCCAGATTGCACATGCAATCAGCTTGGGCTGAATGGGATTGTTTCAAGAAAGATTTCAAAGTGTAAACAAAACACAATTTAGTAAACTAAATTTTGTGAAACTGGAAACATTCATGATTAGACACACAGATCACGCATAGTATGCTTGCAAAGGAAACTCTAGATGACAGTTAATATTCTCTGTTAAATTTCACCAAAACCTGCCAATTAGATAAATTTTCACAGTGAAATACTATACTATGGCTCTGTTAATTCAACCTTCTGAAGATGTTACACATGATGTTAATGAGTGTGGAAATAAATACTTAAATTCTCTTTCCTTTTCATACTTAACATTTTCTAAAGAGCTTCAAGGACAAACAATGGCAAATAAATCAAAATTAGAGTTTGTTCTCACTGCCACCATCATCGCTTATATTATTCACATGTTTCTTGATTATTTAAGTTATATTAAGGAATGCAAACACATCCTCAGTTCTTCCTGCTTTGCATATAGGACTTTTAAATTCATGAGCAATTTATTGAAAACAGTACAAGCAGACTGAAAAATTGAATGCCACAGCCGGGACTACATTGCCATAGCCAGGATAAGAACCACTGAAACCCAGCTAAGACATTGAATTCTTCAGTATGATTCTAGATCTCCAAACTTGTCCTACACACAGCTTAAGTTAAAGAACAATTTCCATTATAAATAAGTTTAAGAATTAATTTCTTATAATTTAACCCCCAACAGAGCCATTTTATGCTTTTGTCTCGATATTTACAGTGAAACAGAAAGTGGAAGTCTTCAGCAGTTCTTAAAGAATGTGGTTTAAAAGTATTTCCCTAATACTTCTACATAGACTAATTCTTTCCTTTGGTGTTAGTAACTTTAAAACACATAAATAGCCTGACAACCATGAATGTAATAGACTCCTAATAGTTAAAACTCTCAAATGAGCAGATGCTTACAAGTAACAAACTAAGAATTGCTTAACATTTTCCTCTGATTCAGAGCCATTGTGGCAACCATGGTGAGAAAATTGGTCTAGCACCAGCCTGCATTAATAACCATTGAATTAATAGTTATTTTACTTCTTCCATTTGCTTTGTCCGTACTGCAACAAAAGGAATATGTTTCAATTTCTGAAATGAAACATTTTGGAAACATGTTTTGATAAATTACTTAATTTGTGCAATACTTAATAAATAAAACTTGTAATTACGTGATGTTATGCTTTGACTATTTCTGCATCTAAAAGGACAAATTAAATATGTGGTATTGACTAAATTGCTATATAACTAGCTTTACTGAAAAAAATCAGGTATGTTTGAAATACCAAGATTACTAATGCTGAATGTTTCTTCAATTATGATATACTCTAATATACACATATAAAAAGAAACTTACCCAAGTTGGACTGGATCATCCAAACAGCCACCATCACAGGCATAGTATGATTTGTCACTGCGATCCAAAGCAACATAAAGTACTGCTTTATTGTCTTCTTGAACCACAACACTGACATTTACATGTGTTAAATTGCCATAATTCAATCTCCTGCCAAAAAAAAAAAAAAGGGCACATCATCAACAATAATGCTTAATAGAATAGCACCTTTCTTTGAAAAATATGTGCTTTGGGATGAACAAAATGGGTTTACAAAAAAATCTATATTAGCTGCTTTGTATTCATTTATATAATAGAATTACCACCTAAAGGTTATTTAAACCCGGTACATAAAGTACTTACTATTGTAAGGTGCATTTGGGGTACTTATCTCAGATGCGAGATTCCCTGGTGGTCAACCAGGAAAATACGAATCGGTTGGGGAATTTAATATATTGGCAAGTTGCCATCGTAGCTCAGTGATTAGAGCAGCTGTGCGTGAAGCGGAAGATTCATGGTTCAAATCCCGGCTATGGCAATGAATTTTTTAGTCCTGATTCTACCACTCCAACATTGCCCACACACGGCTTGTGTTTAAAAAAAAACCAGCAATAAGTTGGTTGACATAAAATAACAATTACTGCCTATACTACACCCAGCCTTATATCCACACCTTGTATCCCTTCACTATAACCTGGTGTTTGTCAGCTGCAACTAGCATAAACAAATGCCACGTGGACTCATGCCTCATGTTTATGATGCAACAGAGCATATTTACTTGGGAGTTTTAGAAATAGTGCTGCTATCCTGTTACATTAAAATAGTCTTTACCAGGGTTATCATACATCTTGTAAACATACAGATAATCACCAATATTTAAGGTAGTATATTTTGTAGTGTGCTTTGGTTTCGGCATAATGCAGGTTACTTGTTGACTGCTTGTGTTTAAATCAAGTTGGGACCTACGAGTGGAGCAATTATAGGGATGTTGTGCTGTTTAAAGATATTTTGGAATTGTAAAAAGCCAAAACAGTAGTATACGAACTTTTGAGGGTTTGGTTACTCAGTGGTACATTTTGGTATTTTATGGTATTGTTGTGTATCAAATAGACAGTCTTAGTGGTGACATCATACAGTTATAACATTTACAAATACACAACTTGTGCAGAAATCATGCACCTTATTAAAAATTTCAGCTACTATAGTATTTTTATCACCTAAGCTGCAACATCAAGATCTATAAAACTTGCTTATAGCAAAGATATAACATTCAATCTCCTGCCAATGGAACTCCAAAAATAAATGACCATCTCACACTACAATGACTAGTAAGCTTCTCCCATGTAGCAGATTGTATTTGTGTTATCAGCTCATGTGCACATTCATGGTGACTATAAAAACCAAAAAATTCTTAACAAAATGTTGCTTATATTCTAATGAGTATGATGTGGGGCTGCTTAATTAACATAGTATCTTATTTGTATATTAACTTACATCATTATGTATTCATTAAAATGTAAGTATTTATAGCTAATGATATTTATTATAATACCTGAAACTGTAATCTCTGTGCAAATATTTTGGGTGAATGTTAAATTCCAAATGCTGATTGCTGAAGCGAAAAGCCCCAAAACTCAAGACCATTGCCTGAACCACACCACTTGCACCTGCTTTCAGTAGATTGTGGCAACCCTGTAAAAACCAGTCATTTATTTTAGCTGCTAAACCATATCCAATGGAGCATCAAAACTCAAAAGCACAGACACACAAATTATAGTATGTACGAGTAAAAATAACTTGATTTTACGAAACATTCATTTGATGTTTTCCTGTATTTTACATTCAATTTTTCTGAAGTCCCAACCATTATTTCATTTTATTACTGTACTTTTTACTTTGATCTAATCTATAGTTCCACTTTTGTGAAACACACATTCTAACGGGTGACTGAAACCATACTGAAACAATGGGAAAGAACCATGGAGATACAAAATATCCCTACTGGCAATACAAGAGTTAATAAACCCAAGCCTTTAAATACTAGTAATCATATTAAACCTAGAGTACGAAAAGGATGATCAAAAGTAGCAGCAAAAGCAGCTAAACATGGCACAGTTAATGGAGGTGGAAGGGGTGAAATGGTAGTGAACAGCTCGGGATCCAGGCACACCAAACCCACACCTACCACAGTAGGTCACTGGGAGGTTTTAAATAAAAAGTCACAATATTTAATAAAAACTATTTACACCTGACAGAAGAAGTTAAGAAAAGTGATACTCCAACTAGTGTTCTAAAATTATTGGCATTAGAGACAATCCATACTAGATTTCCAGAACATGAGTGGCTCCATATTTATACTGATGTATCATTGATATCAAACCAAGATGGAGCAGGTGCTGGAGTCACATGTCACCTCTTTTCCTATTACAAATCTTTAAGTTATGGAACTACTAACTTTGATGGAGAAATTGAAGCAATTCGAATGACCCTACAAAATCTTTTGTACAGAATTTCACATTTTCAGCAAGCAGTTATTCTCTCAGATTCCAGGGCAGCAATTATAGCAATTACTTCCAAGTTGTCACCGAAAAACCAAACTATTATAGAATGTTGGAAGATGCTTAGCCATCTAACAGCACTTCAAAAACACCTAGTCTTCCAATGGATACTGGCTCACTGTGGACTGAGTGGTAATGAGAAAGCTGATTTTCTTGCAAAAAAAGGTACCAGCGGTGTACAAAAATCTATAGTTAATCTACCATTTTATGCAGCTAAAAGATTAGTCAACTCTGAATTCAAAAAAATTATTGCAAAATATTACTATGAAAAATCAAAGAATAAGAGATGGGAACTACCAAACATTTAAACAGTGATTCCTGAGTATCCTCGAAAAACAGCAGTTGCAACCTTCAGGTTGATTACAGGACATGATTGTCTGGCAAAACATTTAAACAGAATTGGGATATATTCTTCACCACTCTGTCCTCTATGTGATCTGCAAGAGGAAATGGATCGAGACCACCTTCAAATATGCCCGGCCACTTCTAGTGCCCCATCCATCAGTGAAAAATATTGGAGAGCAAGAGGATTAATGACTTCATTGTCAGAAATCCAGCATTAGCTAACAACAACATATTTTAAAAACGGAAATATAAAATAAGGCATTCACTAGAATCATGTTATCACAAAATAGGTGCTAACCCCTTATTAGTTAAACTAGCACTTGAAGTGAATTATACTTAGCTCTCAGAAAGTGTTTAACGGTAGTTATAATGTAAATTGAAGCAATGGATATAAATTTCCAACCCATTTTAAACATATTAATAGACCCTTGAGTCTTAAGACCTAAATAAAACAGCTGTTTTAATTTATAGGTACGGTTTCTTAAGCGTTACGAATTGCTATAAATGCATCTGCATCTGAGATTATAAAAATTTTGCCAAGTGACAAAGAATATATCACATTCCACATCACATTTTCCACATTAATAAAGCACTAATGCTCTACAAAATGTATAATATATTACCTGCTTCTCCAAAGTCAGTAACCATAACGATACTATTGAATTCACATCTTCTATTGAAGATAACTCATTCCATAAATTGGGTGCCTGACTGTAACAAATAAGAAATTATGTATTATAAACAAAATGGTCAAGAATAACTGCTATGTTACTGTAACGGTCAATTGCCCAAGGTGGAAGGGGGATGGAAGCCAAAGCTCCCAGAATACCTATGCAGTAACATACGAGTTGTAGTGTGACAATCACTACCCAATTACTATTTCATTAAAAGAAGCCATGCTACTCATGGCAAAAACTGGGATTCAAATTTGTTATACACGAGTACATATTCATAAAAACTAAGCTTAAAGCTTAAGCAATCGGTCTAAAATCAGATATGTAAAGTACTAACAATTTGGAAAGGGTAGAGTGAGGCTGAAAAATTCAATATCATAACCGGGATTTGAACCACGATCTACCCGTTACCGTCTGGCTGCTCTCATCACTAAGCAATCCTGTCCTACACACAGCTATTGCGTGGAAGAACATTAACAATTCGCTCACTTGTATCATTCAAATACATAATTTTGGGAAGCCTCTGCTCTTAAGCAACTGTAACAAACTTTATACTGGGTGGAGAGATATAGATCTCATCCATTTAAGATGTGATCCTGATCCCACATAAAAAGATGAACAAAAACTCATAATACCCATTTTAATCTCTGAATGCTTATTTTTAAAGAAATAAAAAAAAAAAACAAAGATTTTTCACATTCTTTTTTAACGTCATCATTCACATATAAAGAAATTAAAACAAATCATATTGAAGTACCTGAGACAGTAGCAATTTATCTCCTTTTATTGGTTATTTTTTGCTTTCTTCCTTAAGTACCTCATTTGAGGTCAATTTAGCACTTTTTTGTCCAAATCATAAATTACAACACTGCAACTATGACTGACTGAACAATTGACAACACACATGCCTCGGATTACTAGTTATGTCTCACCAATTCACTTATGCAGTTGAATCTTCACTACAAATATTGTTATTAACAATGAATATTGTTTTGTTTTTTTTGTATTGAATGTTTTAATAAAACTACTGGTTAGTCTCATTTCTTAAATGCATATTAAGTAAAATAGTTTACTTTGCTTTACATTTCCGTAAATTGTAGGATGTAAACATATAAAAGCAAGCAGGCAAGAGTTAACTACAACCATGTGAGTTCAGTTATTTAATAATTGTTGCAATGTCACAACTGCAGCATAAATTATAATTTGTACAAAATAAAAATTATAAATTGTTATAAAACGAGGTATACTTAAGAAAGAAAAGCAAAGTTGAGAAAAATGTGGACTGGCTGCTATATTGTCAAACACTTCAGTAGGATTTATCCTAATCATTTTATAATGAATTATAATTATTATGTGAACAAAATGTGCAAAAGACTTGATTTTCTCTTCTGAAATAAGCATTTGCAGATTAAAATGGTACTGGAATTGTTCATTCATTTTTGTGGATAAAATCATCTCCTATAAAGACAATAGCTACACCTCTTCCTCCTGGTATACTGGTGTACACAAACCCATTTAATTGCGTAATTTTCTCAATATTTTAATTATTCAGCAGTCATTTACTAAATCGGCTCTGTATATTTGTATTCCCCTTACTAAATAAAATAATTACTGCATGACAGGACTACTCCTGGCAGCTCAAACACAAGCCTCTCAGCCACTCTCTGTATCAAAGAATCACATCTATAGTTTTATTTTCAGCAATATTCTAAGCTTCACTGTAAAATTCTGCAAACTGACCTTCTCTTTTTTGAAGAAATCTAGAATCCTCTGTTTTGTTCATTTTAAATTATTGTACAATTGCTGCTTTGTTATAAGTTATAAACAAAGTCCTAAATGATAATACCATACTTGCCAACTTCCTGAAATAGAAACCAGAAAAAGTGGTGGGATGAATTGTTATAGTGTTTCCTACTGACAGGGCTATGGCAATGAATAAGGAAGCAATTACAGTGTATTTTTCCTTAGTTCTGGATATACTAACAGCAAACGCCTTACTTGGTAAATCTGGACACCAGTATGACTTGGATGAAACCGGTTTCAAATGAATCCCAGGCCAAACGAAATGGTTGCAGAAAAAGGTTCTCCTACTCTGTACCAAGTAAATTCTAGAAAAAAAGGAAAAACTATAGCAGTTATCACTACTGCACTGCCAAAGGCAACTTCATTCCTCTGGTGTGCATCTTTACGGTAAAAGAAACCTAAATGGGAGGACGGACTTCCGAATGGTTCAACTGTTTCTACAAATGAAAAATCAAGAAAACCAGGTATGGTCAGGCAGGCAGGAAATTAGGCTTGCCCAGTTTGAACCGGGCAGGCACTGCAAGTAGTAGTCACAACTGTAGGTGATGGGGATTCAGTGCCAGCAGGCTGTCTTACACTGTTTTATTGTTTACAATGTATTTACATTACATTCAAAGATGTGGGCATTATTTATTTATTAGGTGTATTGTAATGTGCATTTCCCATGTTTTGCTATAAGTGAGAGAATGTCTGTACATATACTGCTAGTGGTGTGTAGTCAAAGAATGGCCCTCAGATGGCTGTCATTTGTGAACAATGTTTCAATTTGCAAAGCTTTAAAGCTGAAAAAAGCTTTCACATAAATATGTAGAACCAAACATCTACATAATAGCTGCCACATTCACATGTAGTCAAAGAAATCTATCCTGTGGAAGATACAAATAAAACTGGATGATGTCATTTACCATCCTAAACTTCTCCTTAATAAAGATGTCACACTGCAGATCTATTAATTCTAATTGCACCTCTGTTGACACAGTTCTGACATCAACCAAACATGGTGACATAAAGATATCAAAATCTGGCTCAAGTGACTTCAAATCCTTTAATCTTTTCACGAATGACACATTTAGATTATTGAGAAACTGACTGAATGACTCAAGTAAATCATTATTAATGTTAGCCGAGAATTTCAGCTCATTCGGAAAATGCATGAAATTATGGTCCTGGAATTGATTTCTCCACATATCCAATTTGATTTTCATTGCACGAATTTTAGAAAAAAGAGATATAATTAATATTGAGAGCATTTAAATGGCTCGTTATGTCAATAACAAATGCTAGGTTAACAATCCACTGAGGGTCAGAAAGCTCAGGAACAGACTTTCCTTTCATATCCATAACCCTTAGCCACTTTACCTGGCAAAAATAACTTATATCATTGAAATCAGACTCCATCAATTCCATTAACTCTCAAAACTGTCTGTGATTCAATCTTAAAGATCATATGAAATTTAAAGTCCTACCAACAACATTCATAACCATTTCAAATTGAACAGCTCAGGCACAAAGTGGTTCTTAATGAGTCACACAATGCACTGAATGAAATGTCTGTCTTGGGCTCAACTTTGATTTTAGAAGTCCCATTAATCCCACATTACAGCCCATCATATTTGGGGCACCGTCAGTGGCAACAGAAACCAGCATATTCCAGGGCAGGTTCATATTGTCAAGAGCATGTTCAACAGCATGAAACATATCTTCGCCAGTACATACATGTATCTTTCATAGGAATTACATCCAAAAGCTCTTCTGTAACATTTAGATCCATATCCACTCCTTGGACAAAAATACCCAGTTATGCTGTATTCAATGTCTGTACTTTCATCAAGGCACAGGGAATATGTAATGAATCGTTGCCCTCTCAATGTTAGTTGCCGTTCATCTGCACTAATGTCTTTCATGAGGCATGCAATTGTATGAAGAGACAAATGGCATTAAATTGTGGTTTACTTAGAGAACATATGAATTCACTGGCAATATCAAGGAACTCTTTCACAAATGCTCCAGTGGAGAATGATCGAAGTTCCCTAGCAATTAAATGAGCAATTTTTAAGCTTGTCCTCACTGCACCGTCATTTTTAGCTTCAACTCCCTAGAACTAAAATTATCAGGTAAATACAATTGTGTAATAAACTCTCACAATATTAATAGTTGACATCAAGTGTACTGAAATAAAGCACCTCATTGCCGATGGTTTCTTTTAAATTTGCAATTAGTTGCAAACACTCGTCTCCCTGAATACTATTAGTATACATATCAGCATGTTTTGAATTGTAGGTCTGCTCAACATTATATTTTTTTGCCATTACAGAATGTCTACACACTAAATATTTAGCATGTTTTCCAATTTGTGCAAAATGCCAGTGTGCTTCCCATTGGGATTCTTGTCGCACATTAGTTGTGCTAGAACTGGTCTCTTCTCCACCGAATTCATATTCATAGCACCAGCCGTCACTGCAGTGAGACAACTGGTTTGTGTAGGTAGCCAAGACTGATAACGTGCAACTACCCCACCCACCCATGTACTCTACCAGGTGCCCACTAGACAAAATGCCTGGTGTGAGCATGTCTGCCCCAAACCTAAAGTTGGACATCTTCCCCTGATCTACTCTACAATGTACTGTTACAATGATCATTTTGATGCAATTTAAACAATTTCTATGAAAGGAAGATATTGTAACATGTTCTTATGATTTTATTTTTTTCGCATGTCAAGTCACTGAAACCATAAATTTCCACTTTTAACCTTTTTAAGAACTCTGTTTAACATTTCAGTTGACTATGGTACAAATTTAGTAATGAATACAATATTGATCAAATATAGCCTATCTTTTCTTGTGCCAAATTAAGTAATGATAGAGTAAAGATAAAAATATCTGATCACTATATACCACACAATTAACATTCCTCGTTTTCATCACTTATATCACCATCCATTTGCATGTAACAAAATAAAACCTTACTGATTTATTTGCACTTTTCATATTATCCATGCAATGCAATTAGAGGTAGCTTGGAACTTTATAAGCATTACATTTGTGTTTCATACTGTCAACAAGTTACAGCTATTTTCATTCTCCCCCATTATCCCTGTGTTGTTCTATGTTTATGCAATACAAATTAACATGCAACAAATTTCCCCCATCATCCCAAGGCGTTCTATGTATAAATACAAATAGGCAAAAATTGTTAGTCCAATGAAAAAGTGCTTCAAGCCTGATGCTTGACCTAGTACTTTGTTGTGAATGAAAAATGTGATTGCCATGCTTCATTGTTAGCTTCTAAAAGCTAATCAATAAGACATCCTAGTTTTTCAACACAAGCATTAGATTTGTTACAACTTAGCAAACTTGCATATTCAGGCATATAATAGATGGGTATGCTACATAACAATTTACTTTTGATCCACTAATCTTAATAGCCCCAACAGTCTTCATTTCTGAAAAACAACGCAATCATTAATGCATCTTCTTATGGCATATTATCTGATATGCCTTTTTGAAACCTTCATCCATCATTTTGAGAAACAAACATGAAAATAGAACTCTAGCTAACAATATGCATCCACCATCAATGCAAGCATATGGCACAACTTCATGTGGTACTATAATCTTCGCAAAAGTTAAAGGTATGGAGGCGGGCCATACTGCAGACTCCAGCAAATCCTAAGCTTGCCCCTCCTACCAGCACTGCCAAATGTGGTATACGCATCTCACGTGCTCTTACGTACAGAACCTCTGCCGGTACACGCACTACGCTTGGCAACAGCTCTCTGCTTGAGCATTGGCAAGTGTTCACATGCCTTTAACTTTTGCGAGCAGTATAGATGGCAGTATACAACTTGGTTGCTTAATTGGTAGCTTTTTCAAGAGCCTTGCACAATAGGACTTGAAAATATATTTTCCTTGCTTTCTAAAGAATACAACTTTAAAATGCAACACCATTTCCTATTTGAGAATGAATCTTTCATTAAAAATATTTTCTAGCCCTAGTGTATGTTGGCGATTCAGCACCATATAGTGGGTAGAAACACTTCTTGTAGTTTTGAACAAAACATTAACAGTAAGATGCTACAATGATGAAAGAAAAATGTTTTTTGTAAAAGGCAGGAATAAGTTTTTTATCTATGTGCCTCATAACAGTTTATATCATAAGAAATGTAGAAAGCTAATCATACTTATGTAGTTTTCATGAATAAATATCCTTATAATTTTCTACAAAATAGGATACAATACTTACTAATATACTGAAGAACATGAATAAATTAAACCATAGTCATAACTTTACATAGCTCTTTCAAAAAATACTAACACAGATTGTTGCATGTGGTGATGAGTGTACAGACATTAATAAATCACTAACATTTGATGCTCATGCTTCAATAGCAATACTGTCATTTTCAAGCTACAAATCCTTACCAGGTTTTGGAAAATTGGCATAAAGCAAAAGCTTTACTGCCGTGTGTCAATGTCTAGATGAACTTTTCATGGGATTGTTCATTGGTAGTAGCCCAGAACTGATATGATTTCAGCTTTTCTAAATGAAGGTATATTCAAGTTCCAGAGCAACACAAATTTTGAAGAAACTATGGAAAATGTACTTGAGTGTGAAGAATAACAATCGCAGCTCTTCTGTATACACAAAGTGATCTATCATATCCTTCAACATTTCTAATGTGTGCAGAATTTAAAACCTCAATCAATATGTTTTCCTAGTAAAGCAGATTTTAACTGAAGACTGTACTATTGCTCAAGCGATGAAATCCTTAACAAATTAATGCACATGGGGACTAAAATAATCCAGCAATAAATGTGCCAGCCATACTCTTTGTTATGACACTTATCTCTTGAATTTATCTGAACTTATATATAAAGCTGCACCTGAGATGTGTTTCTAATACTTATAAGTAAAGGCTGGAGGCATGTACATTTTTCCACAGGTATACTGTACATGGACTTTACTGTTATCACCCGCGCATGTAAATGACTGCAGGTAGGTACAGCCTGACAATGAAAACTGCCTCACTGCAGACAACATACAAGCATCATATGAACACTAAAGAACACTATGTGTTCCATGTCTGCAGCTCACTGCGAGAAGAAACAAAACAATCACATTATACTACACCTTGAGCTTGCATCTGCATACACTTGCAAGGCAATGCTTCACTAGTTTGCAGAGTACTATGTTATGTTGTTTTTGACTCTTGCTTGTAGTGGCAGTTGTTTGCACATTTGATGGCCGTGCTGTAGCTCTGATGT
Source organism: Tenodera sinensis (assembly GCA_030765045.1). NCBI lineage: Eukaryota > Metazoa > Arthropoda > Insecta > Mantodea > Mantidae > Tenodera > Tenodera sinensis. Next base: position 50,164,061 of record CM060964.1, read on the forward strand.
CATTCATTCTCTGCATCCAGCTAACCTGTATCACATGCGAGTGCACATCCCTCCGGCCTTTACTCATAAGGATTGAAAATTAAGTATAGCTGTCAAAAAGTATGTGCTAAATTCAAAATTACAGTGATATTTAAATAAGTTCTTTACTCAATGGCTTTGGCTTTTAATTTGTATACCATTTTTTAAAGATTTTCTTTAATTTAATTACATTTAATTTTAGGAATATAGGTTCCTTATTTTACCAACACATTTTTGTGCTCATAGTAATGTTATATACTCACATGCAAGACCTTTTTATATGAATAATGCATGCAAAATGCAAATACCCTTTTGGGTGGAAGAGGAATACATGTAATTCTTTCAACCAAGAGGAGATGTCAATGGATACAGTGAAAATGTATTAAAATATTTCTATCTCTCAGACACTTGAATTCTTCACCTTTGGGAAAACACAGTGAAATTTTTTTATATATGCATACACAAATCGAAAAGTTTCAATGTAGACATTGAGAATAATTAAAGATTTGACTTCTGTATGTAAATTTCAGAAATTTGTTGAAAAATGCTCTGAACTCTTGAAATGTGTGACAATTGCATACTTTGCCTTGCAGGAGGGATAACATAGTATTTTTCTTTGCTTGAGAGGTATGCCTGCATCACAGTGGAATATGTCCTGACTGGTCACTAATGTGTCATAGCTAGGGCTAGGAAGTTCATGCATTTGCATGTTTTTTCTTAGGGGTTAAAAATGTATGCTTTTACGTTATGTGCACAAATTATGGAATTTTCAGTTATTTGGCCATGATTTTATAGTGCATATAACTGCATATTTTCTTGATTTTGATAAATGCATATTATTTCAATATTATAGCCCCTATATTGCATATTTTAATGATTTTTATAGTTTTTTTATTATTTTTTCCATCTGGATAATATTTTTCATATTGGTGGTATTGCACATAATGATACCACTCACAAAGATTTCAATATTATAGCCCCTATATTGCATATTTTAATGATTTTTATGGTTTTTTATTATTTTTTTCCATCTGGATAATATTTTTCATATTGGTAGTATTGCACATGATGATACAATTCGTTAGGTGGCGAGAACTAATTTTGAGTCATGTTCTCATGCATTGAATCCCGTTTCCACCCTTTCATTATATGTATGTGTGTAGAGAATAATCAGTGCGTTATCTGAGAGGTTTATATTAACAAAGATAAAGTGCAGGTCAACGTTTTGAGCAGCACGATTATAGCAACGCTTGCCTGTCCACCAGCAGTTGTATCGTGGTCTTCAAACGTAAAAGTATTGTGAACTGGTTCCCACCAAATTAAATTAGGCATATAAAATGTTAAAAAGCTCTTCAAATGCCGAAAATAAAACCAACTTCGAGTGCTAGATTAATTAATTTACAGAACGAGTTTTCGGGTGATTTAATATCTATAGATAATAGGGCACTGTTTTGTGGAGCGCATGAGAAAAATGTAGGGAGTGAGAAAAGATTTCAAATAGGTCGGCACATAAACACAGCAAAACATAAGGAGAATTTAATCAGAAAACTTGCAAACAAAGAACCTGTTCAAAAACAGCTAGTAGAGTGTTTAGGAAGTAGGGTTACTGAATTATATGACTTATGTCAAGCATTTTTAGCTGCTGATATTCCCTTGTTCAAAATTAATAATCCGACATTTAAAAACTTTCTTAAGTACACTTGACAACATGTGCCTGTAGAAAGTACACTGCGTAAGACATGTCGGACATTGTTACAATAATGTATTGTCAAATATACAAAATCAATTAGCGGATCAGTTTTTGTGGTTGTTGATGAACCCCCTGATTCTGAGCGTCGTTCTATTGCTAATACAATTGTGGGTGCTTTAAATAATGAACAAAAGACTACACCTTATCTTCTTAATTTGAGCGAATTGACGGCCACTGACAAACTGTGACCCAGTTTGTGATGGACTCTTTGAAATTACTATGGCCATGTGGAATCAAATACGACCGGTTACTTTTATTTGTTACAGATGCAGGTCCTCATATGGTAAAATCAGGACAAACTCTGAAATGTATTTTTCCTAACTTAATTCATATAACTTGTTTGGCACATGCTCTTCATCGTATTTCTGAGACAATACGTGATTCTTTCCCATGGATCTCCCTTGCATGAAACACTTTCGGTCTTTGAAAAAACAATATGTGATCTAAGTTCAGTTCCTGGTAGTATAGGACAAAAAGTGAAAGAGAAAGTGAATTATGTAATTTCAAAAAATTCTGGTTACAAACAGATGTGTGATATTCGAGACATCCTCGAAAGAAAAACATCTGTCACACCTAAAGACTTGAATCTCTCTGTGAAGCAGTTAACATCATTTAAATATGCCCCGATAACATCTTGTGATGTGGAGAAAAGTTTTTTACGTTACAAAAGTGTTTTGCGAGACAACAGACGATGTTTTACAGTTGAAAATTTGTGCAAAGTGTTGGTTGTGAACTGCAATTTAGCAGTTAATACTAGCAGCAGGACCACTTCTGCTTCAACCTCAATGGAATAAGGTAACTTGATTTATTATTTATACTAATTCGTCTTGTCTACTGCAAAGGAACATTGTTTTAATTAAATAGTGCATATTTCTTGGCATACTTTCAAGTTTTTAAAAGCATATTGGCATGCATATTTCAGTGTTTTTTAGGGCATGAACTTCCGAGCCCTAGTCATAGCATTAGGAAATAATTTTCCTAACTGTATTTGCTTCCCAAGACAGTTCTTTGTGATATGCAAGGAAAAGTTTAATGCTTCCTGAAAAGAGTTACATTAAAAGATGGTTATTTTAACTTTGAATAAAAACAAATACAAATTTTAACTAAGTATTGTTTTTAGTTCAAGCAAAATCCAACTAGGTATAACAGATTTTAACTATCAGTTACAAAAAGTAAATGTCCTCTTGATTACCTAACTATTCAATGAAATCACATAGTGAATATTCTTATTTAACAGGCTATGGAAAGACAATAAAATAAAGGGATGGCCCTGTGGCTCAGTCGGAAGAGCACCTGCCTGCTGGGCAAAGGATCCTAGGTTCAATTCCTAGCTGAGGAGTGGGAACTTTTCTCCTGCCAAGATTAGTGCCTATCCTCTCCAGAATCTGGAAGGATATATGTGCATATGTAACTTAATGTACAAATAATCCAAAGACCCAAAATCAACTGTATATCAGTTAACACCTTTGCCATTAGGCAAATGTTTGAAAGGAAAGGCCACTGATATGACCATTGAAGTGAAAAGTGGGATATAAATGGAACAATTAAAAAAAATTAAATAATGGTTTTATTCAAACATTTGATGAGACAAACAACAGAACTATCCAACAATCTAATAAAATGAAACAAAAGCTAAGTTTCATATGGGTTACACTTTTATGGTACAATACCAAAATAGCCTTACGAGTGTGTAAGCTCACTCCCATGTCACTGTTGGAATTTTGTAATTCCAGCATTATTCATGATTCCTACAAAACCAAATACTGAATTACTGTGGAGAAATGAGGTACTCAAGAAAGAGAGTGGCTATGAAACAAAAAAAAGCCACCCCCCCTCCCCCCACACCCTCTCAAAAGGACTCTTACAATTTTATTTTTACCTGATGAAATACGTGTTTGAGGACTAAAATAGAATTACATTTTTACTTGTACACAAACACTAAAATGGTGTTATATATTTTACTTATCTCTGTGCACAGAATCATTCCTCAGTGGATGACATCTATATTCCTTCCACTCAGTATATTTGCAAATACTTTTTTAATGTTAATAATGTCATTGAAACACTAAGTAAGATATATTGCATGCTTACAATGTATGAATACCACCATAGCAACCTTCAGCATAGGAGAGACTGTTGGCTAGTTCTGCCTTCTTTTGTTTTGATGTAGCTTCTTCATGATATGGTGAGCGAACTTGAGACAGTATATAGTACATTGTTGCATTGATTTTATCCCCATTAATAGCATCAGCAGCTTTTGAGTAGCTGATACTGATTCCTGTACTCCACAACTGCTGCCAGATGTTTATATGATCATCAATGAAGCTCCGTCTACTTGCACGAGCAAGAGCTCGTCTCATATACTGTTAAAGAACAAAGAAAAGGAGTTGTGAGGTACTCATTTATTTGAATGCTATGAAACAAAGTACAGGGTGATTTGTTTGGGAAGACATAACATAAAAATGTTGTTAATGAGAAATGTTGCTATTTGTTGTTCAATAAATTGTACATGCATTCTAGAACTATGGGAGTTTTGTCCAAATTAGGCCTCAACATGACCCCATTGAAAACATGGCACAGTTCATATGTTGAAGCTAATTCCTCCGATGTATGGTATAACATCTCAGGAGTAACTATCAGGATATTCATGATCTCAGGACAAGGACCTTCTCAGCCTTTTTGAAGTGAGTGAGTGAGTGAGTGAGTGAGTGAGTGAGTGAGTGAGTGAGTGAGTGAGTGATGTTGTAGTGTTTAACGCCCGCTTTTACTACTACGGCACCGCAGGCGGTGACGCTGATGATACATGGAATGAAGATGGAGCACCGGTGGAATGAGATGGCGGGGGAAACCGGAGCACCCAGAGAAAGCCGCCCTGACACCGCTTCGTCCACCACGAATACCACATGCGGGTCCCTGGGATCGAACCCAGGCCACCTAGGTGGTAGGCGAGCGTGCTAACCGCTCGGCCACGGCGCCGTCGTGAGTGAGTGAGTGAGTGAGTGAGTGAGTGAGTGAGTGAGTGAGTGAGTGAGTGAGTGAGTGTGTTGTTTAAGGGCCCATCGACAACCAGGCCCTAATGACCTAGTTGTCAACGGGCCCTTAAAGAACACTCACTCACTTCAAAAAAGCTGAGGTCTTTGTCCTGAGAGCATGAATATCCTAAGGTCACTGTGCATACACATAAATCTCCATGAAATCCCAGGGAAAGAAATAGGGTGGCATCATGTCGGAGGGATTTGGAAGGAGTAGGGAACATGGAGAAAGTATCGCTCCTATTTTGTTGGCTTCTTTGAGCATGTATACTCGTAAGTTGGCTTCACATTTGTGTCTTTGTAACACGGTATGTGGTCACTATAAACAAAGTACTTTCAGATGTGTAGTTATTCCATGGATTTTATTTACTTAAGCATAAAGCTTAATAGGTCTGGAGGGAGGGGGAAACATAGAGAAATGGCTTAGACAATGCAAAAGTCAACATTGAAATTGGTCAGTAAATGTCTGTACAGAGCTCCAATGATGAATGTGACATTGCTGGAACAGACTATGGCTTTAGTGGAGTCAAGAAGGCTCTGTATGGAATAGAGATGCAGAGGAAGGTTGGTATAAGATGGACATGTTACCAAAAGCGTTTTGAAATATTTTAAGAGTCCCTTGTAACCCTGCAGCAGAGCTCTCCAAAATTTTAAATGCATTTTGAAAGTTATGCTAGAAAAGAGACAGAATACATCACTTGGTGCAATAGGGATCAAAGAGAAGGTATCGCATGGTTTAAACTGGGAGTTTGGAGATTACGAGGATTGTCCCAGAAGTACCCAACCTGACGTACAGGTAGCAATTGTTGTTTCAAACAATATGACTATGGTAGAGAGTACCAACCTTATAAAGCTTAAGTTTGAAGTTTGACAATGCTATGTTTAATTATGAAAAACTGAAGCTATTAACAGTGAAGCATATCAACTCTACAACTATAACAATATCTAAGACACTAAAAGCTTCACTTATCCTAATATTTGCTGCAAGTTTTTGAAATTCAAAGCAGACTACATAGTTGTGCAATAATTCTACTGCATCATCGGTGCCACTTTTGTTTATACTGGTCACTATCGTAACAAATGCTAAAGCACTTAATATTTCTATGTGTTATCAACCACTGCAAACAAAACAAATTTGTTAATAGATCTATTGCTGGTATTTCAAAACTCACTATGCAGTCCTTAATTTTCAAAATGAATATCTTTTTCCAAACCATCAAGTCTATGGGTCCATTTAATTGTTTTAATGATCTAACCTCTGGATTTATTTCATGATTAAGGGCCTGTATTATGATCTCTGGTTACTAGCCATGGTTTGTTACCTTTTGGTTATCGCTAACTGATGTTTAGGCTCGGTGCCTCATATTACGAACTCAATTTGACTGTAGGTTTGGAACCCTGAGGAGGTGAAGACAATTCCATCCGCGTCAGCACATAAGATAGTTTTAATTATCTCCAAAAGTGAAAAGCAATCAGTGGCGAGTATCACGCAAACTTGTTGCAGCATTTGAGCGATGAAATCAAGGAAACAAGGCCATATTTAGCAAAAAAGAGTTTTGTTTCATTAAGACAATGCACCAGTTCACACAACCATTCCATTATCGCCATGGGCAAAATCAATGAGCTAAAATTTGAATTGCTTCCTCATGCACCCTATTCACAAGATTTAGCCCCCTCTGATTATTTTCTGTTTCCAAACTTGAAGAAATGGCTTGGCAGTAAAAGATTTGCCAACAATGAAGAGGTGAAGTCTGCAGTTGATGGCTATTTTGCACAGCTCGACGGCTCTCACTACAAACAGGATATCAAAGCTATTGAGCTGTATCAAGCTAAAAGGAGGCTATGTAGAGAAAGAAAGATGTTTTTCTCCCAAAAATTTTATGCACTCTGTTAGACTGGGTACTTCTGGGACAGCCCTTGCAAAAGTTTGGGGGGAATGACAGAAGAAGGAATTTCCCCTATATGCAGGGATAAAAAATATGCAATCCATTTTAAATAGAATACAAAGGCATGGATATCTGCAGTAAAGAGTTTATACAAAATAAAATATTTGAAGATTGCAAAACTAATAGTGATTCAAAACTTTTTTGTAAACAATCTCAGACTATTAATTTAAGTGAATCCTTACTTAAGAGTTAAGAAGAAATGGACCTGGTTGATAACTTAAATTTAAATATACTGGCAAGCACATAGGGATTTGGGATTGGTATGCCTGGTTCAGGGCTCACTTCCTGTCGGATAATAAGGTACCACTGAATAGGAAGCAACTTTCCTGAACAAGGCAGAATCAGAAGCTTCAAGAACAGTCCCTGGTACTATAGAACAGGAAGTGGGGTATTAACCATTGTAGTCGTGAGAATCACTCATGAGTTGTGAGCCATGAAAGCATTTAGACATGTAAATGTGGTTGCCATTTCCCTCTGCGTGGCTGGAGTTTTGTCCAATTGGGCTGATCATCATGTAAGATCCATCTGCTATAAAAGGTAGTTTTCTTGTTATTAAAAATGTGTTAAAATTGAATTAATTTCTTCATTTTGGCATATTGTTTGTTTTTTTCTTCCGGTCCGTCATTTGCTATGCAGGTTTACTAATATCACCTTCTGATGCTACACTCCCAACTTTATTATGGCTTTGTTGTTAAATACAGTATGGCTGTGACAGTACATAGAACACATTAGTTTTTTAAAGTATAATCCTAGTTTGGTAACAGCAATGCATGAAAAATAGTTGTAGAAAGTAGTATCTATCACTTTTATGGCCTGGATTAGAACTAGAATCTGGGCTAGTTCCTGGCCATATAAATACTGCAAAAATAAGCAAATAAAATTTTGAAAAAAGAATATTTGCTATAACAAAAGAAAAAGCGATAATGTGCAAGTCTGAAATACTAAACAATTTGTATGAAATTATATACACAAAGCATATTTTAAGTGAGTAAAATCCATAGGGTGAACAAGGCATGATAAATATCTACTTTTGGAAATTAAATTCCCCAAATGTGCCGTTTACTCTTTCACTGAAAATATCCCTACAGTATCATTCTTGAATGCAATCTTGGAAATAAATAACACTTCAACCAAAACATCAGCAGAGTTGTACCTTCACAATGTAGTGAAAAAAAAAAAAACAGATATTTTAGGAGAATTTATTTTGAAACTAACAAATGGCAAATTTGTATAAAGACTTAAATTAACCTGTTCAGTAAAAAAGGTCAATTAATAACATTCCCTTCTCCATTTATCTGTTCTTTTCCCCCCATTCTTATTTTTTTTTTCACATTTTTCTCACAAGAACTTGGTAAGATCTTCAAAAACAATTATTTCATAACAAAGTTTTTATAAATTTATAACTTCTCAGATATACTCACCTCAACTGCTTGGCTCTCAACAACATTTCTCTTTGTTGCATACTCTGATTTCACAATTGGCTCTGAATAATTAATAGTAGTAAGCACTTGAAGAGTTGCTGTACTGCGTGCCTTGATCTGTAAACAAACAAGTAATTCCAAAATATGTTCACTTTAATGCATGTTAATAACTGAGGAGAGGATTCTTAGGTAAATGAATACTTTTTCTGCAAACACATACATGTCTACAAAAACAGGAATACTCTCAATAAAGGATCATGAGCATAAATATGAAAAATTTATTTCACATAAAAATACATATTTTGAAGAAAAAGATATGTAAATAACTATTTTTGGATAATCTGCCATAAATACATAAATTTGAATTCATCTTAGATTTTTTTCTACTATTTATCCTGTACAATTTTAAATTTGTGCTAGTACACATATACTGGATGACCAAAAAAAACACTGACGATGCTGCGATGGAAAATCTTAAAAGACAATTGCACGTATCGGGTCCTGTGCATAAGGCTCACCACTGCTGATATAGGCTCAGCAATGCTGTACGAGGTACACAGTTTGAAGCCCATTTGTAATGTAGACAGCTCGATGATAGGTTTATTGACAAAATGTAAACGTACATCCATCTCACATTTTGATACTCTACAAGGTCCAAAACATGCATTTCCAGACAGGAGTTTCTATTTGAAAACTGATCAGCTTGCCATCCCACACAACATACTAAGCATTGTCAGTGTTTTTTTGGGACACACTGTATACAATATATGATGATGTTAGCTAATGCTGGATTTCTGACAATGAAGTCATTAATCCTCTTGCTCTCCAACATTTTTCACTGATGGATGGGATGCTAGAAGTGGCTGGGCATATTTGAAGGTGGTCTCAGTCCATTTCCTCTTGCAGATCACATAGAGGACAGAGTGGTGAAGAATATATCCCAATTCTGCTTAAATGTTTTGCCAGACAATCATATCCTGTAATCAACCTGAAGGTTGCAACTGCCATTTTTCAAGGATACTCAGGAATTACTGTTTGAATGTTTGGTAGTTCCCATCTTTTATTTTTTTATTTTTCATAGTAATATTTTGCAATAATTTTTTTAAATTCAGAGTTCGCTAATCTTTTAGCTGCATAAAATGGTAGATTAACTATAGATTTCTGCACATTGCCGGTACCCTTTTTAGCAAGAAAATCAGCTTTCTCATTACCACTCAGTCCACAGTGAGCTGGTATCCATTCAAAGACTAGGTGTTTTTGAAGTGCGGTTAGATGGGTAAGGTTTTTCCAACATTCTATAATTGTTTGGTTTTTCGGTGACAACTTGGAAGTAATTGATATAATTGCCGCCCTGGAATCTGAGAGAATAACTGCTTGATGAAAATGTGAAATTCTATACAAAAGATTTTGTAGGGCCATTCGAATTGCTTCAATTTCTCCGTCAAAGTTCGTAGTTCCATAACTTAAAGATTTGTAATAGGAAAAGAGGTGACATGTGACTCCAGCCCCTGCTCCATCTCGGTTTGATATCAATGATCCATCAGTATAAATATGGAGTCATTCATGTTCTGGAAATCTAGTATGGATTGTCTCTAATGCCAATAATTTTAGAAAACTAGTTAGAGTATCACTTTTCTTAACTTCTTCTGTCATGTGTAAATAATATGTGATGTCTAATGTATGTGTCAGATTGACTTTAGATATGAAGTTTTCCTTTGAATTAGGAAGGTATACATTCTTCTTGATGTCTTGAATTTTGGAAAGAAAGCTCTCCTGAGTCTTTAGTGTGATGCGTAATGTCGTTGGTCACGTTGTGTCGCCCTTTGATGTGGTTCGCTCAGTCGGTAGAGTTCAGTATGAGATCTCTTTCATCCCGGGTATGCGTAAGTATGTTATAGATTACCCCAAGAAAAACTTTTGTATATTGTTTATTACTTCTTATACACTTTCGGGAGTTATGCCGACTTTCTATACGCAGAGTGCGATTGCACTCACGTGTGTACACCACAACGTGCAGTACTGGTCTGGGATGAGTAGTGGCGCTTTTCTCGCGTACCCACGCTAGGAAAACGTTCTCTCCAATTTTAAATGTCATGACGTCATCCACAAGAAAGCCTCGTATCCAAAATGCTATTTCCTTTTCCCGCAATTTAGAAATGTCCCTTTCTATTATAACATGTTCTTTTTTGAATTTCGAATATATAATTACCTTTTTATGATTAAACGATGTTTTTCTTTATATTTTATTAAACATATCGCGCGACTTTTAAGATTGGCAGACCTGAATTTCAAACGTGAATTTAAACTATGTAGTATGACGTCATGACTCGTTAATTTCAAACCAATAATGCGTTTATCCTACAAATTTAACGACTATTATTTACTCATATCTTGCTCACCTTACAACACTTCCTACTCTATTATCTACATAAGTTATTACTCAACACTTATCGCAAATCTCACATCTGGCAATTAAATTAAAACGTGTCTTTATCAAGCCCATTCGATTTGAAATCTAAATTTCGGTATCAAATGCCCCCATTTATGTTATTTTATTATTTCATAATAAAATAATGTAAATGTCTTGCCCGAAAGAAAAATTAAAAATTACTCCTGTATTTTGAATAATCGCCAACACTCCCATTATATACAATTTTCAATTACACTGTTTTGAAATTGGTTATTAACATATTTTCTCATTAATCTTTATAACATGACAAACAATTGTACACCTGACTTAACATTAATCCTTAAATACTAATTACAATATGTTATGGTTTCTCCTGTGAAGCTTATATAAAGGTTAAATTTCAAGAGTCTTTCTTTATACTTCCTTCTTTTAGTTCATGTTTGCTCACTTCGCTCTCACTATCACTTGCACTGTGATTTTGCACTTTTGTTATTGTAACACATATCTTTACTAGATCCTTTAAGCACTAAAATGTACATATATTTATATAAATCCATTACACTCTTCAGACAAGTTCTTTCTTTGTCTTGCTGTGATAACTATCTATACATCTAAATATTTTAACAAATGTTTACAAAGTAAATATTCTGTTTTCTCTCTATGCGGAGATGAACATTTTAACAATCTTTCTGAAGCTGTTATTGTGAGCTCTATACAATATATTCTTAAGCTCTTTGTAGTATATAGCAATTCACATTCTGCATTTGTCATGAATACGTAAGTACCTAACCAATATATGATTTTCAAGTAAGCTAACATTTAAATTTCATCTCAAAGCTGATTGGGCGCCAATAGACAAATGACACTTCGAATTTTTTTTTACATGAAATCAAGGTTCCAAGGTACCACACGGTTTCTTGTATGGTCGAAGGAGTTGTTTATGCCACCTTCCCAGACATTTTTCATTTTTAACATCTTTTAATTCATAGGTATGATAACCAAATTTGGATATAATTTCTGCAGGACCTTTATATAACAATTCCATCCTTTTGTTCCTACCTCGCAACGCACTTGATAACTTATGGTCTTTAACTAGTACCCAATCGCCTATCTTAGGTTCCCATTTATGTTTTCTACTCTTTTTCTTTAATTATCGCTTCTCTGCCTTTTTCTTGATTCGTTCAAAAGCAATTTTCGCTCTTTCTTCTTCACTTAACTCAATGTCATTTATTTTGATTATTTTTGGTACCCCGATCAATATTGGTTCTGGTTCAATTCCTAACATTAATTTTATTGGGGCAAACCCAGTAGTTACATTAATGGTGTGATTAATAATCTTTTCTATCAATGGACAATATTTCACCCAATCCTTGTGATTATGATGTGTAAGTACACGTAAATAAATTCCTATATCTCGGAGGACACGTTCTGTTGGATTCCCTGATGGAAAGTATGAGGAACAATGATTTAGTTTTCTCGCGTCTAATGTCACCCTAATCTTTCCATTGGCCTTATTTACAATACATAGGGGATTCACAAATTCTGAATTCGAAATCTCAATAACCTCATCTTCTAACATTGACTTTATAACTGCATCTACCTCTTCTCTTATTGTACTAGGGATAGCTCTCGCTTTATGTGTAAAAGGTTTGATGGGTATCATCTCAAACGAATGAGTATAAATATTACATTTACCAGGTTTCTCAGAGAGTACTTCTTTATTTCGGATTAATATCTTAAACAGTTTATCCCTCTGTTGTTCATTTAGTTGATCAGCCTGAGTTACCTTTTCCCGCAATAATTCTTCTAAGTCTTCACTACTCTCCCTATCATAGTACCTAGTTGCGTCAGAAAACCTCAAATTGTCTATGAAATAATTTTTATCCCATTCTACATTTTCTTTATTATCGACACTGTACTCTTTGACATTTACTTCAGTTAATTCCATAGCTCCTACTTTAACATATTCTACAAAGAATGTATCCCCTTGGATTTCTTCTTCCTCTTTTTCTCGTACAATAGTTTCTGAACTACTATCTTCCACAAATGGCACTATAATGGTCTCATCTTCAACTTTCATTTCTACAATCATCTTTTTAAAATTCACCACAGCTTCCCAGGCATAAAGACAATCACAACCTATTATAATATCTGTCACAAGTCTTCCTACAATCAGAAATAAAATTCCTAGTATTCTCCCATTTATTTCAATATTTATCATTGCTTGAAATTTTACTCTCTCTTTTCGTTTTCCCACAGCTAGCGAGCAGTATATCCCATTAACTGGTAAAGACATTACTTTAAAACCACTACTTTGTAAGTTACCATAAAAATTTTGTGAGCATACTGTGCTATTTGATCCCGTATCTATAATTGCATTGTATTGTTTTCCATTTACTCCAATTTTGATTTTAGGTGGATCTCCTACTTTTTCGTTTTCGTCGATTCTATTTTTCCATTCTCTTTTCTTTTGTATCATCATTTGCCTTACAGGACTATTTATTTCCGAGTACTTATCACAATCATTACTAGGATACCCAGTTCTCACTGAAGGCCCGTTTGACCGGGTCTGGCGTTTCCCTGATTTTTAGGTATGGCTCCTGTACTATTTCCCGAATTGTTACTTCTGTTTTCCTGCATTAAATCGGGGTTACTTCCTACCATGTTTTTGACCGTGTTAATGGCCTCAACCATTTCCGCATTTTCGGGGGAATTTCGTCCATTAGAATACCTTTCTCCCTGTCTTGGTGACCTCGGTCTAAACTCATTATCTCTGTTTGTCCAATACCCATCATTTGAATTTCTACTATGTCAAAAATAATGTCCCTGTCTACCTCGATCAAATCTATTTGTATTCATATAATTCACCCTTATATTTCTTCCCCTTAGATTACCATTTCTATTTTGGTGATGCCCTTCCTGGTTATATCTACCTTGATTTTCCCACCGGAATGATTCCATCCTTGGTACTGGTCCTTTATATCTTTCCCTAATCTCACTTCTATTCTGATAATACTGTGCCCCTTGCCCGAAAGAATTTACAGTTTCTTTTTCTTCATATTTATTTCCAAATGCGTGTTTTGGCTTACTGACTTCTAAGGCTGATAATAATTCGATCATAGCTGCAATGCTACCGGGTCGGGCTATGATTAGGTAGTGTTGAAGCGTTTCCGGAAAATGTGGAGTAACTATATTTATTAGATCTTTTTCATCTAAGGGAGGATCCAACATCTTCGATTTTCTCGCTATTCTCATAAAATAGTTGACCATCGATTCCTCCGATCTAGGATTAAACTTTCCATTGCTTAATTCAACTCTAATATTAGCCTGCCTACTAGCCCCCCAATATCTGGTTAAAAAGATGTTCCTAAAGGTCCTGTAATCATTATTGTTACCCATAGAAAGGCCTAGCCAATTGGCAGCATTACCCTTTAGGCATTTTCTTACTATCACCATCTTGTACTCCTCCGGTATGTGTTTCACCGTGAAGTACTCTTGTAACCCTTCTAAAAAGGCTTTAGGATCATCGGAATCTTCATTTTCAAAAACTGGAGGTGTCATTTCATTTAAGACATGGTTAGGCCAATGTAAATTTGAATTGTCACCTGTCCCTGAACTATTTCTGAGATCAGAATGGGAATTACTGTTACCTCTATTTTGCATCGAAATGTCAGCTGATACACCTGGTATTGCCTCGTTTCTTGCAGCTTCATTATTAAGATTGTTGTGATTACATGCATTTTCATTTAATTTCAAATTTTCTAAGGCCTCTTTTACCTGAGTAATTTCTGTTACTACCCCTTTTATTTGGTCTGTAACATCCTCCAAATTTCTAGCCTGCCTTTCACTTTCTACATCAGATCTTTCCATTCTAACTTTACACCCCTGTAGCTCTTCTCTAATTTCTTCCCTGTCTTTATCTAACCTTTGTACTACCTCTTCCCTTTGTTTGTCTAATTTATATGTTACTCTTTCCCTTTCTTTATCTAATTTTTCACTAACTTGTTGACCTAATTTCTTTTCAGAATTCTTTACTTCTTGCCTTATTGTCTCTAATTCTCCCTTAACCTGTTCTCTATTTTCTTTGACTTCACTACTAACTTTATTAATTTCCTCCCTAACTTCTTCCCTAAAGGTTTCTAAAGCTCTCTTCTGATTTTCCAATTGCATTCCCAATTCCTGTTGTCCCTTCTCTAATTTCTGTCCTAACTCAGTTCTTAATTCTTTACTAGTTTCATCTATCTTTTCCATTATCTTTTGAAACATATTCTCTATTCCTGACATAATCGCTGGCCTTTCTGAATTACTACTAAACATTTCTGAGCTACCTCTAGGTGTTTCTCTAACGTTCTGATCTTCTACTTCTTGGCATATTCTGCTACCGATTATATTTTGATTATATTCTTCCATCCTAACTACACTTTTCTCAATTTCCGGACTCTCAAAACCTAGAAAATCACTATCACTGTCTTCCATTTCTAAGCTATTTACATGTGTTTTTCTACTCACCAATATTTCACAATTTTCACTATTATTTTCACTATTACTATTTTTTTTTTTTATTTTAACTGCACTTAAACTTGTTCACTACATGTTTCACAGATGTTGACAAGAAAAACTTTTGTATATTGTTTATTACTTCTTATACACTTTCGGGAGTTATGCCGACTTTCTATACGCAGAGGAATCGCACTCACGTGTGTACACCACAACGTGCAGTACTGGTCTGGGGTGAGTAGTGGCGCTTTTCTCACGTACCCATGCTAGGAAAACGTTCTCTCCAATTTTAAATGTCATGACGTCATCCACAAGAAAGCCTCGTATCCAAAATGCTATTTCCTTTTCCCGCAATTTAGAAATGTCCCTTTCTATTATAACATGTTCTTTTTTGAATTTCGAATATATAATTACCTTTTTATGATTAAACGATGTTTTCCTTTATATTTTCTTAAACATATCGCGCGACTTTTAAGATTGGCAGACCTGAATTTCAAACGTGAATTTAAACTATGTAGTATGACGTCATGACTCGTTAATTTCAAACCAATAATGCGTTTATCCTACAAATTTAACGACTATTATTTACTCATATCTTGCTCACCTTACAACACTTCCTACTCTATTATCTACATAAGTTATTACTCAACACTTATCGTAAATCTCACATCTGGCAATTAAATTAAAACGTGTCTTTATCAAGCCCATTCGATTTGAAATCTAAATTTCGGTATCAAGTGCATGTGTAAAATTTCTCTTGTGCCATGTATTGAATGGGAGTCTGATCAACTTTTCGTGTTGAACAAGAGCCGCTTTTTCTATTTCATATTCGATGGGGTATTGATTGGTTAGTATTTCCATAGCTGCTATTGGTGTGGTTTTGATAGCACCTGTAATTAATCTCAGACTTTGGTTTTGAAAGATTTGAATCTTTTTTGTGTTTGGTGTTACAAGAACTTTGCTGCAGTAAGTAAATAATGGCTTTATATATACATTGTATGTTGTGTTAGGAGTTGCTCTGGAACATCCCCACTTCATTCCTGTTAGACGTTTTAACAGTGAAAGGTGCCTCTCTGCTCTTTGTATTACATTTTCTATTTGTTTGGTCCATGTAAGTTTAGTATCAAATATAACTCGTAAATACTTTGCTTCCTTTGTTTCTGGTAATTGTTGATCCTCAAAATTTAGTTTTATTTTTAGTGGCTCTTTTCTTAGTGAAAAGATTTCGTAGTTTGATTTTGTTGTATTAACAGTCATTAAATTTTCTTTGGTCCACCTTTGTAATTTGGTTAAGGATTGTTGCATGGTTTTTTCTAGTTCTGTACTTTTGCTTTTTGGTTAGTCCACATTACTAAGTCATCAGCAAATAGTGCACACTTCACACTTGATTCTTGTATTTGATGTGGCAGATTAATAAATATATTAAAAAGTGTAGTGCTAAGCGCTGCGCCTTGTGGTAATCTGCGGTGTACTTGTTTATATTTAGATATATTTCTTCCATATCTGGTAGCAATAAAGCGTTGTGCTAGGAAATGACATAGCCATGAAAACATGGGACCTTGTATCCCTATTTTTTTTACTTTCTTTAGCAGTTTTGATGTGCTTATAGAATCATATGCACTTTGGAAATCAATAAAAACTGATAAATTATCTTCTTTTCTATTGAAGGAGTCTTTGATTTCTTGACTGAGAAGTAAGACCTATTCATTTGTAGAGTGGAACTCTCTGAGTCCAGCTTGACATGGGGAAATTAAATTTTGGGATTCTAGAAACCAATTTAACCTATTTGACACCATTCTTTCCATCACTTTTGCTATTATGCTAGCAAGAGCTATTGGTCTATAATTTTTTATTTCTGATGCTGTTTTGTCTTTCTTCAAGAGTGGGACAATTACTGCCTTTCGCCATTCAGCAGGTACAGTGGTGTTCCAGGATAGATTGTAGAGCTTTAGTAGTTGTTTTGCTGTTTTTTCAAGGTTTTTTATGAACTCTGGATGTATGTGATCTGATCCAGGAGACTTTTTGGTTTTTAGATTATTAATTGCAATGTTCAGTTCTTGGATATTAAAATTTTGATAAAAGATATTGTATTGAGTGTTAGGATCACATTCTCTTTCTTGTTTCAAATCTTTCTTAAATTGTTTACGTTCCTTTTTATTATTTCTTGTTACTTTATGTGAATTAGCATAATATTTATTGAATGTTTCAATCTATTTTTTCTAAGATTCTTTTTAGCTGTATTAATTTCTTTTTTTAGTGAGGCACATTTCTTTTGCCATATTTGTGTATCCAATATGTTTTTTGTTTGTTCAGCTGTATTTCTAGCTATATCCCTTTGCTTTTTCAGTTCTTCTAACTGGGGGTTCCAAAAGGGTTTGAAATTTTTTATTCTTCCACAAGGAATATGTTTTTTTGCAGTTTCTAGGATGACTTTACAGAAATTTTTGTTCATATGATCTGGGTGGTCATGCAGCTGCAAGTTTGTTTGTTCTTTAAATTTATGTTCCAGTTCAGTTTTATATTTGTTCCAATCTGCTTTTTTGAAGTTTCAATACAGATTGTGTGATATCTGTTATTTGTATTATCTAGTTTTATATCAGCAATTGTGCTCTGTGACCAGAACTTGGGTCTTCTATAACTTGTTTTTTAGTATACAATATATTTACAAATGAAATAGCTGCTGGCTTCCAGTGGCTGAGATAGTAGGAAATATTATTAGATTTAATTATATTTGTTTCATTTTATTTTGTTTATAGTAGGTTAAGATTGTACTGTTTTTGAGCACAAATAAATTATTCTTTCATTTTGAGATAGTCATGAGAGTATTTAAATAAGATGCCAATGGATTAGTCTATATGTATACTTATCCATTTTAGATTTCTTTCTGCACCATAATTATGCAAAGATTAACTCAGTGCTCTGTTAATGAGCCTAGATTTAGTAGTGCTTATTAACTTGTAATTTAGCCAACAACAGTGTAAATTTTACCTCCAAATTATTAGGTAGCCTTTTGGAGACTATAGATACAGCAATAACATCCACGGTGGAAGGAACCTCTATCATCCCAGTAAAAACCTGGTATTCCTGACCAGCAGATTCATGCTCAAACCTGGAAACAAAAAAATGTTAATTCATTTCAGATTTCACCTGCAACACTGGTGAGGATGTTCCAATAAATTCCTGAGATTATTCATTAGTCAAAGGACTCTATACCAAATATATTCATATATGAGTTGTCTAGTATCAAAACCGGCCAAGTCACAAAATATGCTTTTTTCAGCATTCATTAAAATCTGCAGGCAAACCAATGAAAGTTACCAATATCTTTGTTTCGCTTTTATTAGGCTCTATATGATGGATTCATGTTGTATTAACATGGAATATCATATTAATGATTTACTATATTTTTCAAAATTTTAAGTTTTGACTTGGCCAGTTGTTGCAGACAGACATTTTTTAATTCTAAATCTTTCAAATAAGAAACACTTTATTTCAATCGGTACCCAATATCAATAAAAAAAACAATTTATTCATTTATAAAAAATGCAGTATGATATTAAAGTAGAACAAAAGTTAGTAAGAACATAAGAAAATTAAAAAAAAACACTATTTTTTTCATTTAAGCTTTAATACAGGGGAGATTTGGCATGAAAAATAATATGAATTCTCTATTAAAACGACACTTTGATACATATAATTTTACACATCTCAATTCTACTTTACATTAGACTGCAATATCTGGCATACTCTTGGTACATGTATGTGAATAATGTGGCATTGCTTTCATGCCAATTAAAAAGGTCATTTTTACCCACATAACATCTCCAACTAAAGTACATTATTTTTAACTTCTGTGTACCCATTTAGAGCTGATGGTTTGTTGAGCCAGAGATAATAAGGTTTGAAAGCGAAAACACCAAAGTGGGCTGTAATTGTAACAATAACTTTACTCATTCACTTGACCGGCTTTCAATGCACTTCCTGCATAACTTGGCCCATTCTGTTGCAGAATTTGAAGTTCAACGACGTGTAATATCTTGTCTTGACCAGATTTTATACATACTAATTTATGAACAGAAAGAGCACTTGTCCTACTTTTAGCTTATAATAAAAACTCACTTTTCAAAATTTTGTGACTTGGCTGGTTTTGGTACTAGACGACTCATATATATATATATATATATATATATATATATATATATATATATATATATATATATATATATAGGTCAGACAAAAAGAAACCTACAGTTCAAAGGATTCCACTCTTGACCTCAGTTGGCTTACAACAGATGACAGTGGCAGTTCCCATCAACTGTCCAAAAATAAAACCTAGTAAGTAAAAGTAAAGTATAATCATCCTACTCATATATTTTAACCAATTTGTAATTATTAATTCTTAATCCTATCATAGCAGTTCTGCCTTTCGCCATTACCTTCCTCCCATGTGCTTCCCAAACACCATATTACATATTCTTACTCCCAGATAACTGAAATCCTTTACTGCCTCTAGCTGTTGTCCATTCATATTCCATCCATCTTTTCTTAGTTTCTTACTTTCTTTGAAAACTATAACTTTTGATTTATTCACATTTACTATTATTTCACAATGTGTACACATTTCTGTATTTAATTAATTGCTCTTTGCAAGCTTATTGCAGCTATAGCCCCTACCATTAGATCATCTGCATATTCCAATCCTGCTATCTCCTTGTTCATCAATATAGGGCAGTGCTCATTACTTGTCCCAATTCTTTCTAATATATCACCTATAAATATATTAAATATGATGGGACTTATTTGGGATCCTTCTCTTAAACTTATGTTCAGTGAGAAATTACCTTGTGATGACATTTAAGTGGTGTGTTATCAGCAGACAAGGACTCATCAAGTCGCTGGCCAGTCAGGTAGTAAGAATGCATTACCGTCAGATGCATGATGTCGTTAGTGTTGCAACAACTATGGGTTCAATTGAAATTTATGTGCATTTCCACATGCATGTATTGATCGGATTCTATGTTTGCAAGCACTTCATTTAGCAGTGTTCAGTAGTGTTATATGCAGTGATTTCATAAGGACTTAACTGCTTAAGTGTTACATTCAGGGCTTTAATGTCTTTTATATCTTGTGAGTAATGGTCTTGCCACTGCAGATGGACAGCAAGTAAATATGGCAACAGCATAACAGCCTCATGGCAGCACAAACGTCAATAATAAAGTAATTTCTCACCAATAATAGTGGTTTTCAGCCTCCTCTGTAATTCTGTTTCAAACGCATCTTCTACAAAATTATATGCCTTCATATAAATTTCTAATTACATCAAAAAATTCATATTTTAGAACCTTTATCCACAATTTCCACTCCACCACTTCTTTGTTAATAGTGTTGAATGCATTTTCAAAATCTGCAAAAAACATACATACACTTCTTTTTTTCATGTTCAAATACTTGTAATTATTGCCTGGATTATTAAAGCATCATCTGTTGAAACCTAAGACAGGTTTCCTTCCAATTCTGCCTTAACACAACATAATATTCAAGCTACTATAATTACTATAGTTACTATAATTACTATAGTTACTGAAGAGGATAACTTATTAATTTTTGGAGTATACAGATCGCCACGTGGTGAAATTTCAAATTTTTTCAATGGATTAGAAACAGTGTTGACGAAATACTCAGTATATAGTAACAAAATTGTAATAATAGGTGATATAAATATAAACTCTATCAATGGAAATAACGTGTGTACAAAACTTACAGATTTATTAAATATGTTTAATATTAAAATGCATATTAAAATACCGACTAGGGTTACCTCAACATCAGCTACCGCTATAGATCAAATTGCCACAAATATTGACAGTAAAAGAGTAAAAGTAGAAGTATTTGGCAGTTGTGTTTCTGATCATAAGGCACAGATAATGAAAATTCAAAAAATTAAGGTTAGAAGTGATAAAATTGTAAAGGCAAGAACAAGGAAAATCAATTCACATAATATAAATGGGTTCAAAAAGTTGCTCCAACATGATCATGGGATAAAGTACATGATACTGACTGTGTAAATGAAAAATGGAAGAAGTTTTATCTCATATTTAATAAACACTTTGATACTTCGTGTCCAAAACAGGTTATAAATAAATGCAAAAAACAAAGTAATAAATTAATTCTCCCACCCAGTGTAATTAAGATTAGGGAATCAATGAAGGACATGTATATATTTTATAAGCAGTATGGTAATCGATTGTATTATGATAGATATAAAAATTACAAGAAAAAGTATGAAGCTGCTCTCAAAAATTTAAGGTCGGAAAGTCTTAAATATAAGGTAACTACTGCAAAAAATACAAGTAAGGCTATATTGGGATGTAGTAAATGCTAGTAAGAAAAACTGTAAAAATTCAGAGAACATTGTAATTAAACATCAGAACAAAAGGGTTGATAATCCAGTAAGCATTAGTAATATATTTAATGAATACTTTATAAATGTAGCGGTGCCTAAGGGAAATACGAGTAAAACGGTTAAAATGGATATTAATGAGGGAATAAAGCATATTGGTAGCACAGTGTTCTTAAATCCTGTTACTGAAACAGAATTAATCAAAATGATTACTCAATTGAAATCTAAAAACTCAAGTGGGTGGGATGAAGTTTCATCAAAAATCCTGAAACAATGCAAGGAAGAATTAGTTAATATCCTAGTACATCTAATAAATGCCTCTATAGCGGAAGGAATTTTTCCTAACTGTTTAAAAAAGGGGGTTGTTAAACCGTTACACAAAAAGGGTGATGTTACTAATGTGAGTAATTATAGACCAATTACTTTAACATCTACTTTTGTTAAACTACTGGAAAAGGTTATTTTAAAGAGGACCTTAAGTTTTTTGGATAAACACAACATTTTATCTAATTCCCAGCATGGTTTTCAAAAAGGTTATTCTACAGTTACTGCTGCGGTAGAATTTATAGATGAACTAATTAACAAAATGGAAAATGACAATCAAGTAATGGGGATTTTTCTTGATTTATCAAAGGCCTTCGATAGTGTTGATCACCAAGTCTTATTACAAAAATTGGAACATTATGGTATAAGGAGGACTGCAGGTAAATTAATTCGTACTTACAAGGTCGGGTACAAAGTACAGAAATAATATGTAAACTAAACCAAATAGAAACAAAATATGAATCCTCATTAGCAACCGTTAAATATGGAGTCCCACAGGGATCTGTGCTTGGGCCTTTACTATTTACATTGTACACTAACAATTTACCTGTGATTAATAATGTGAAAACTGTATCATATGCTGATGACAGATCTATAATTTGTTGGGGAAAAGATCAAGACAACTTAACTAATAATATACACTCAGGTACAGATGTAATACTTAAATTTTTTGTTAATAACAACCTAGTTAATAATTTAAACAAGACAAGCATAATATATTTTAAAATTAGTAATTGTATGTGCAACAATATGAAAATTAAAATTGGAAATGAAATATATACAACAGATGATCACTTATTTCTAGGATTGCATATTGACAAAAACTTATCATGGACAAAACATGTAAATTATATATGCAAGAAAATGAGTAAGGGTATCTATCTATTAAATTACGTGGCACACTATTTGGATAAACCTAATTTAAGATTGATTTATTATGGAATAATTCATTATTTGAATTATGGTATTGAATTATGGGGTACAACGTCTAAAGAGAATTTAAAACGATTATTGGTATTACAGAAGAGGTGTGTAAGGATTGTTTGTTCACTAAAATCAAGGGATTCGTGTAGAGAAATTTTTAAAAAAGACAAAATTCTTACAGTGGTTGCATTATATATTTTTAGAGTTATTTTACTAGTTAGGAGAACTACAAATATAAGGAGTAACAGCAGTATACATAAATATGACACAAGAACTAAAGAGAATATGCATAGGGAAGTGAAGAGTAAGAAATTCTTTGATAAAAATCCATTTGTAATTGGGAAAACTTTATACAATAAGCTGCCAATCACAATTAAACAATCAACTGTTTCCAAGTTTAATAAATGCTTAAAAAATTACTTAATTGAGAGGGCTTTTTATGACATAGATGAATATCTGCAATTGTGATTTTGAAGATTTTTTACCATTAAGACAGTTACTTTAGCATTTTATGTAACCTGATATATCCAACAACATGTTTATGTTCTAAAAGGATGAATAAAGACAATTAATTAATTACAAAGATATCTTCTAATAACCACTCCACAGAGAGCAGGTACACATACTTAGTTCCTTTTCACCTGAGCAAAGCTCACAATCCAAATGAAATTTTTTCTTCAGCATTGAATCAAATTACTTGGCCTCTCTATCCCCACTAGATTTTAGATCAGAACTGAAACTCTAGGCAATATATATTTAAATTACTTTGGGTTTAAACATAAACAAAATTAATACTACTGGTTCCATCAAACACTAACTGCAACTCATAAGAGCCCTTGTTTGGATGGAGTAACTAATTTTGGCCTTTATAGGCTACTTTTTGCAGATCTACAGCAACTAATTTATGTTTCGGTTGTTTTGGATGGCTTCACCAATTTTATTGGAATATTTGCTCTCCTGTGCCACGCATCACAACTTGTCATTTATACACTGAATAATATTTTTGCCCCTTTAGTATTCTCTAACCTCTAAGGCAGCTTCACAATCACACCTATTCTGTAACATCTGGTTAAGGTTTAACAACTTGTTAAAGCTGCTAATCAGTTGCTATGCACTATTTGGTATTCTGTAACATCTTCAGAGAAACAAAATTATGGTTAACGATACTGAAAGACAGGACCATACTGGCTGAGAATGGATGCACTTTGAGTGCTCTTGATCTTAAAGAGTAATTGTAATGATCTTCTTAAATGGAAAGTTACAGAACACCTTGAATAACTGGAAACAAAATCCAGAACAGCAACAAATATTTTGATAGAATAAGAACTGAAAAATCCAGTGCCAGAGCCAGGATTTGTACCATGAATCTTCTGCTCCATGTGCACTGCTCTACCAACTGAGCTACCACGGCAGGTTTATTCTCCTGGCATGGCTAACATTAACTGTTTCTTGTTCATGTATTTCACTAGATAATGCACTGGCTTGCAACACATTTCTGGATCCAAAGATGAGAACAGTAAGTACAGTAAATTCGTTCCATAGTCTCGCAGGATCAAAATTTATATTGTATGTAGTTAATTATGTGAAAGCTGACTTAGGAAACATTACTTTTATCTGCAGGAATTCATTGAATCTAAAGCTGTAAATATTAGATTTTATAAACACTAAATCTGTCTTCATGCTGAATATTTGTTGTGTCCATAAAATCATTAAAGGGTGCCTAAAATTCTATTTCAGGGCCTAAGTTTCTGCATTTTCTTGGCATTTCATCCTTCATTTCATTCCAAATTCTCTCAAATGTAGATGCATGTTTCATAACAGTTTGACATCTTCAATTCTTTCAGAGTAGAAAATAATATCCATACATTTAGTTTGCAGTGTGTCATACAAAATGTAGGTGTGGGATGAAAACACTTGCAGCATGAAGCAACAAAGAGCTTTAAAAAAGAACCTAGCATCCACCTGCTTGTAGAATAGTAACTGAATCCCATTTCTCTGCATTATCAAAGACAGATTCATAAAATTCTGTATATTCTCTGTTTATTCACTTTCATTGTGCTCACCGTCATGATGCAAAATTTCATCTCGTTGGTGTCAGTCTAGGCAACTTATTTTCAACCATATGCTTAAGCGCATGTGTGCGTTTTGATGATTTGAAAATGAAGGAAGCAATTCCTGAATGTTTAATAATGTAAGTATTCCATTCTTTAATGTTTTTAACAGTTTCTTGCAGTACTATACTTCAAATACGGATGTAATTGTGTACAAATAAGAGTTCCTCGGTATACCTCTAGAGTTTGTAAACATCCTTTGTTCCCAGATATACCATCATATATTTATCCTACAGTTTATCTGCTATTCCTAATTCATTTAGTACTGTCTCCACATGAATTAACAAATCTCTAGAAGATATTCCATAGCTCACATCAAAGAATGAAATGAATGTCTCTTGAAAATTACCTTTATTATTCACGTAATTAAGCATGGTAATAACTGTAATAAATCTAAGATATCAGAGGTTTCATAGATAAGAATAGACACAAATTTAGATTCTTTTATTTCTGTTTTATTGCATCATTAATTGTAATGGGAATGGCCAAAATCAGATCATTCTGAATTCCAAGAAGTGCCTAGAAACACTTTAGACATCTTTAGGTTATCGCCCAACTGAAGGTCATACTTTGCAGTGTAGAGTAGCTGAGAAGTTCCTGTGATTCCTTTTACATAACGAATTAACACCTTCATTGTGTCCATGAAAAGATAGTTTCTCTTTAGATAGAAAACTTGCTACATTGATTAAGCAGCCTATGATATACCTGTTTTTCTTTACTTCGTTATGCTTTGTACTCTCAATGAATTTTGACACTCAGATTAAAGATCAATTCTGTTGCGAGTATCTCTGAAGTTCGAAAAAAACATGTAATATGATTTTTTATCTTCTCATGCTTTGTAATTGGTTTACAATTGGTTTACATATATTGTTGAGATCGTTAACACCATCCCTAAACAAAATCAATATTTTGGTACTAAAAAGAAGAAATGGCCAGCAAAACATTTGGTTTGATTTAGGATAGTCCGCTGACCAGGATGTTATAATGTAATTAATGCATTAAAATATCTTGCATACTCCTACTTTTCATGTTTCTATGTTGAATAGGGCTCCAATTCTGACCACAGTCTTCCATTACTAACCATGGCTAGTTTGTCTAAAAATTCTCTCCATTCAAAGGGTGTTATTCCTAGTTCAATAACACAGCCAAATTCCATTATAAAATAATATGTACTATAACATCTCAAACTAAAGACATTGCTTTAACCTTCAATTCACACCACCTGTGGCAACATAGTGGCTTGCCTTAAGAATCACATTGTAAGCAAGCCATCTCCACTGCTAGAAATGGACTTCATCACTTACTTTGTCAGTTTGATGCATGTGCAAATGCACTTCTCGCTTGCCGTCATATCCCTGCTGAAGAACTGAAGAAACTCTCCCATCCTGTGATAGACTTACTCTAGCAGCCAGTACTCATACATGTAATCACTGCAATTGCAGCTTTTTGAAAATAACATTTTATGAAATTAGTTATGATTCACAATGCTATGCAATAGTGTTACTTCAGTGGGGTTTAGCAAAACTGTCTGGACCATCTCCAATTGCCTAGATGCAATTGAACTCTCCCCTTGTAGGTTCTCTTAAATAAGGATCATATTGTTTTTGTATCATTTCCTCTTGCTGCTCATGTTCTTTCTGACTCATTTTTCCCCCATTCCTTCTTTTTAGCTTCCATAAGATGAATATGTACCACCTTTCAATCAAAAATCCTCTTTTTCCTGTAAGGCTTTCATTTGCCTCCATTTCCTTAACTCACTTAAAACTCTCTGCTTTGCTTTCCTGCACTCATCATACCAATTTTTCTTTTTATTAGTTACATAATCTTTCATTCTCGCTTTTGTTCCTGGTGCTCACTGACCCCCGTAGTCTTAATACCATTTCCTCAGTTCTATTTTCTTTTAGCATTTTTTGTACATCTGTTACAATGCTTGACTGCATTGTCTGCTCCTCGAGAAGTGCTTCTGTTTCAAAATACTTTCATTTATATTTTTTCTTGCTCAATTTTTTCTTTTCCTTACTATGCACTGAAATATTACCCTTATTGGGAAGTGATTACTACACTACTGTTTGTGAAAATTACAACATCAAGAAGGAAACACATGACTGAAATGAAGTTTATACTAGAGGTTAGGTATATGACAATAAACAAATGATTAACTTTACAAATTTGTTGCATGACCTTCAAACCTGAATACTAAGTATTCGGTGTAGTCTCCACACACTGCAATTAGAGCTGCTAAACACCGTGGCATGGAATCAAAAAGGTTCAGAATATTGTGGTGTATTGGGGATTTAGCGTAATTTGGTGTGTGACAACACTAGGTTCTTTAGCTTATTAGATAAAAGTGGCACCTTGGGTTAATGATGTAATCTCTTATAAACATTACCAGTGAGATTGCAGGTCGACTCTCTCTTGGCCTTTGACAGTCAGTGCGTAAGGATGGGTTAGTACTTTCACTCCAGCGTGCCTTAGCAGGAAGTGCCAGGGAATGGCAGATGTTAATAATGCAGATACATCACATCTTCTGTTGGAAATCTTAAGGTATCAAAGATATGTAATGTAAGTAAAGTGTTGGTTCGGAAACTGTAATTAGAAGATATTTCAAGTAAGTAATAATAATTTCAATTATGTAACTGTATGGTTTTTAGAGTCTTATTAAATGACTCCTTTGTGTTACAATCTTGCCACATTTTGACTCTGAGATAATGTCGTCCTTTCAACATTCCTGGCACCAAACAATGCTCTACTGTCTGAACCTATACCCCCAGTCAAGACCTTTATTTAAGGTTTCTGGCTATATACTTCTAGAGGTCTCCCTTCACGCAGTTGGTATGCAAGTCCACAAATCATTGTCACTGATTAATGGAGAACTGTGATGAACAAGTTGCCAAACAGCCATATCCCACATGTTCGATGGGCAACATGTCAAGCAAACATGCAGGCCAGGGAAGCAATGGTACCTGTCACTCTTCAAAGAAGCCTTACATTCCTCACAACATGTGGCCGGACATTTTTCTGCTGAAATGTGGCATGTGGACATGCCTGAAGCAGGGGGAGTACAACCTCCCTCATGTAGCAGTTGCGTTCAAATTGCCCTCAATTCATAAGAAGTGAGACCAGTTGTAGCCAATGGCACCCCAAATCATCATACCTGGTGTTTTTCCACTATGCCACTCAACAATGCAGGCCTTCAGATTGCGCTCCTCATGGTACCATCGAATACATATGCACCCATCACTGTAGGATAGGTTGAAGTGGGACTCGTCTAACAAGACTATAATTTGCCACTCAGCATGCCAGTGATGGCATTTACATGTCCATTACACTTAGAGGCACTTATGGTTTCTGTACAATGGAGGCTAACATAATGGCATTGTGCAATCATTCCAATCTGTAGCATACAGCGATGTATAGTCAATGTTGACAGGTTCACAACTGTTACAGTTCTCCAGCGTCAAGTTAACACTGTAGATGAAGCTGTGCTGTCCGTTATGACCATGAGAACAAGATGGCAGCCATTTCCTACTGTGGTCATAGTGTGTGGCCCAGTACCCAAACTTCACTGCATGCAAGCCTCTTCTGTCCAATGCTACCACATATGCATCACTGTACAAGCTGAAATGTCACAGTATGACAAACCCACTTCCTGAAGACCAATCATTCTGCCGTGTTTGAGCTCACAAAAATGTTGATATTGCATCCTTTTGACATCAACGGGGCAATATTGGAACATACTTTAATGTTTCCACCTTGTGTAACAGTTTCTCACTGACTGCGCAACACTGACCTTGTCGGACAAACACAACAGGTCTCTGCTCGGCCTACATGTACTCTATCCCTCAGTAACCCTAATCACTTATTGCTTGCACACTGTTCTACACATCCACCAAGTTTGGATCCATTCAGGAAATTCTTTCAGGTGTTACAATTTTCATAAACAGTAGTATGTAACTAGCTATATTCATCACCACAAAATCAATAAGATACTCATCTAATTTAACTGAATTTGACTTTCAACAACTCTAATGCCGAAGTCATCTATTATAAAGCCTTTGTATAAATGCCCATTTGGCAGTTCCTCTGTGTTCTATTCTTAGCTTATTAAATAAGTATGGGCCCAAGAATTCTGAAGAGCTTGGTGGGTTATACACTACTGCAACATATACCCTTCCTTTCTCCCTTGATCCACTTACCATAATACCACTTTTTCACCAAATTCATTAAACACTAAGTTGTAAAGCTTTCCTAACATACCTAAACCTCCTTACCTTTGATCTTTATCTTTCCTTTTTGTACCACATTTCTCATAAAAATAAAAATCCCTCAAATTTACAGTAATATCTCTTGTCAACCAAGTCTCCCTCACACCTACATATCAAATAAGCTTAAAATTTGAGAAATTTCCCCTTTCTTCACCTTTTCAACAAACCTTCAATGTTCCAAGATATAACCCACAGTGGAAATAATAATGGCTCTGCAATCCTTTAATCACAACCTCAAGTTGACGATCATGTACAGTGTGTTCATTATATTGCGGGACCATGGATCAGGTATATGCATGCTCCATGCACTATTACTCACGTGTGATAGTAATTAGTACTATAGGTTACACCTTGTTATAATAAGTTCTATTGAAAGTGGTGACCATCTGTACTGAGACATTCCTGGTATCTTCCAATGAAACTTCCATTCACATGCATAGGTTCTTCTTACATAATTTTTACAATTTAATTCTTACAAGTATATTCTCTTTAAGTTCATCTATGGTGTGGAGATTGTTCCCATAAACTTTATATTTGCAGCTTTTACATTATATATTGTACCTAAAAATTCTTTGTTCAAGCATGACATTTTCTGTACAAATTTGTGGGCTAATAACAAGACATGAATAGTAACAACAATATGAATATTCTAAAGCTATTTACAAACAACACAGTTGTCTTGAATAAACTTTCACTTTTGAGATGCACAATGAGCAAACTAATATTTACAGCTTAAACTTAATGCAGAAATTGACAGTGTACAAATATAACAACTGATAAACGTAGTCTTGTGTGGGTCATTCACACTAGTGAGCATTTGAAGAGTACTGAAGTCACTGCAACAAATGCTATAAAGCAAACGCATGGTATCATCTTAATCACTTAAAGTGAGATGTTAAGCTGAGTAATTTGTAATTTACCTTTATGTATCACAGTGCTGTACTGTTTATAAGCAGTATTCACATTTTTAAGGTTCACAATAAGTATACATCAAATGGATTGGACACATCACATTTCTATCATTGTGTGAAGTTCCTTGGACTATGCTCCCGGATTCACTAAATTAAGCTCTCCATTATTGTGAAAAGAATGTGGATGCAAGCACTATCATCCACTGCTCAGAATGGTCAGTCTGGGTGGCTCAGTTGGCTAGATGCTGGCCTACTGTTGCCAAGGTAGCGGGTTCAAATCCAGCCCAGATCGATGATTTTTAAGTGTGCTTAAAAATGACAGCTCCATGTCAGTAGATTTACTTGCATGTAAAAGAACTCCTGAGGGACACAATTCCGGCATACCAGCAACACTGATGTGGCAATTGATAGCATCGATAAACAACAAAATAATGTTTAATTTTACTGCTCAGAATTATGTTAACAGCACATATTGCAAAAAGCTTCCTCTCTGAGGACTCCTTATGATATGGCTATGCTCAGTGCATTCAAGACGATAGTCACTATTGACTTAAGGATAAACAGCTTTTACTATGGAGCCTTTCAATGGATACAATTAGACATGTGTCAACAAATTAGTTTCCATTTAGCTGAGTTTTCTTTTGCAAACTAAGGACAATATGAATGGTTACCAATTTATTTACATAAATTCAACTACTACATAAATGAAAGAGCAAACACAAATGGTAATTTGCGGTTACTTACTTGGAAATATGAGATACTGCAGTTGGCCAGTTGGAGTACCTCAACTGCTCTACATTCAACACAAAATTTTCATTTGTTGGATTTGTTACTTTAATGTTCTGTACAAGGACATTTGGCAGGGCTCTATGAGCCAAGTACTTGTAGGAAACATAAAGTCCACTACTAAAGCACTGGTATTTATTCACAATGCCTGATAAGTACTGTACTACTGTAGCTTCGTGTACTTGTCCTGATTCCATGCTCTGTCTCACTGAAACTACAGGGTGCCACTGCACTGGAAGTGAAAGACTACGTGTGTTCCCACTGCGTATGTATATCGGGCTGTTCTCTTCAACTTGGAAGCCAAACACTCCATTTCCTACAAAAGCTAAATATGGCTTCTCTCCAGTTTGTACAGGAACATGCCTTATGTTTGCATTGAACTCCTCTGCTTCAAAATAGAATGTTGATAGTCTATCCTCCAAACATCTTTCTGCTAGATCTAAAAAAGGAAGATAATAAGTTACACTTACTCTTTTCTCCTTTTTCAGGTTAGTAATATAATGCTAATTTAAGAGCTTGAGATGATCAATAGCAGTTAAAATACCACTAGCACATCCACTTAATAGGAAAAGTTTCCACAGCATTCTACATCCCTCCTCAGACTTATGAATGGTTCAAGATGGAAGTTCAAGGCTCTCAAAACTTGTTCCAGTAAATTATACATGTAGATACATAAAGTACTGAGAATTCTAAAGTAAGAACAAATTAGAAACTAAAAACTTCACAAATCATACTAAGATAAGTGAAGTTTTTAGTTTCTAATTTGTTCTTACTTTAGAATCTTGTTGCTTCACTGTTAATAGCTTCAATTTTTTATTATTTAACTTATTTGGTTTGAAGCATTTGTTCCTGGCTACAATTACCATTTTAACTAGCAGCAAATCATACTAAGATAAGTGAAGTTTTTAGTTTCTAATTTGTTCTTACTTTAGAATCTTGTTGCTTCACTGTTAATAGCTTCAATTCTTTCTTATTTAAGTACTGAGAAGTTAACCACCATAAAATTCTGATATTAAAGTAAGTCAATTAACTATCCAGGTCAAAGAGTGAAAACTGTAAAATTCAAATTCATTCCCTTTCCTTTTTTCTCTCTAAAAAGAACACTGAATGACGGCAAACATTTTGTGCTTATCATACTGAAAATGAGTATGTAATTTGTTAAAGTAAATTAAGTACACTAAAAAATGTGAATAACAACCCTGAATTGACCATTATGAGTAGGGTTAGGATGTTTATGACATGTCATATTTTTGTCCTTACACCCATTCTAACCGCAAACACAAATTAAGCACAAATTTCACTTTTTTAATCCTAATTAGACAGTTTTTATTTTGCATATTAAGTCATATTTTTGTCATTTTTATGGTTTTGGTCATATTTTGATCATATCTGTCATATTTTGCTTATGAATTCGATCATTTTTTATATTTTTGTCATATTTTTATTATATGTCATATTTCGTCATATCTCGCTTATGAATTCGAAAAGAATACAATTATGCAATAAATGCACTGAATGGTCAAGTTAACATTTTTCGGGAAAAGAGTCACTAATAATTTGGTTTGACTGTAACTGGAATTTCATGAAGGGTCAATAACAGTGCTGGTACCACGCAGGTACTAAGATCACAATGCCAGCTTATCCTTTCCTGTCTCTTTTTGTTGCTTTTAAAACATTTTCATTCCAGTTCACATTTGAAGTCTTAACATGCCGAAAGTTAAATGTTACGATAGTGTAAAACTAAAAAGTTTTGTTATAGAGTTTGGAGAAACACATTTCAGCACTTATTGGAAAATTCTTTGCTGCAAAGCGTGTGAAGTGAAAGTGACATCTGCAAATCGATTAAATGTTCAGCAGCATTGTGACACAGTCAAACATGTGAACAGCATAAACAGACAATCAGTTCAAGAAATGAGAGAGACATTAGTACGATGCGACAGCTCCTTCGACATCAAAGAAAGTGCTAGATTTCTCGAAGGACCTGTGTGGGTGTCTGCCAACATCCCTCTAAATAAGGTTAACAACAGGCAGTGGACAAAATTTATGGAAAAATAAACAAGTCATACAGTTCCAAACAACTTTACACAGAAAAATTTGTGTACCTGCGTGTTACCACAGTGCGGTGCAAAAAATCAGAAACATTGTAGGCAACAATAGGATTTGGGTTTCAATCTATTTATCCCCTAATTAATAGATAACTTAATTTGGTAATTAATGCAAATGTTTGTATTTTATAAGGTAGTGCATAGTCCACAAAATATTGTTTGGAACCGGTCAAACAGGCAAACAGAAGCAAATTCTTTAAAATTAGAAGTATGCGTGTTACAGATAAAACTGTAAATCACCTTTAATATTATTAAAATGTGATTGGCTGATTGAATTCATGTGCCAAATGTAATAATTTGGGGTCATTAAAAGTTTTGAATCAAAAATATTTTAAGAAAATATGTTCTTTTTAGGTCATATTTTAGGATTTTTTGGTCATATTTAGTCATATTTAAGGGCATATTTGCAGTCATATTTTCCATTTTTTAGGTCATAAACATCCTAATCCTAATTATGAGCTATGTTCTAACAACAGTCAGCAATTGTCTGAGCATGCACATTTAAGAAATCAGAATGAAATGGGTTCCAGCAAATTCTGGCTGTATCCACTTACTGTAATTAGGCATTTCAACGAAGTTCTGATCCCAGAATCTGTGAGATTGAGTTAACAGGAAAGGGCACACATAGTCTCACATTGTCAGTGTGAAACCAATGCATGCACATTGGATAATACATTCTGTATATGAACTAATCACAAATTCTGTGTTGGATAAAGCCTTACAAAAGAATGAAGATGCTGCCATAACCCATCATCTTAAATGTACTAGAAGTAGATTGCAAAGAACCTTATCATTCCATAAGGGTTATCATTTTCATGAACACTCCAGCACACTACACAGTAGTACAGTGCCTAGCAATTTTATATCCTAGTGTTCAGTTCATAATAGTGGTTTCACTTCATTCAAGCATAATCATGACTAGGGCTAGGAAGTTTATGCATTTGCATGTTTTTTCATAGGGGTTAAAAATGTTTGCTTTTACGTTATGAGCACGAATTATGGAATTTTCAGTTATTTGGACATGATTTTATGATGCATATAACTGCATATTTTCTAGATTTTGATAAATGCATAATATTTCAATATTATAGCACCTATATTGCATATTTTAATGATTTTAATGGCATTTTATTATTTCTTTTTCCATCTGGATAATATTTTTCTTATTGGTAGTATTGCACATAATGATGCAACTCACGAAGATTTCAATATTATAGCCCCTATGTTGCATATTTTTATGATTTTTATGGTTTTTTAAATTATTTTTTCCATCTGTATAATATTTTACTTTCTCTACCGATAAGTAGAAGTATTGTATTCCATCCAAAAATTCAAAGTCAAGATTTCACCGGAAATATATATTTTGAGATCGCCTGAATCAAAGCAAAAACAAAAAAAAAAAGGTCGGTGTTTGTATGTGTCTGTCAGCATAACTCAAAAACGCAAAGTCGCTAAGAAACCAAAGTTGGTATTTAATGTCTTTCAAGGATGCGACATGACAATTTTGAAGAAAATAGCCCCACGACATGGAAAGAAGTCTTTCACATTACAAAAGTGTTTTGTGAGACAACAGACAATGTTTTACAGTTGAAAATTTGTGCGAAGTGCTGGTTGTGAACTGCAATATAGCATTTAATACTAGCAACGGTACCACTTCTGCTTCAACCTCTAAGGAATAAGGTAACTTTATTTATTATTTATACTAACTCATCTTGTCTACTGCAAAGGGAAATTAATTGTTTTAATTAAATAGTGCATATTTCTTGGCATATTTTTAAGTTTTTAAGAGCATACTTGCATGCATATTTCAGTATTTTTTAGGGCATGAACTTCCAAGCCCTAATCATGACAGATTGCTTGCTAACCCTATTTCCATACAAGAATACTTTGATATTAAATACTAATTTTTAAAATGCTTTGTTGTTAATTAAAATTAGTTGGTGCTAAGTTTTGTATGTTTTCATATTTTCTTGTTTTTACACAGTGTGTAGTTCTAATTTGTGTTTACTGAATGACCAAATTGCATTCATGCATATTTGTAATTAAGCATTACTGTTACTTTATTGCACTGAAGTTTTCAGTTGTATATAGCATATATGTTTTAAGTTTCTCTATCACTAACATGCATTCATACCACAATTTTTTATATGTTAGCAACTATCAACTATTATTGTTGTTCCACTTATTCTATACAAAGTGATATAAACAATGAAACTTTTCAAATAATTTGTAGAAGTATCTGAGTCAAACTATAGACACTTTTTTGTTTCAGTTAACTTACTTTTCAACCAGACGTGCTTCAAAGACCATTGTCTTCATTATCAACAGTTTCTCAACTGGTGTTTGAAGAGGAAGAATCTGCTGTGGTTGTGACTGTGCTACTATCTGGGTTGTTGGATGTAAACTTCAGGGTGCCGTCTGCTTGTGGTATTTCAAAATTAATGGCTAGCAGAACATCCTTCTTTATGTGTATTTTTTCCCAAATTATCAGTTCAGCTGTGATTTTCACATATTTTAATCAAGGATAACAAATCAATTAAAACATGTAAAAACTACAGCTGAACTGATAACTGGGAAAAAATACACCCAAAGAAGGATGTCATTAATTTTGAAACACCACAAGCAGACGACATCCTGAAGATTACATCCAGCAACCAAGATAGCAGCACAGTCACAACCACAACAGATTCTTCCTCTTCAAATGCCAGTCGAGAAACCATTGATAATGAAGGCAACAGTCTTTGAAACGTGTCCACATAAAAAGTAAGTTAAGCAAAACTAAAAGTGTCTATAGGTTGACTCAAATACTTCTACAAATCATTATAATTGTATTTTACTGTATCCTTATGTGTTGTACAACTTAGCAAAGCCATGAGGCATATCAGAAATAACGTGAAACTGCCCTGCTTACTATTATTTCGCCATTTAATAAACAGATAAGAAGCAATTGTAGCACTCAACAGCCAAGGTCAATACACCTCGTCACTTTACCAAGTAGTACATAGCATTGTAGTTATCTTTTGACGTCTATTGCTAGTTAAGCTTAATGACAGTAAAGCTTATGATTATGATTATGATGATGATGATGATGATGATGATGACGACGATGATGACAATGATAATGACGACAACAATGATGATGACAATGACTATTACTAATTATTATTACCATCATCATGATTACTACTTATACTATTAACCATGACCAACATGGTATTTATATTATTTACTAATCACATACTCTGTCACATCTCATCACTGCAATGAATTATTCATGAAAGAGCTCGAACAGGTATGTGGCAACTCTACCTCATAGGATTCATGGTATTCTTAAAGATAAGAGGAAACAATATGGAAAATACTGCAATCGCTGAACCCTGTATCTCTAATATAAGGCATTTCAGTTTAAGTGCATTGTTCCACATGGTATGATCATGAGGAATACTGGAATTTTATAGATTTTCAGATACAGGTAGCATTAAGCTCTAACGTAACTTTTTAACAAAGGTAGGACACAAGAACTGCTAAAACTAAGCAGGAAAAACCAACCTCTCAAGGATGTAGGCCTTTACAATGCAACCTCAGAAACAGCTAAACAAGATGAGACAATACATCAACCCAGCTTGCATAAAGTGTCAGCATGAAGTTGAGTCCATTGTTCATTTTAGGTAAGTGCCTGCCCTTACTCACCAAATGGCTCTCATTTTTGGAGATCAATTTTCAAAATTGAAGTGCTATCAATTATTCCAGGCCACAAGTTAATTTGGTTTATTGTGAGCATCAAAACATTGAACTGATAGAGCTTTAGGATGGGTAAACAGAACAGATCTGGGCTGCACCATGGCCAAATGGATAGACCATTCACCTCTCTCCAAAGTTGCCCAGGTTCAATCCCAGGTGATCACATGTGGTATTTATGGTGGTCAAAGTGGCACAAGGGCAGGTTTCCTCCAAGTTCTCCGGTTCCCCCCCCCCCCCCCCCCCCCCCATCCTCTCATTTCACCAGTGCTCAATCTTCATCAGTGTCACTGCCTGCGGTGCTGCATGTAGTGAAAGCAGGCATTACACGCTATTAGAAAAAAACATGACCTGATAGCAGTTTATAGAACCTCTGATCAAAACCAACTCTACACCACAGTGCTTAAAAAAGTATATAAGTGACGGTGATTTATTCTGAAATTACAGTATTTCCCCATATTTATCAAGCGATCAATTTACCATGACAGAATTTCAATTGATGACGTCACAGTTATAGAGAAAATCTTTATCGCAGTCAAAAGTTCTGGGGATCTGCTGAAAAGCGTGCATAATGGTAGTTGAGAGCAAAAGATGATGCCATGAATATATCAGGGTTCTTGGTAGCCTGAACATGAGCTAGTTCTACACGTTGCTATGGATATATCAGTGCCTTTCATGTTCTGAACACGAGTTACTTCTAAGAGCTACCATGGTTGTAACATGCGTCTTGCATGCTGAATGTTAGTTATTCTACAAATGGAAGCTGCAATGTGACGATATCTCTTGAGGATGCCATTTATCCCATACAGTTGCTGATTCGTGGATTTATATAGATTTTATCACAAAGAGCAAATATTTGTCCAATTAATGTTAATTCTTACAGTATTTCCCCACATTTATCAAGCAATCAATTTACTTACTAGTTAAATAAATTACATTGGTTCATTTTAACATTCATTACTTCAGTTTATTTAGAGTTGTAAACATAAATCATACACTATTCAACTTTTCCCAATAGGTTTGCAAAATAAAGAATTTATTCTAGAAAGCATGTTTACTTTGATTTCATGTATAAACAAGATAATATGAGACAGTTCTCAGGGATCACATGAGCCAGAGTTTACGAACAGAACTATCTTGTGAAGTTAAGCACTTCATCAAACACTTCATATACTAAATACTTATGACAGAATCAATAGATATAACTTCTGCCTACCTTCAATATTGAGCTTTGACTGAGAGAACCTTCGAAACAGATTTGGTCCTATGTATAATATCAGACCACAAATTATTAAAATAAACAGGAATGTTCTTCTATACCTGGAACAAATGCATAACATCAATTAAATGACCAAATGTTTCTAATAAATTTAATGCTGCACCTTAGATGTTTAAGATAAGTGAAGTCTGTGGTGTCTACATTATTTGTGATATTGGTGGATTACATTTGCTTCACTGTTAACAGCGTCTAACTTCCATAAACATATTTTCATTTTACTTTTTACATTTTCATTTGAAAAAGAGTTCATGAATTGTAATGCATTTTACATTTCTATAAGCCTTTATAAGCATTTCACCCTATATCACATTTGTGACAAGTCACTACATACAGTTTGCACATACTGATATATTTTCTACAAATTCTTCTTTTTTTTTTTTTCTTTTTGCACAGAGGGGGCTTAAATGCAATGTTTTCATTGTGTTACGTAAGCAGTAAACAAAGTCAAAGTGCAAATAACAGTCATTTTTGCAGCAAACTTACCCTGATTCTTTCTAACATGCTAAGATTAATTATTTCATTTTTAAAATTTGTATAACACATTTTCCCAGGAGTTTGGCACAATATTAAATCACTGTTAGCAAAGCCTAAACAAATAATTCTACGTGAAAGAATTAAAGAGTGTGTTTCCAAAATAGATAAGGCAGTGTTTATACTCTACAGGCTTAGTGGTTGAAATTGAATGTTTTGAAAATCTGTAACTACAAAATCTGCTATCATAGTAATCAATCACATAAACCTCTTCTCTGACCTAAGATCCTAATGAACTCTAATTGGTCTTTATTACTCTCCAGATATTCTGTGTGCTTCATTTTGAAAACAAAATTTGTAATGAAGACACAACTCAATTGACTCTGCAGGTAAGGAAAACATACAACAATCTCCTTGCAAGAACTTTTTAGTTTAAAGCTTAATAATAAGAACTATCTTCAGATTTCATCCTTAGGATTCTGTCCTAAGTGTCCACTGAAAAAAAAAAGAGTAGTTATTACTAATTAAAACTGAAATGTGCTGTTTCTCTTGATGCAGTGTTTTCTAATCTTTAATTTTACCCTGAGGTAATAAGCATATAAAGATTTGATATAATGTAGAAGTTCATGTCACTCTATTTAATTCTTATGAAAGTAGGCCCAAAATTAAAAATTAAAAAAGGGTTCACTTAAGCTGCTTACAATGCCAAAATTTTCCAAACATTTTGGACTAGGAGTCACAGAAAAGTTATACTTTCTGCTTCTTCACTTTATACAACAAAAGCACTAAGCAGTATTTGCTTGATGTAAATTGCTAGAAGTTACTGTTGAGCGAGAAGCAAACTGGAGGAAAAATAGTACTTATGTTTCAAGAGATTGCAAAAAATAACCTCCCTTACTCAATGCAAGGAAATTGAGATTATAGTTACATTACAAAGTATGAAAGCAAAAAGCAGCATTCTTTGGGCTAAAAATAGGCCTCCTCTCTTCCAAACCCCAGTACAACTACTACGCATTCATGTCTTCACTCATTAAGCACTCTATATTACTATAATATAAAATAATCACAAGAATTAAATTCAGTTCATACACTAAAACTATTTATGGTTCAATAAAATATCTGACTAAAAACCCAGTATTTTTAATATGCTCAGAGCAACTACAAAGCACTCCAATATTTGCAAGATTAGGACCTGAACTACCGCAGCTTGGTGCTTATTGAAATTAATAACAAGTATTTTGCTTTAACATAATAACAATACATAAAATGTATATAAAACAAATTCTTACGTAAAGTAATTCTCCAAATTCCGCTTCCACTTCCTGAAAAGTTCCAGGAGCTCCATTACTAAAAGCAGTGTAAAACCTAAAATTAAGAACAAAGGATTGATAAACAATATACAAGGTCGAAAACTATTTCTCATCAACAAACATTTCAAAACTTGAAATTTTTTCTACTTGAAATCTTATGATTAATATGAAGAAGAGACCTCCAGCAGAAAAGCTCATTGGTTTATCAGATTATGTATTACTTCTTTTCTTGAATGAATTAAACACCCCTGAACATGAGTATTGCACTCAGAAGTTAAAAAATAGTTCAGTAACAAAGTAATTTTACTGTGTCAGATGTAGTAAGACTGCAACTTCACTTTCATTTCGATCGAAGTATGTTCTGGACACAAGTAACACCCGAAGTCTGTGCATTCATTGAATTTGGCAAATCTACCATGAGTTGACACTTGTGCATCAAATGAGGATGGGGAGCCATGGTAATAAAAGTATTTTAATCCACGATAAACCAAAGTGAAATTATAGTCTTACTATGATCAACTCAGAGCAGTTCCTGATACTTATATTACTTATGCTGACCTACCACTAATAACTCTGGACAGAATACAGAGTAGCTCACATTTACCTAATATTCATATATATTCTTACACTTCACAATGAAGTGGATATTTGCATGTTAAATTTGTCCACACTAATGAAGATTGAAGACCACCTAAAGTAATGAAGTTTATGTGTCAGAAGCAAGTTCACAATGTGTGCTGCCCAGTAGCGAGGCATCTGAACACTGATAGATGCAGCACTAACTGAGAAAAATAGGAAAAGTGATAAAAAGATTTGCTTTCCATTATTTTATAGAACGTGAGACTAAATTAAGTCAGAAGGAAGTCATATGTTTGCATAATGAGTCAAAAGGCTATGCAATATAAGAGAAGTCGGTGAGAGATTCACTAATTTCAGTACATCAAAAAGTGTGTGCACTGGTCTAGTGTCACCACTGATTTTCCCCTCTACAATGCATTTAAGCAAGCTAGGTCATTGCATATGTCATGCATATGCATTCATGCCCATAAAACTCAACCTAAGATGCGTTCCCACCTAGAGTTGTGCGGAAAAAGTTGGCAGAAAGAGATAGCAATATTGGTTGGAAATGACCTGAGCCCATTCCCTTGAGTACAATGAAGAACCCTCACTAAGGGTCAAAATCGTTCTTGTTGTCAAATCTCTTTCACTGTGACAATACTCACTCAGCATTGCCTAGTTAGCAGGAGATGAATCGTCACAACATTGCGTGCGAGCGAGAGGGTGAGTACTGCTTTCTCTTTCTACATGCTGGCTGCCAACTTATTCTGCACAGAATATAATGCCCATCGTCAGCCATAAGTTAATTGTTGCCAAATTGTTTATTCATTGCACTGTGTACCTTTATTTATTCTAGATGCTGCTGGTAAGTGCACAGTTCTCTTTTTCTACTGAATTGTATATTTTATATACACATTGACTGCCTCCATAGCGCAGTTGGTAGCGTGCTTGCCTCTGGTGCAGAGGACCCGGGTTTGATCCCCGGTACCAGCATGGGGAGTTTTCCCCCACTGGGAGGTCTGGCATGGGGTGCACTCAGCCTTGTTAGGTCTCAGGGGGAGCAATCGAAAAGCTATTTATGGAGAAGTAGCAGCCCCAGATCGTGAAGGCCACATAACTGGCCAGAAGGGCTCGGGGCGCTGACCACGTCCCAACCTGCAGTACTGCACCCCACCAATGACGCCCGTAGTGGGAAAGGTGGGGGATGCAGTAGCTGGGTGGCAAGCCTTGACCCTTCATGGGCTGTTGCGCTAGGGGTTTTATATGCACATTGCTATTGCAGAACTACAATAGGACAATGGAAGAGGGACAAGATATTGCAGTTCAGATGTTTAGTTTAGCTAGGTTTGAAGAAAAGCTTCTTTTTATTCAGAGTTAATTTAACTTTAAACTGTAGAAGCTAATGTTCCACTTCAAATTAATGAAATAATAGCTTTTGACCAAGGGATCTACTTTGGAATTCGTAAATCTTGTGATGACTGCGCAAGAACATCATGCCTTGCCTCTGGTGCAGCTATATATGTATTTTCTACAGTATAAGTCACAAGTGCTTTCATTGCTGGCTATGTTGAACATGTTATGGGCAATAATTACATGCTAGCTGGCGCTACTTATTAATTTAAATAAATAATGTCACTAGTAACTGTTTCTATGCAAATAAGGTAAGGTAGGGCTCAGAACTTGATGAAATATCTTTTTTTGAGACATCTCAGATAATGCAGGTTGTAATTCAAATACATTTTTCTTAAATACGAACTAATATAGCCTATATGATTACACAGACTTCCACAGCCTTTGTCCATTACTTCTGTTTCCTATATGGTCCGCGTCTTAGCTTTTTTCAGAAGTTAAAAATTATGCTGACATTTTGCTGCAAAACTAGGTTAGGCTTCCTCAATAGGCAACTGCAAAAAATCCATCCAATTTGTCACTGTCTACTCTGACTGCCCTCGTCCCATTCCACTCAAAATCCTATTGGTTCGTTCTCCAATAGGAAGTTGACCTGCTAATAGGGTCTTCCATATCATGTTGAGTGGTTTGCCTGTGTCATGGTTCAGACTGCTCTTTTCTTTAAATATTTCTAACTTTCCCTCACAATTCGTAGACAGAAATTGTCACAGATTGCTAAAAGTTTTAAACTGTCAAAGCCAATGTGATGGCCGGTGTATTGCATGTTCCGTGATGGCAGAATTTTTTGGTTAAGAGAGTTTCATGTATCTGATATGTTCCCATTTTCTTGTATTAATAGATCTGCCTGTTTGACCTACGTAAGACACACCACAATCGCAGGTAATTTTATAAACACCCAGATTGTTTTGCAAAGGGTTCTTATCTTTGATTGGTCTTATAAAGGAATGCAGCTTTTTTACTGATGTGTATCTTGTTTGAATTTTCTGGTGTTGCAATGTTTTTGTAATTTTTTCCATAACTACTCAAACGTAAGGTATGTAAGCTTTCTTTGCAGCAGTCTTTTCTGGATTTTGTTATCAAGGCAATACAGAAACATCAAAATTGCAGTCGCCCACTGAAGAAGCGAAACATAATTTTGCGGTGAAACGTCAGCATAATTTTTAACTTCTTAAAAAAGGCAACAAGACGCAGCCCATACCAGAAACCAAAAAGTAATATAGCCTAATTTTATTTTGCGTTTTCTTTGCACTTTTTGGGCTTTTAATGTCTTATAATTTTTTTACGAAATGTACTTGTTGCATTTTTTCCTCATTTTTGCTTTTGAACGTTTTATGCTATAGTTATTCTCCAGATTAAATGTTTGCGAAGGCTTCCACGGCCGGTGTCCATTGTTTTTCTTGGCTCTTCCGGTGTAGGCCACGTCATGTAGGCGTTGGTTGCCAACGTTTCGCAGGTCATGTGTCCTGCTTCCTCTTGGGCTATGTGCGAAGAAAATCAGCTGCACGTCCTAATTTATGCTTTCCTCGCTCCGCCCACCAGCGTTGCTATTGGTGGTGGGAGGGCCAGTGACGTCATAGGTTAAAAGTGGGTGCCATATAGAGCTCAGGGCTCTTCCATTGTCGCGGTTCAAATTATTTTTATGTTTTAAAATTTCTATACTCTCACGGATTGTTCTGTGAGAGTAGTTGTCAGAGATGGCTAAAACTTTTATTCCGTCGAAGTCGATGTGATGACGGGTGACAAATGCATGT
The DNA here is from genome assembly GCA_030765045.1 of Tenodera sinensis. Taxonomy (NCBI): domain Eukaryota; kingdom Metazoa; phylum Arthropoda; class Insecta; order Mantodea; family Mantidae; genus Tenodera; species Tenodera sinensis. The sequence goes on from CM060964.1 coordinate 50,207,478, forward strand.
TCTGTCAATGCAGATTTGTCTGGCTGGTTGAGTTTTAAACTTCGGATGTGTTCTTTTCTTCTGGTGGCTATGGATCTCCCCATTTGTCCGATGTAAGATTTTCCGCAGTCACAACTTATGTTGTATACCCCAGCATTAAGGAGTATATCACTTTTGTCTTTAACATTTGGTAGGAATCCCTGAATCTTTTTTACGGCACTGTACCGGGTTGCAATGTTTTGTTTTCGTAAAGTTTTTGCTTTTTTGTCGGTTACTCCTTTGATGTAGGGGAGACACGCCCACTTCTTATCCTTTTTATCTTCACATGTCTTTGGCTTCTTATTACGACGAATAAAGTCACGGATGACTTTAGAGGAGTAACCATTCGCTCTTAAAACTTTACAGATCCTGGAGTTTTCGTGTATTAAAAGATTCGGGTCACATATGCGAGAGGCACGACGAAATAGTGTGTTGGCCATAGCCCGTTTTGTAGATGGAGGATGGTGTGAGTTGGCATCTATATATCTGTCAGTGTGCGTCGGTTTCCGGTACACTGAACACTTGACTGTTTTTTCCTCGGGAAACCTTTCCACTAAGACGTCCAAGAAAGGAAGTTTGCCATCTTTCTCCAATTCCATTGTAAATTGTATATTAGGGTGTAGGCCATTAAGATGTTCCAGGAAGCTTGGAATGGTGTCTTTACCATGTGGCCATACCACGAACATGTAATCAACGTATCTCAGCCACAGAGCTGGTTTCAGGTGGCAGGTGTCTAGTGCAGTACTTTCGAAATCTTCAAGGAACAGGTTGGCCACAACTGGAGAAAGAGGCGAACCCATTGCTGCTCCTTGCACTTGCTTGTATATATTGTTTTTGTATGTAAAATACGTGTTTGTTAAGCAGTGTTCTACCATATCAAACCAGTCTATGGGAAGGCAGTTATTTTTAATTTTGTCACGTATTGTGTTCAGGGCTTCTTCAATTGGGATGCGAGTGAAAAGTGACTTGATGTCGAAGCTTACAAGTAAGTGGTGAGGTTGAAAAACAAACTTTTTTATGGTTTCCACAAAATGCCCAGAATCGCGGACAAAAGACGGCGTATTTCCCACTAGCTGTTGTAACTTGTTTGCCAAAAACTTTGCAAGGGCATGTGTAGGTGATTTTACTGCGCTGACGATGGGCCTAAGTGTGTTGTCTTGTTTGTGTACTTTTGGAAGGCCATACAGTTTCGGAGTGCGTGAATCATGTGGTATCATCCCTTTTTGTTGTTCCACTGGGATAGACGAGCTTTTTATGAGGGATGTAGTGCTCCTTTCAATAGTATTAGTGGGATTTTTGGTTAACTGTTTGTATGCTGGATCCCTGAGAAGAATGTCCATTTTTCTTTCGTAGTCCTGAGAGTTCATTACTACCGCGGCATTTCCTTTGTCCGCTGGAAGTATGACAACATCTGTATTGGTGGCAATTTCACGTAGAGCTCTGCGTTCCGAATGGGAAAGGTTTGATTTTGGTGCTTTTGCATGTTTTAGTATTTTGTAGGTGTCCATTCTTATTTCATTTGCAACAGAAGTAGGTAAACCCAAAGTAGCTGCTTCTACTCCAGCAACAATCTCGTCCACCGGAACTTGTTTTGGAGAAGGGGCAAACTTTAAACCTTTCGCTAGTACGTCTTTAGTTCTTTCGTCCAATGTCGTATTGGAGAGATTCACCACTAACCGTTGTTTGTCTAGAGGCTGTACTATGGCATGTTGTATCTTATATAATTTATCAAATTTCCTTTTTTGGCGTTCCTTGGATGTTAAAAACATATGGTATGCTAAAGTAAAGGAAATGTGGTCAAGGTTATCCTGGGCATTTTGTGGAAACCATAAAAAAGTTTGTTTTTCAACCTCACCACTTACTTGTAAGCTTCGACATCAAGTCACTTTTCACCCGCATCCCAATTGAAGAAGCCCTGAACACAATACGTGACAAAATTAAAAATAACTGCCTTCCCATAGACTGGTTTGATATGGTAGAACACTGCTTAACAAACACGTATTTTACATACAAAAACAATATATACAAGCAAGTGCAAGGAGCAGCAATGGGTTCGCCTCTTTCTCCAGTTGTGGCCAACCTGTTCCTTGAAGATTTCGAAAGTACTGCACTAGACACCTGCCACCTGAAACCAGCTCTGTGGCTGGGATACGTTGATGACATGTTCGTGGTATGGCCACATGGGAAAGACACCATTCCAAGCTTCCTGGAACATCTTAATGGCCTACACCCTAATATACAATTTACAATGGAATTGGAGAAAGATGGCAAACTTCCTTTCTTGGACGTCTTAGTGGAAAGGTTTCCCGAGGAAAAAACAGTCAAGTGTTCAGTGTACCGGAAACCGACGCACACTGACAGATATATAGATGCCAACTCACACCATCCTCCATCTACAAAACGGGCTATGGCCAACACACTATTTCGTCGTGCCTCTCGCATATGTGACCCGAATCTTTTAATACACGAAAACTCCAGGATCTGTGAAGTTTTAAGAGCGAATGGTTACTCCTCTAAAGTCATCCGTGACTTTATTCGTCGTAATAAGAAGCCAAAGACATGTGAAGATAAAAAGGATAAGAAGTGGGCGTGTCTCCCCTACATCAAAGGAGTAACCGACAAAATAGCAAAAACTTTACGAAAACAAAACATTGCAACCCGGTACAGTGCCGTAAAAAAGATTCAGGGATTCCTACCAAATGTTAAAGACAAAAGTGATATACTCCTTAATGCTGGGGTATACAACATAAGTTGTGACTGCGGAAAATCTTACATCGGACAAACGGGGAGGTCCATAGCCACCAGAAGAAAAGAACACATCCGAAGTTTAAAACTCAACCAGCCAGACAAATCTGCATTGACAGAACATGCATTTGTCACCCGTCATCACATCGACTTCGACGGAATAAAAGTTTTAGCCATCTCTGACAACTACTCTCACAGAACAATCCGTGAGTGTATAGAAATTTTAAAACATAAAAATAATTTGAACCGCAACAACGGAAGAGCCCTGAGCTCTATATGGTACCCACTTTTAACCTATGACGTCACTGGCCCTCCCACCACCAATAGCAACGCTGGTGGGCGGAGCAAGGAAAGCATAAATTAGGACGTGCAGCTGATTTTCTTCGCACATAGCCCAAGAGGAAGCAGGACACATGACCTGCAAAACGTCGGCAACCAACGCCTACATGACGCGGCCTACACCGGAAGAGCCAAGAAAAACAACTATTCTCCAGATTGTTCACAGAATTCTACTATTCATTTCCTGGTTGCGCCAGTTTGCTCTCATATTCATGGGATACAGTGTTGATGGTGAATGCTAATTAAGTGATGAAAACACTACTATTTACAGCATAACAGCTTCTGACCAAGTTGCCTAACAGCATTGACAAAACTAAGATTACATTTTGTCCCCACACCTTTTCTCATGGGTTCACATGGCAGAATAGAATTATGCTGCAGCAACAGACAGCAACCCCTAGCGCAACAGCATTGAGGGGCCACAGCTTACTGCCCAGCCGCTCCGTCCCCCACCTCTGCCCACCACAGGCATCATGAGTGGGGAGTATTTCTGCAAAACTTATTGACTGAGATTGGTCACAATGTATTTTCTACAAATGGAAGTGTACTATTTTGCAAGATGCATGATTCTTTAATTGCCAAACTGAAATGTCATGCTACTACTTAAACTGCTAATATTAAATAAGGTGAAATATAACATTTTACATCAACATTTCCACTCTCAGTTTTAAAACCATCGAATTGAGATTTTTTATCACTCTCTCTCGATGTTTTTTCATATTTTCACATGCTTTTAAGGATGTTACTTGAGTCTTCGTGCATTAAAAAAATGAAATTACTAATTTTTACTTTTTTCCATTATCGCCATCATTGCTAATTGAAGTTGCTAACTACTGCTTTCCAAAAATGCTGCCTCACATTTCCCCTCTGTCAAAGACATCTTGTTCCATATGCCATTCTGTGATGTCTAGTAAGACAAATCCATAAGAAATCACTGTAAACATGTGAAAAAACAAGCCCAGCATGAAACAAATACCACATACTATGCCATTTACGGCATGCTAAAATGAATGAATGGCATAGGACCTAACAAAAAAAAAAGTACCTACACACAGATTAAATATGATAGATTAGCTAGAGGTACACACTTACGGCACCTGTTGCATGAATTCTAAATTATTTGAACGTAAAAAGCAACCTCCTTGGATCAGATTGCCCCATGGCAATTTATGCATGAGAATTGCATTGACTGACATTGGATCTTGGCATCCAAAGGTGCTAAGAAAACATTTTACATGTCAGTAGCCCAGTGTGCACCCGTAAAAGGTTTGAAAAGCTAAATTTAAGGAAGAAATCTCAAAAAAATTAGCACTTGGCCACTCACTCTTCAGAACGACTAGTGCCGCCACTGATGTACATTAAATGCAACAGTCCTGATTGCAACCCCAGGTGGAATGGGGATGAAATTACCCAATTTCCAAGATGTTTTGGGGTGTCATCTGAGATATATCACATGCCAAAAAGTAAGAAAAGTCTTATCACGGAAAATTTTAGAATGTAGTCAAATATTTTGTGATTTACGTGTTCAATAATGCTCATACTATTCTAATAGCAAGTTTTCCTGAATTTATTTTTAGTTGAGTGGTTACGAAAACCTAATGTAACTTACACACATGGAAAATCCCTTGAGGTTTAAATTGATTGACAGGTTTCTATTAGACAAGGTGTCAAAAACTGAAAATAAATATTGTCATACTTGTTTCTAAATGCAAAATGTACATGCATAATCTGTACAATAAATCTTTGTTAAAATACTTCCATGCATTTGATTACATTCACTAATCATGTTTTATTCTTTTTCTTCTTTTTTATGGCAGACAAAAATTGTTTATCAAAATATGTACTGTATACTTCTTAATCTATGATGGTTAGTGTGTAAATCACTGTATTCCTTGTAATGACAATTTCTGTAAACTACATGGCAGGACATCATTTATCATGTAATATTATAATGGTAATGGTTTTGCAAAATGTACTATATGATCTGTAGGACGTAATTTATTAAATCAGTCATTGATCACTATTATGACTGCCCTTTGCAATGACGTACTTACCCCACTTTTGTATATACAATTCATATTCATACCCATTGTACTAATTCAATACCTATGCAAGGAATAGCAGATATTATAATTTCTTTTAATAAAAGGAAGAAACAGGTGTCAAATTATTTTGTTCCAAAACACGTAAAAAAACATTTCAAGAAAATTGGTGATATTACAGTCAATATGTACCATATTTTGTGCAATTTTACGTGGTATTATATGAATTGTATATTCAAGAGCCAAGGGAGATGAAATATCACATTTAATAATACATAACTTATGTGAAATTATTGTTGTTGTTGTTTTCTAGTGCCTTGCATCTGGCAATGAAGCCATTAGCATTCGTGCTTTCCAATACTTTTGAACTGTAGTTTCTTCTGATCTTAATGCTTCACAGGTCTTCAAGTGTTCTTCATTCATTTCTGCTGGATCGTTACACAGGACACATATTGGTGAGTTATGTGAAATTATATGAATTGTACAGTTTGTCCAGATCTTGGTTGACTCTGCCCCCTCCTGAATCATAGATGCATAATAGAAGAGGCATGCCCACATGCACAATAGAAGAGATGGGGATCAGTGTATTGCTCACTTTCACTGTGATAGCTACATAATAATTGTATATAATACGTAAACATATACCGCTTATGTATGTGACTGCCTGAGTTCTGACATCGCTCACTTGTTCCCTACCATTCCAGTCACTTGTCCTTAATTTCTCCTCTCTGGTGAAATTGCAAGTTGAATAGCGAAATAAAAAGTTTAAAATGAGCAATTCTTGTCCGTGAGCAATAGTATATGAATTGTATATGCAAGAGCAGGGTAAGTACGTCATTGCAGAGGGCAGTCATGGTGGGAGCTTGCAAGTAGGGTGTGGGCGGTCACATGATGTGCGGTCATGGTGGGGGATGATCACGTGTTACTGCACAGAGGTGTGGTGGGAGGTTGCTGATCGAGGGAAAATTCCACAGGCCCCAGAATTCTAATATTGCCGAATTTACTATTTTGGTTCCAATTCTGTATGGCTAAAGGCATTTATGGTACTAAGAGCACTACAGTATTAACAGTATGGCTGGCGGTTACTAAAGCTTGAGAAAGACTTATGTTAGTGATTTCAGGGTAGGTACAAATTAATCCTGAGTTAATAAAGAGTAGTGAGCAATCATTGGATTTTAGCTGCACTGATGTTTTGGCTACACTTTCCTGTGGCCACAACAGCTACACTAATCTGCTTATAAAAAACATCTCTCTGCTATGCTTTGCGCCTTAGGACACTCAGTATATTTTGCTATACTTGTTAATTATGGTTATAAAATTAGAAAAAATACGAGTGAAAAAGATGATATAGCAGTGGATGTGTGTATGTGGGAAGGCAAAGAAATGGGTGTTAAGTATAGCTGTGAAATGGGAGATCAGAAAGGTAGCTATCACGTATGGAAAGATAAGAACAAACCAGTAACAGATACACCTTGCCATGTGACAAGACAGAGCAAATAGTTTTGAAGCTTGCAGTTAAGAGTATCAGAGGGAGGGAATATATGTTAAATCAGATTAACTATGCGTTCATAAAAGTGAAACCAAGGAAGTGCACACAAATTAGGATACATGGGGAGAAAGAAAGAAAAGGAGAAAAATGTTAATAGTGAGTGATCATAGAAAATATTAGGAAACAAAAAATTTAAAGGCTTAAAGATTATAAAGAAAGGGGGCATAGGCAGATAAAATAATAAAGGGATTTTATACAAAAAAATGAAAGAGAAAGACTATAAATAAAGATTAGTACCATGAAAATGTTTCAAACAAGTCCAGCGACAAATGCAATTGCATAAAATATATTGCAGAGAGCTGTCCAAGATGAAAGGTCTAGAGCCCAAGTTCAAGGATAGCTCAAAATATAAAAGATGAGAACTAAATAAACTCAAATTCAAATCATGTGTATACATTGTAACTGTGCAACATGAGCATGAAAGTTCTGTTAGTCATATGGAGGTTTAACCACTATTTTACTTTCACTAAGAGTTTGTTGTACCTGAAATTTGTAATGTTTCTTGTCAAATATGAAAACTTGAAGTTCTTGCATCAGAATCCCACAAAACTTGTTTTACGCCTTCATACTTCATTATGGCCTGTCTTCAAATTTCTTTAGATATGCAGCTTCAGAAAGGCAACTCCTGCAAACATTACTCCACATTAATAGACATAATGGATTTCATATTACTTATGAACATCTATTATCTCCTTTAATCTGTGACATGTTTGAATGTGTGCTTGTGGCGATGTGTTACATGCTGCATGTTGTGCAAAATATACCTGAGCTTTGTTCACTGTGCGATCCTACAAACAAAATCAAACACGCGGTTAAGAGTATGTATGTGCCAAAATCAATTCTTCACAAATACTTACGTTAGCAAATCCTGGGCAAGTGCATAAATCTCAGTATATCCTATTTAAAGAACATGCTATTGCCCCATTGTAGTTGTAGGACCATTCACACAACATCTTAACATAGTTGTTTAGATAGCAGACGCTACAGCTATTCCCACATGGAAGGGAGTAGGGGCAAAAGGGAGGTAGGAGAAGGTGGAGAAAGTGGTGTTGCCAACATATGAAAATGCAAGGAACTATAAAATTTAGCAACATATGCAGGAAATAGCAGGGATACTTCCACTATAGCGCACAGTCACTTGCCATTCAAGAAACTGGCTATAGTAAATATCTCCATCAGAAACAGTGAATGAAGAATTCATAATGTGATGTTTTTCCCCCGGTATTGTTTATTGTTTCCGCATTCACATCAATATACACTATTGCAGAGGAGTTACAATGTAGCACTAACAGAACTGTAAATTGGTCAATGATCAACTGCGAGGTATATGTGAACTGGATGGTAGGCAACCAAAGGCAAATTGGCGAGAAGAATAAAATTGTGGAAATTGATGAATCCAAATTAAGAGCACCTTGTGGAAGGACAATGGGTATTTGGTGGTGTGGTGCATGGAGATAAAAGTCACTTGTTGAACAAAGGAATCAGGAAACTCCTGCAACTAATAAAGGACTGGTTATTGCCGGGAGCAATAATAATCAGGGACTGTTGGAAAGTCTATGACAATTAGGATCATGAGGGCTTTGTTTACCTTAAATTTAACCATTCACTGAAATTTGTGTCAAATTGGAAGGAGCAGATATATGCACTTGGGGTAACTGAGAAAAAGAGTTGGAGTGGAAATTCTGCACTCGCAGCATCATTTGGCTGTATTTGGAGTGCCGATGTTGGCAACACCTGGACAAGAGAGGGTAGAGATGAACAGAAGAGGAATCTCCCACGATACCTCAGGTGGACTGAGTTTCCTCCGATAACAATGGTTTCGTGAACTTTTCGCACCATGCGTCAGCTAAGTGGATATTACAGACGCATATGTGTACAGATACCATAATATGAATGTTAATTATAGTTTGTAAAGTATATTGTTACAAGTTCTGCAATACCTAAGTGCGAAATAATGCATATGCTCGAAAATGTTAGATGTTTTAGCAAATACGCAATCTTAACCATATACACCTACGGATTTTCTGGGGATGCAATGCACTGAATCTCCAAGAGAACTATGCGCATTAAAATAAATGAAAAGAAAATTGTGCTTCAGTTTACGTCTAAATCTAACCTAACCAAATCTAATCTGACATGGAAGATTCAGGTCCTGTTACAGTTCTAGAGTTTCGCACACCTAACATCTATTCTGTGCCGCAAAATAGGCGCGTTTCAGATTATGCTGCACACCGGTATCGTTGGGGTTACCATCGTTCGACATACTCTACACGATCAAAAAAACTAAATACACATTATACCATTACGTACAGTCAATAAAATCATGGCTGGGTTTCTGGATCAATGCTGTACATATTTGCTGAGTTACATCCAAGAGAGGTACTTTCTTTAAACAATATAGATTCCTGTTTAATACTTAACATAGTACTCCCATACGTGTTTCTATTACACACATCTCCAATTTACACTCAAAATTCACAGTATGTAGACATTCAATACAGCAACATTGATAGGCTAAATTCCCTATATACAACACTTACATACCATGGTCGCCAACTAAAAATTCGAATCGTTCGTTAACTCGTGAAAAAGTTCACTATTTTCATTGGTAAAGCCCTGTGCCTTTACTCTTTTGTCCACGGAAAATGGAAACGCTAGAAACCACATGGAAGCCAATACAGAGGGCGCAGGCGAAAATCTGTTTGTTTTTGAAAATTAGCGGTATGGGCGGTTTCATGACTAAAGCTGTTTTGCAGCCGCAAAATATTACGTACAACTTAAAAGCTTTAATTGGACTCAAAAGAAGAAGAGATGCAGCCGATGATGGATACTCAGAAACGGATTCTATATTGCACACTCCAAAAAGAAACAAACCAACGAGCACAGTGCAATATATATATCAGGAACTATTCAAAGAAGGAAAGCACAGTGATGTCACAATAATAGCATTAGAAAAGCACTGGAGATTACATAAATTATATCTTTCGCAGAGCCTGTATTTTGCATGTATGTTTTCTCGTTCGTGGAGAGAAGCTAATGAAGACATAGTTCGAATCGAGATAGTGGATTCAAAAATTAATTTTGACGCACTTTACAGGGTGTTTGGCTCACTGTACCAAGATGAAATTACATTGGAACCAGCTGACGTGGTACCTACACTAGCAACTGCAACTTTTTTCCATCTTGAAGGAATAATTAACCAATGCGCAGAAATAATGATGGAAACTATAAATGTTGAGACTGTAACAAAATACTACGATGCAGCATGTGACTATGGAGTGTCGAAAGTTAAAGAGGCAACTTTCAAATGGCTATTAATCAACTTATTGGGTGATTTTCAAGAACCAAAGCGACTGTTGGAAATAAGGAGTGAGCTGTTAGAAAAGCTAGTATCAAATCCCGATCTCTTTGTATGTCGAAACGAATTCTCCATTTATGCTCTTCTGCGCTTCTGGCTGTTCCTGCAGTTTCATCCGGCCTGGAGGTCACGTGCAAAATATTCTAAATCGACCATAAAGCTGTTTTTCCAGAGAAGGGAAGATAAAGAAGAATTTCTTTCAGCTGAAGAAGGCAAACCATTTGCTGGGCCATTTCAGGCTTTGAGATTCCAGCATTTGGTGATCCACTTTCAGGTTATTGAAATTCTGAAGTCTGACAGAATAGTGCCAATTTCGTGGATAACCTCAGCAGCAACTCAGCGGTGGTGCAGTCTCCTTAGAATTGACTATGGACTTGATAGGGGGCCTAGAATGCTGACAAATGAAGAGTTCTCGAGAGATGCCATTCGATATGGAGGAATACTAGTTACTGCTGGAGAACATGAATGGAGTTCGTCTGCTTTCAACATGGGTCTGGATCTCACATGGTTATGCGATTCTCGGACACTAAAAGTTAAGAGAAACGACCGTGCAGAACATCGTGAAATTATTCTTCGCGCGCACCCAAAAAGACACTTCATGTGCAGAGTGACTTTTATTTCTCTAAATGAGCAGAAGCAAGTGAAGTTAACACAGACATCGGGCTTGAAAACTATCACATTAAGTAAGAATGAAGAGACTGTCCTCCTCGCTATGGATCAACACCTGACATATCCATTGTTGTTGTCTGTAAACCTCATTGTCAGTACTCCTCTTAAGGAAGAATACATTCACGATCATCACTGAAAGAAGACGGCCACTAGCATGGGCGTCGCGAAACGCAAGGGGGGGCCATGGCCTCCTTAAGAGTGTTTTGTTGTTGTTGTTTTTTTTTTTGTATGTTAATATCTTCCAACATAATATAATATCAGACAATAAATGGGTGAAATGATGCTGAGAGTGAATTAGGTTTAAGCGCCCATTGCCAGCTAGCTCATTTGGGCCCTGGCTACTTAGAGATTATAATATAATTTATTGCAATCTTTGTTTCACTCAATCACTTTTAAAAATAAATTGTATTTTCTTTTAAATATCTGTAAGCTTTAAATAAGTGGTTTATGCCAATACTGGCTGATGTACTACAAAGTGTGGGTATTCAAATGGCTGTTAAGAAAGGTATTAATCAAGACATTTGCATGTTAAGTTGATATAACCACATAAGATACTTTAAATTTATGTGAAATGAAAATAATAAAGAAAATGCAAGTGAAAGAAAAAAAAATGTTGTTTTCTAGTGCCTTGCATCTGGCAATGAAGCCATTAGCATTCGTGCTTTCCAATACTTTTAAACTGTAGTTTCTTCTGATCTTAATGCTTCACAGGTCTTCAAGTGGTCTTCGTTCATTTCTGCTGGATCGTTACACAGGACAGATATTGGTGAGGCTGAGATACCTATTCTGTAGAGATGACTTGCTAAGCAGTCGTGATTTGTCAATAGTCGGAAGGCTGCAACCGCTGTTTTCCTTGGTCTCTGGGGGATTATATCTGGGTTGGAAAGTAGTGTAATCCATTTTTTATCTTTGGCATTTGTTTCTATTTCTTGTAGGTATGAATGAGAAAATTTTTTAATTATCAAGCGTTTTATTGAGGAATATGAGAAATTGAATTTAGATTTTTGCTTTATTGTTGTGCAAAATGGGGGTTTAAGTCGGGTGATGTAACTGCCACATTGTAAAACTGGTGCCCGTTAAGAAAACAGTTACATGAAAGCCACACACATGAATATGAGTCCTAAAAAAAAAAATGTAACAGGCAAATAATCATCATTACCATAACCAAAAAGCAACAAGAGAGTATAATTTATAGATGTAACTAGGGAGCGGATTCTTCGGTAAATACAATTTTTTTCTGCAAACACATTCATGCCTACAAAGCTTTGACTTTTTTCTATTACTTATCCTGCACAATTTTAAATTTGTAATATTATAAATATATACAATGTATTTACGAATGATTGGTATTGCATCACAAGTATCAGAGAATGTTATGGTGCCTTACAGAAAATAGAATAGATTGGACCATAATAAATAAACTTGCTGGCACCCTGGTTATTCCTTATCTGCTATCTGTACATTATATTTCATATATGTTTATTTTGCTAGACTGAGCACTTGTGATTAAGGATGTGAATGATGCATACAGACCAGCACTGTGTTCCTTCTTCGGTTCTTATGAATAAGTGTTTCACGTAACCTGTGTCTTGAAAACATGCCGAAACTTAAATCAAGTGCTAAATCGTGTCTTCAACAATACACAAACTTAAAAAACACATTTACCATGGACAATAAAGTTTTGCTTTGCCAACCATGTGGAAAAACAGTAAATGCAGATCAGTGTTCACAAGACACTCAACATTTATCTGGAAATTAACATGTTGCTGCTGCAACTTGTGCGAATTTGCAACAGTTATGGATAGGTGAACCAGCTTAAAGTGTAGGACAATTGAAGTGTTCCCAATATTATTTAGATTTATGCAGAGCATTTGTTGCAGTAGACATCCCTTCCGAAAAGTAAATAATGTTCAACTTAGGAACTTTTTGACTAAATATACTGACACTGAGCCTCCTGAATAATCAACGTTAAGAAAGAACCTTCCTAAGTGCTCGATGAAACTTTGCAAAAAAAATTAGGACAGCATGTGAAAATGTCAGCATCAACAAAACTCAAGATTCAAGTTTCAGATAAATAGGAACTGTTGTTGTCTGTGTAATTAAAAATGACGAAATAGTGAGTAGTCACATTTAGTGGCATTTAAAAACTGCCAGCTCTAACAATGATTGTGAGGCTATTCAATGAAACTATGCATAAGATGTAGCCAAATAGTATAAAATATGACAATGTATTACTCTTTCTCACAGACGATGTACCATGCATAATAAAGCTATGTGAAATCCTTTCCATGAGTTTTCCTAAAGTGATTCATGTCGCTTGTGTAGTTCATTCTGTTTAAAGATTATGTGAATGTATCAGAATCCTATATCCAACATGAATAGGCTTGTATCAAATGGGAAAAAATATTTCACAAATCACCATTGAGGACTGATCTCTTCAGAGAATCCCATTCTTCCACCTGCACCAGTGGTCATGCACTGGGGCACTTGGCTAAGCACAGTTTACTATGCCACAAATTTTGAATGTCTTGCATTTATTGTAAATGAGTTGGACAAAAATGATATTTCATCTATTGAAATAGGCTTTATTGAAATATGGCCAGTTAAAAAATGATTTGGTATTCCTATCTACAAATCCAAACCTTTTGTGTGACTCCATACAAAAACTAGAAACTTCAACAAACCTGTTGAATGAAATATTTGAGGTGCAGGCTGTTGAAATGAAAATTCATTCAGTACCAAGGCTAAAAGCACTAAAAGACACAAACATTTGTTTGAGAATCAAAAATTGTGTAGAATAGCTCAAGTCATGGAAAGTAAACAAGTAGGTGATTTAGAATGTGTGCGCTCATGACATCCCTTTGTGTAAATATACATTTCTGACATCCTGTGACGTGGAAATATAATTTTTTTTTTTTAAATTAATGTCCTCCAACATGTCATATTGGACGGTGGCTGAATGAAACGGGTGAAATGATGCTCAAATGAGACCGAGGTCCATGGAGTTTTCTGACATTTGTCTTCTCAGGATAAGGGAAAACCATGGAAAAAACCTTACTCGGGTAACTTACCCTAAGCGAGATTCAAACTTGTGACCTCTTGAACGTGAGGCAGACACGCTAACCATCACGCTACTGAGGCGGGCCTGTGATGTGGAAAGATCATTTTCACAATATGTAGCACCATTTACAGACAGTCACATGCATTTGTGTTGGATAGTTATTGTCCACTGCAATTTTAAGGGAACATGCTAGGAGCTGCTATCCATTTACAGGTGGTGAGTACAATAATAAATTAACAATTTTCTCTCATTTCTGTGGATTAAATGAAATATTTAAACATTTTTATCAAATATTCTGACATTTTTACAAAATATTTTAATATTTTTGGCACATAAAAAATAAATATTTTTACTTCTTTTTTTACATGAAAATCCGCTCCCTAGATAAAACAAATAAATTAAAACATACAAGAAAGCAACGAGTACGGTGAATACTTGAAGAAATGGAAAGTAGAGAATAAATTTCATTGCAACTACAGGAAAAAATTAAAAGCTGCAAATATTTTGCCAACAGGGCAACTACAATTTGCAACTTCGACATCCAGCACTGATAAATCAGTTTTCAGTCTGTCATTTTAATCCTAGAAGCTTCAATGAGTTTAGAAATTCTGTGAAGAGGGAACTAAAGAAATAATTTAAAGAGAATACGTAAAAGTTCACACTTAACACATTTTTCAGCTATGAAAGATGTCCTTATCAATTGAAAACAGAAGCAACAAATTTCAAGTTGTGTACAGTACTGAAGTAGAAGTTTAGTATCATTAAAATCAGTTTTTAATTAAATGAAACTGAAACTCTCAAACGAAACCATTTCAAGTTGGTGAACCTGCTCTCTTAAGAAACAGTACATTTTGAAGCACTCAGCTGCCATGGTTAGCCAAGTCCCCAGTCTTATAATAAACTTTAAGCTTAAAGCATTGATCAACAATAAAATGAAAACTGAAATTTAAATAACAGTGCAAGTTGAATGGATTTGCATTATTTCACTGACAATTTATTACCAAAATATGCTTCAGCAAGTGAGCCAATTCCAGTATTCATTCAACTTTAGAATTATCATTTGTGCATAATGGTATTGTCACTTCCAGTTTTTAGATCAAAATGTAATCCTTTTAGTGTGGAAGATTTTTGCGCTCAAAAGATATTTTGAACAATGCTGTGTTTTGTAAATCAGTTTAGTGCAGGCATCAGTAAAAATGTACTCAATGAGGCCTTGCAACTATGATAATTCACTTACTCTGCCTCCCCTTCCCTCGCAGCCTTAACTGGCACTGTATACACACTGATCATGGGTGGACTGTCCTGTCGTATTTACCTGTACTTCTAAACATGTCTGTCAAAGTCAAGAGTGACTGTGTGGAAACGTGCATTTCAAGAATCGTGGGAGGAGCAGTATTTTTGTTACACAAAAGGACACAACGTAAGATGTTTGTTGTGCTCTAAAGTTCAAAAGGGCACTCATCAATGGAACATTATGATACATGTTATAAGATCACCATACAATTACAGGTAAGCATGTATTCATAAATTTACACCATGATTTAAAGTAGCATAACACTGACCTAATGCCATTTATTCCTTTTATTTTTTCAGGTCTAGATCGGACTAACCAATTGCAACAGCTCAAAGAGCAATATTCAAATAATACACCTAATATTAATTCAAATGTTATAACTGATAGACAACTTCATGCCAGTTATGCTGTTGCTTTGGAGATTGCTCAGTCCCTGAGCTGTTTTAGTGATGGAGATTTCGTAAAAAAAATGTGAGAGTAAAGTTGCAAACATAATTTGCCCTGAACAACATATTTTTAGTAATATCATTATCACCACGATCCATACAGAGAAGAATACATAAAATAGCAGAAATAACCTAAAAAACACTACAAACCAAGGTCCAAGAATTTATAGCTGTTTCTCTTGCATTGGATGACAGCACTGACAACGTTGCCACAGCACAATTGGTAATTTTCATTTGTGGAGTTACTAATAATACAAGATACAAGAATATATGCTTGAAGTCATTCCACTTAGGGAACATGCTACAGGGGCAGAATTATTCCAAGCATTTAAGAAATATTTAGAAGAAAAGAAACAATCTAAAAAAATCTTGTATCGCGATTAACAGATGATAATTTACGTGCTATACTGAGAGTGGCTACTTGTGATATATCACTAGATTTTCATGGTGCATTGCAAATAGAAGTGAATTGAAATATATTGCTCAAAAATCTAGGCCTACCTAAAGTATCGTAGACCAAAATAGCTGGATTCAAGTACATGTACTATTCCTTATTGTACTCTGTAGTGAGCGAGTCCAGCATTGACTCAGAATGAAGGTCAATGCCTTCCCCTGTTCTACATTACGTCATGTGCATTGCGGGTTACATGTTGTGACATATTCATACCTCATTGAGTACATGTTTGCCGATGCCAGGTTTAGTGTATAGATAAGTTACTATCATGGTTGCTAAATTACACTTTTGGTATTAGAATTCCACACATCCATAAAGATATAACCGTAAATTGAAAAAATAGAACTCAAGTTTTAAATTAATTCAGATACAACACTGATTACTAAGAAGTTCATGAATATATGAATGTTTGAGAGGTAGAATTGGAACTGAAAAATTCAATGCAACAACTGGGATTTGAACCACAGACCCTCCACTTACCAGTGGGTACTCTAACCATTAAGCTACTGTGACAACCTGCCAGAATGGCATTAAATTCTCCAACCAATTTGTATTTTTCCTGGTAAACTCCAATGTGTTTAAAAACACCAAGTTTGTTGGCATAAATAAATAGTAATTACAGTATGAATGTTTCTTTGGTCCAATATTTGCATAGAACTATCAAGATATATCTTACCGATACTTGGACAGCCTTAAAATGATTTGTCCAACAGGCTGTTTTAGCATACACATTCATTCTTGTTAAGTGCCAGTATCACCCTAGGGTAACTGTTGGAATAGTCATATGCAAGAGCTGATGAAAAATTATGTAAAAAATCATGAATTTTGGAGATATGTTATAAGGCTTTCAATACATTAATATTCACACTTTTCAAACACCATCACCATACACTTGAGAAGTCTTATAATAAAAGATGGGCCCATAGCATTCTTCTTGAAGCAGGCTGCATTTATCTAAGCATTTAACTTTCTACAAGGAGTTAATCTGTAACTATAATGAATCTCTTGGAGAACTGTTCTTTTAATGAGATGAAGCTGTACAATAGTAAATACCAGCAAAATACATACATGCTTCATCCAGAGAAACTACACTTCTGCCATCAGTGAAACATGTTTTGATATGTTCTTTCAAGGAATGCCCAAATGATCAGTGGGGCAATTCTAGTTCCAAGGTGGCATAAGTTGTGGACCACATAGTGCCTTTTGATGGTCCTGTTCATGTAGCATGGCTTCTTTGTGTATGCAGGTTTTCTGGTCCACTCCTTCCTTGATGAGGGTACCACTGTTGTCAGTCACCTTGAATATGCCAGAACTTTTTTTTCTGAGTAGGGGTGGGTGCAGGTGGGAACCAATTTTTTTTTCAAGTGAACAAATGTCCCATAAACTACTTACTAATGCTCATACCTCATCACAACATTTTACGATCAATGATAGGTTGAAACCAACTATGGAAAGTTCAGTAATGTACCCATATCACACATTGGTTTTTATGCCATTTTTCATTAACTCTTGCATTGATTGGAGTAACAGCTACTCTAGAGTGAGGCTGATGCTCTCATAGGAATTAAAAAACAACCATGGCAGAAAAAGCTCAATAAAATTCATTTGAGTTTAAGTGGTACAACCATCCATTTAGTTGACATTTGCAATTACCTTTAAATCTATCTTACAGAACATTTCCAGCCATTTAGCTCTTCTGCTCAAAAATTAAGTTCCTCCAGTTCTAGAGCAAATAAGTTTTACTCTTGATACAGTTGCTAAAATAAAATAAATGTTTGGAATAAAACTAACAAAAGTGAACTTGGAATCTAAGCATTGATATTCTAGTTCATAAAACGCATAGCTTAATTCAGCAAACTTTATTAGTGAGTTACTTTTATGAATCTTAATGTACAGAAGTAAAAATTTGTCCTTCCTAAGAAGATTACCATAAATGGCAATGCTGAGATTTTGCCAGTTAATCTAAGTATCACAGATGTTATGTAAATAGAATCCAACCCGGATTATTATACTCTTGAAAATATGCACATTATTTTCAATCAACTGAACCGTTTCTAAGTAGTAGTTCTCTCCTTAGGCTTAGGGGAATAAAAGATTACATTATGGTCTATGAAATTTGGTGATACTTACATGCACTGGGATGTTCCAATTCATGGCGCTACCACTACACAGCACATCCCCACATACCAGTGATAGTAATGATGGTAAAATAAACAACTTCCATTACAACATCATTAAATACAATGATATATATACTAATCATAACTACAGAAGTAAAATTTTGGTAATTTTGTCAATTTGCAAGTATTTTTGCTTCTGGTTAGTTATGCTACTGTAAGAGAATGTTAACTGTCATTTCCTTGGAAGTATCATCATTTCTGTGTACAATCTCACCTACTAAGTTACCATGAATTAGTTTGATGTTTTATTTTCTCATTCCAAAATCTGGTTATGAAATTTCGTATCTTTGAGAACTCTAATATCAAAAACTGTCTAAAATGCAAGCTTATTCTATTAGTACATGAACATTAAATACTGAATGTATTAAACTGGGCTGCCACGCTTTGCAAGAAAGCACTTAACCTTTAGTTTTACAGCAATGCATATATTTTACTATGATCTTGCACCCACCCAACTCCAAAGCTGCAGTTAAATGAAAAAATATATCAAATTATGACACTAACAACCAAAATCAACTACATTACCAAAAGAACATGACATTGCAAAGGTGTAGTTCTCTTTCATTAGAGAAAAAAAGACCTTTTATCATTTTATCCTGCAAGCCATTAGGTACACTTAAAATTAAAGGGGATTAATTTCAATTTGGTTATGAATTTCTTTTAGCATGTAAAAGAAAATTTTGCCCTTCAACTACATAGACAAAATCATTTAATTAGCAGAACAAATGCAAAAGACAATTTGGTAGACCTTTGTTACATGATATTTCTGAAGAGAGCTGAATATTTTACTCGCCTTTTCAATAATTTATGGAAGTGGTCAATCAATTCTCCATTTGGTTCTATATATATGACATTTATACTGCAATAGGTACTTATATGGAAACACATACCTTAAGACATTTAGCATGTTTATGCAAGTTGCTTTTTCTGTACAAAATTCTCTAGCCTTCATAATGGTTGAATAATGAGAATGGGGCAGTAATCTGTTTAATACATTAACCTGTAGCATTGATACTTTTGCAAAACTTTGATATTTCATAATTTCAGTAACAGAGGAGTACCCCAACTTAGCAGGCACAATCTTATATTAATTTACTTACTATTTCCTTTTGCATCAAGTGCTATGATTTTCAAGATGGCGAATTAGTAAATATTATGAATCAACAATATCTTACTTAAATAATATTGAACATCTTGCAAGTCTAAATTTACCTAATATTTCTGCTCTCTATGAAGAAAAATTCCAGACAGAATTCAAAACTACTTAGATTTGTGCAGGAACAGAACCTGTATCCTGTAAATGGGTGTTTTAGCAAAAAAAGGTTTGCTACGTAAGTGGCTGGCCCCAGTTTTGATTGTAATAGAGCTTTGTTCATTGACATGGTTACTGCACAGGATTAAATTTTTTTTCATAACTGATTCATAGTCTGTTGCTCTCAGCACAAAACACACTTGTTCTACCTCCTAAAACAATATTAGCATCAATTAATACATTAATATCAATGATATTTATTCATTACAAAGATATAAATAAAAACATATAAAAGAATCAAGGATTAAATTTAGTGAGTGCTTAAGTTAGACACCCATTTATAGAACATTTTAATTCCTTATTGCATTAGATTTATATATAATACTCTAGAATCAAATATTCTTAAGCACAGTTTTTTTTTCCTGATATAAAACTATAATGTGAGGGGGGCAAGGCAGTAACTTCCTATGCAGTCACTTGTAGCGTTAAGAGTTTGCAGCTTATGAAAATAAGCTGTCCATAATCTGGGTAGGGGGGTATGAGTATTTTGAAAAATACTTGAACATCCAACATTTTGAGAAACTAATGTATATTGTAGGTTCGAAAATGAATGAGCAGTGGTAATGAACAGAATGCAGCTCACTATGATGGTATGAACAATGAAAGTTTAGAAGGTGCCTTTGCATAATTTCACATATTTGACAGTAGTATGCAGAATACTTGACACTTAACAGTAGAAGGGCAAGAAAAAAGTAGTATAATGCACAATTGACTGTTAGGCCAATTACTTATACACAAAATAATTATCATGCTCTTGAATGAGCTTGTTCAGGTTTACCGAGTGGAATGTTCATTAATCTAAGGTCTGTAAATCCAACTCTCATCACCAGTGATAAGCTTGTGTGTAACGTTATGAAGGTCACTGCTGGTATTAATATCCTTTTGGGTGAAAATTTGGTAATAACATTGTATGTCCAAAGCCATTAGTCAGTATTGCAGTCAATATCCATCACAATAGCAAAGTGAAAATTATTTTATAATTATCAATACATACGCAGTTGAATTTTGGAAATCATGTCATATATGAACCTGTTTGTGTTTTTGTCCTTAATGTATGCAAGCTCTAGAATTAAATTGAAGCAGCTGTGCAATGTGTTCTCAACATTCAACAGAACTTGAAACACTTCAGGAAGTGTAAATGATCCATACAAGGATTCAGTATTTAACTGATCAGAAAGCATTCAGTATAGAGTGAACAAGGTCTGAGTGGCCAACTGAGCACCACAGTGCCTCTTGTTACATGCAGTATGTAACAGAGAAATAAAAGGAAGTGGTGGCAAAAATAAATGTTGACTATGTAAAAGAAATCATTTTACACCATAAATATAAGTTATTTGCAGATTCACAACCAACTTTCTTGTTTCCTTTAATTAACCCTTCACTTATTCACAAAATGGAATTTTCTGATCTTCAGTCCAACAATCAGGTAAGTCATTGGATTTTTCCAGCACATTTGCATGGAAGTTTAGCCAATATTTCTGTAAGCCATTTAACATTTCACAGTTTTAATTATTCATTCTTGTTTCTGTACTTTTTTTACCTGAAACTAAAGCTGACCTTCACCAGTTCTATTTCTTTGGTGAGAGAGCATATAAAATAGTTATTTTGTTACCCACATTTTAACCCTATAGCAAAAATGTGTATAGTGTAAAAAATGTGCATCCATATAGCTTGTTGCCTCTCAACAATGATGCTAACACAAGTCACCAGCCGGAGAGTACATTTACGTAGAAAAAGAGCTCTGATTAAGGACAGTTTTGAAACAATAGGAAGGCAAGCAAGTACGCCTGTATCTCCCTTTATATTAACTTTCCACAATGTTAACCATTAAGCAGGTGCAGTGTCATTTTTTGCAGTTTTATGAGAATTATATGATGTGAAAATTTCTTGAACTTCTTCTCTAACATGTATATTAAATTAGGAGGAGCAACAACAAATTTTCGTAACATCCATTTTTCCACAGTAAATTTCAAACATTCTACATTGTC
Source organism: Tenodera sinensis (assembly GCA_030765045.1). Lineage (NCBI taxonomy): Eukaryota > Metazoa > Arthropoda > Insecta > Mantodea > Mantidae > Tenodera > Tenodera sinensis. Next base: position 50,228,933 of record CM060964.1, read on the forward strand.
CTTGCATCCTAAAACAAACATAGTCTTAAAAATTTACTAAAGGCACTAATGAAAGAACAATACCACAGGACATAAAACTGGCAATACATAGAATAAACTGCAAGGACAGCAATAAAAATTGATACATAGGCAAAATGAAAAGATGAAGAAACATCAATATCCAGACCAAGGAATACATATACAATATAAAATACCAAAATATAAATGTAAAAGACAAGGTAGCAGCCATAGGATACTTTTGGAACTCCAATTTTGAATTGAACACAAAGATAAGAGTTACTACATGTGAGTCACCCTCTAAAAATCCCTATGTTGGATGATTTTTATTAATGGGAACATAGTGTTATGGAGTGGTGCAATCAGAAATATTCACCAGGATGATTATGCCATCTACCAAATGCACACAGAACAGTGACATCTGTTGAACCACAGCTGAAGATGAAGGAAAGCTTTTGAAACATGTCTTTCTTTTAAAGAAAGTTACTTGTATTACATCGGCACATAGTTCCAATTTGCTCCCTGCTTCATTGACTCAAGCTTCTTTCAGTTAAATTTATTACATTAACAGTTTAATAAAAGTGACAAAGTTCATCCAAATAATGCTATTTCTTATAACTTTAATATCATAAGCAAAAGAAAACTTGAACATCTAAAAATTCTACTGCAGCTCACCATACCAAATACACTTGAATTTATGAAATAAAAGAACACACCCGCTTAATGCTTAACATATCGGAGTATTCAATTTCATCTCTGAAATAAATCAAAAGAAACTAACAGTTTCCTGATGAACACCCTTTTCTTTACTTTGCAGTGAATTAACAATTTCCCTGTTTTAACAAAATGTAAGCATTACTGTATTAAAGTTTTGTAAGGGAAAATATCAACTGCATCTGTGAAGGCTAAATGCTAATGATAAAAATGTCACAGAACAAGAGATGTGTACAGTCCAAACTAGAAAATTAAGCCATGTTATATGTGACTAATCTTGGTGTTTCATTTAGGTATTCCTAGCATAAGCAAAGTGCCACAAGCTCATATTTTCAATATAGTACTTGTGCACTATATTTTAAACAAAGCTTGTAGTGCTACAATGCAGTCCAGAGCCTTCAGTAATAACATGTCATTATATGCATTCATTTTATGCTCATTAAAGAGTCTGCCATTTACCATTGCAACATTTTATAATCAGTTCCAATAGCCGATTAATTATATTAGGTGTATTATATTGAAGCAATTAAGTTGTTAGTCTTTATGTAACTATTCATTACTAGTTGTACTGATATACACTGAGGCAGCTCATACTTGTTTATAGCTTGAAAAATATTGTGTAGCTTTCATTAAGAGGCAAGAAGACTATATTACATTATGTTTTGAAATAGCACAGCTTAGAATTGGCAATGTTTAAAGAGAGGAAATGTATTTAAATGGTCTTCAGCAATTTCAGTTCTAAACTAAATCAGACTGTTATAATAATTAGGACACAGTTATGCATCAATATTAATTATTGTGTAAGGCAGATAATATATTGCTTACAAAGTTGTTCTCATTTTCTCATAAATGTCTACACTGCTGATATCACAAAGCTTGTTCTTTTGTTTTTTGTTTTTTTTCCTTCTTTTTCCTGTTTTGGTAGAGCAATCTGCTATTTCTTTGTACAAATTATTTGCAGTTTTATTCCTGCACTTCTAACCAAAGGCAAAATTTACATTCATGTGTACAATAATGTTCACTTATTTTGTATTTACCTGATTCCTTTTCAGTACACAAGCACATAGGTAGACAATGTATTTCTTTATTTTACTGGAACTTCAATGCAAAAACAAAACTTAGTTTTTCTGTATTTAAATGCCCCTTCCCCAGAATCACAAAATTTAACAAAACCAATCTATTATTCATGTGTTCTCTGACTCACCCCTCCTTTTAAGTATGTTCTGGCTGGGGAACATCAACAATGGTGATGCCACTTGACAATCAAATATTTCCAGAGCAGGTTCCAATTCCTACTGTGGATCTTTTAGGACTAAGCAAACTCACTGAGCTTGCGGCAAAGGTATATACAACATAACTCTCCAATGCACATAGAGAACCACTAAAATGTTACACAAATCTGGAGTGTACACAAAATGGAAGAAAGCTATAATATTTAGGCACAGAGAAAAAAATTATTTTACATTTCATTAAGACTAATTGAGTTTTATATATTTTGGTTTCATAGCACCTTATGCTTCTTAGTACAAAGAAAGCAGATATGAAATACAGAAAGAGAATAAAATGTCATAGTACCATTTAAATCTGTCCAGCTAGAAGACTGCAATGAGTCCATTTCATCCACAAGGATATTTAGAATCACAGATTTTTATGCGTACTAATTATATCACATAATGCACATGCATATTCTAAGAAATTGTATTATTATGGCTTCTGTATAGCTGCCAGCCAAATTATGTTGGGCCTAATGTGGACCTGGGCTGCCAGTCTGATACTTCAGAATATAAGCTAATAGCAATTTAAATACAGAGCCTTCGTTTATACATCAGCTATCCTAACAAAAATTTTCTTGGTACCAGGAAAAATGCGATTTGCCATCAGTCGGATATTCATAGCCCCTTAAACTCAATCTCATAGAATTCTCATGAAAATTATAACTATAGTAACCACATACATTCATTATAGATGATTTTGGAAATAATGTCCTTGTGCCGATGCACATCTCTTGCACCTTTTAAGGGAATTTGCATAAAGGTCTAGTTTCACCAGCCAATGTTAAAAATACTCTTAACATTGCATTTATTAACACTGAACATACTGTTAAAACTCCTATGTTTCATCAAGCTTTTACAGCAATTTGTTGGTTAACTCTTGTTAACATCAAAGACAACTGTGAACTACAGCTTTTGACAAGGCAGTGATCAATCTATATGGCTTCGGAATGTACTCCGATGCACTTTTGTCTGCACAACGCAGCACTCTCTCTGTCAATAGCTGACTAATTAAGTCCATGCCATTGATTTTCCTTATTGTTTGAGGTTAGTATGATGTCAACTGAAAAATCGAGATGGAAAGAAACTAATGGTTCACCACTTGAAAATTGTTAATTATAGAACTCGTTACTAAGTATAGAGATATTATCATGTGTGAAAAAGCTGACAGACTTAAACTAAAGGATAATAATACAACCTGGGAGAAAACCTGCATGTAATTTAATTGAAAAACAATTTCTCCCAGGCCTAATAAGCAACTGTAGCAATTTTTATGCCAACATAAAATGCAGCACCAAAAACGCCAAGTGCGAAGAGCATTTAGAACGGTTTACACCTCAATGGTGGATACTATATCAAAATCAAAGTTGGTAAAAATAAGTTATCACTGATTAACAATCCGGTGGACAACATTCCAGTTTGTTTCTTGAAGCAGTTGCTTTGGAAACCTTTCAGAAAAACCCACAAACATTAGCTTTGGAAATTCTGACATCATCTACCATTAAATAAAAACAGCCAATAATATAAAATCTAGTAAGAGAATAAGGCACACTTTTGTTGGTAGTTATTCTAAACTAATATATTTGCAGTGAAACTTTTCATGAGTGCTAAGGAAAGTCTGTATTGCTTGAAAAGTTCCTTCTTGTACAGGTTTTCAAATTTATTAATGATGCACATCCATTCTATCATTAGGAATGGCACTCTTAAATGCCAAATACAGCAAACTTGCATGGACAGCTTGGTATGCTGCGTGCATTTTCTGACTTCTAAAATTCATTAAAAGCCTTAATACAGGTGTTGAGTTGAGTTAATACAGAGTTTAATACTATGTTAAAACTAACATTGTTCGAACACAATTTGCATTAACTTCAGTGTTAAATTAGCTTAACATTGAGTTGAAATTTAACATTGGTAAGTGAATACACCCTAATTAATTCTTCACGTTTTGTCTGTAAAAAAAAATGTAATGCAGGTCAATAGTGATAATTAACATTATCCAACACCTAGTTCCAGAAATGAACTCTACTCACATAATCTCATGTTTGGAATTCCTGAACTACAGTTATCTTAGAGGGTTTTTTTTTCCCCATGCAAGCTTTCTCAGAGATTTCTTTGAACTTTGTTCCAATTCCATTGAGTTTTTTTTCTGTGTAAGAACACAGCACCAGGAATAGATCCCAACCGTTTTTCTGTGAGGCACATGAATGCAAGTAATCTGTAAATCAAGGTCTTACTTCACAAAGGAATCATACACAAAGATTCGGCATAGACTTTTTGGCATTATAATAGCACCAACACACTAACGCTGAAACATGTGGACTCATAACGTATCAACCTCTGTATCACCTGATTAGCTGGCACACAGAGAGGAGAGAACAGAACTGGTTAGAAACAGCACAGTGCAGAGCCTGCACATGTTCAAAGGCTCTGTATTTAATTTTCTAGCACAAAAAACCTGAACTGAAAATCTGCACTTCTGAATTCTTGATTTTTCTTCTTTTTTGAAGGAAACTTTGTCATTCTCTTTTTACTATCATTATTTTATGGCTTCTATTTTATGCTGAGTTCTTGTGCTTTATGTACTGAACTGAAAAATTATCAAAAGTCTTAGTCTTTGGAAAAAAATATTAACAATATTATACTCGAGACCATATATGACTGTACATTTCCATTCTCTTCCTTTGTTGTTCAAATATTAAGCCAAAAGAGAGTACCTCTTTTAGTGTTATTAGTGTTAGGATATTTTTTTCATTTCCCTGGAAGACTGTGGGAGTTAGAAAATATCCTAATTTATGCTTCACAATTTACAAAGACATACTCATTGGTTTCTCTTTACATAATTTAAACAGCATCAAAAACTTAGTATAGCAATGGTTAGCCATTCACAAGGGAATGGCACCAGGGAGGCATGCCCAATTCTTCTGAGAACTATAATTCTAAAATAAATGCAGCAAAAGAAGTCTGACCGCCTTTACTTTGTCTTATGAAGAGTACTACATTTTTATAAATCACTTTTCTTCTATTGCCAGGTTATGCAACTTGGTTTTATGCTTCTAGTTACGTACACAGTTATAACAATATATATATATATGAAGAATTAATACTAATATAAATATTACTGAATATAAGAAGATATAAAATGCTGTTAAATGAATATATTTTATGCATATATTTTATGACTAATTGAAATGTGACAGCGACAATACAAAATCAGTAGAAACAAGTGATCCTGCTTGCTAATTGTGAAGTTCTCTATAATTTGGGGTTTCTTAAAGTTATACATGAATTACAGTGCATCCTGCTTTCTGAAAAAAATTCTTCAAAACAGTCAATCAGAAAAGAATTTGAATCAAAGAGATTGTGACTGATTTTTAGTATGGAGGAGCAGACGAACCTATGGACCAGACAGTGAAGACCTGGAGGTGGGTGGTCAGCCCAGTACCAGGTATGAGAATGAAGAAAAGGATGATATGAAATGCAGGTGAAATGTACAATTGGAAAGGTGATGATGGAACAGTTGGTGGAATGAGTGGCAGGGAAAACCGGAGGACCAGCAGATAGCCCACCTAGACGCTGCTTCATCCACCATGAATACCACATGCAGGTCTCTGGGATTGAACCTGAGCTGCCTTGGTGATAGGCGAACGGTCTAACCACTCAGCCACAGTGCCACCCTTATTTTTATGGACTTATCTGAAATTTAGGACTAGGTTCACTGGCTGACAGCATGGATTACTGTGAAAAAACCAGTTTCCAACAATTTAAGAATTCCTTTGATAATAGGATGACTCATACAACAATGACTGCAGAAAAGTTTGTATTTACAAAATGAACCCTATTAAGAAATTAGAGCTCCAGTGTTTCAGCATTTCATAAAACAATTCTAAAGAAGTTAAATTAAAACTATGTGCAATATATTAAGAATCTTTTAAAATATAAGAGTCTTCTTTCATCATTCCATTTTACAACCCAATATACCTAGCCCATTATATTACGATGAACATATAGCATTTTTTACCAACTATGGAAAATAACAAAACTGGAATCTTCAGAGTATATAAAACTAATGTGCAATATATGAAGAATCTTTTAACATATGACAACAGCCTTCTTTCATCATTCCATTTTACAATTCATTATACCTAGCCCATTATATTATGATGGAGATATAGCATGTTTCTAACAACCATGGAAAATAAAACTGGAATTTTCGGAGTATATGCAACAAATTAACAGTAGACTCTCCTTACGGATGGTAGGCCACATATTTCAAGACCAGTTTTGCTACCAATGTACAAGGCACCGATTTTAAACATACTGAACAAAAACTGTTACATATGTAACTGAATGGGTTAGTCATCATTTTATCAGAACAATGAAAAAGTCAGTTTTTAACAATAAATTTGAATGTACACAGAAATAGAGCAGCACTACAGTCACTGTACACAGTTATGGTCATCTGTGTGGCTTCCAGTTCAAAGTGCCAACTGAGCACAATAGTGCTATAACAAAACAAAATGGCACATTATCAATAAAATGTCATAAAATTATGTGCTTGATATCTCATTACACAGATTTTCTTACGGTTAGCCAAACTCAGAGAAGCTGAATTAAAGTTTCTATAGTTGATTAAAGCATGTAACATATCTTTTTAAAAACCTTGTAGCTAACCCGTTTTTGTAAGCAACCATTCAATTATTCTAGTTTACAATTTTTGTGTCTTATTATTTATTGGCAATATGTCACATTTACTTCCAGAAAAATTGTTTTTATGCAACATTTCATGAGAGTTTCATGTACCAATAACTTTGGCTCAGTAAAATGGTAAGCTAAGTCTACCAATAAGAAGGGGGCATGGGGGACAAGTGTAAGCAGACAGGAGATACAGGGCCTGGAAGGTTCCTTGAAATTAAAATACTGGAATAGTGGATGTCATTTTATCAGGATATATAATTTTACGTTATTCTTCACGCATATGACATGGCTTTCCTTATTATTGCACATATTGCATATGCGGGTCTTTGTGGCAGAACATAGGCACCATGAATTACCAGGGATTCAAAATTTATTTTGGCAATCCTGAACCCAAGACTTGTAACTTGCAGATACTGCAGAAAAGACAGTTGCACTAAAATGAAGCTTGCAGGATAAAACAGTATTTGGATAAAGTTTAACGTCCTTTAACCTGGTAGGCATATCAAACAATGAATGAATGAAATGAAATAAAGTGGTGCTGAAATGAGCCAGGGATACATAGAGCTTAAAGTAACCTGACATTTGTCTTTTCAAAATCCCATAAAAAACCTCAACTGGATAACTCACCCTAAACAGGATTCTAATTTGGGATCTGTTGAATGTGAGGTAGACACGCTACCCCCACACCATACAGGTGGGCTCGGTAAAGATCTTGTCGAAGTAGCCATAACTCTTGTCCAGAATAAAATTCAGTTATTTTTAAGTGTACGCATTAATAAGCATACAATATCAGCAAAATGAAGTTTTATGTATCAAAATTGTATGCTTTATGTCTAAGAGGTAAGCATGATGCTTCAACTGGAAATCCTAAGTTGAGTTTTAAACCCTAAGTCAAGACCCAAATTCCTTGGGTCCCATCAACCCTTTACAACAGAAAAACCATACATACCTAACAAAAAAATTGCTATTTCATCATAAAATTAACTCCATTATACCTGATGCTTAAAGCAAAAACACAAAACAAAAGCAATTAGGTTTTTAAGTTACTCTTGTGGGTAAATGTATCTCGGGATACATACATTAATTTCACAGTATACTTTTTCAGATGGGAGGCATTATTAGATTACAATACCAGAAGCTACTTAAATTTTTCAAAGATTAATCCATCATTTACTTTATTTGCTCCACACCTTGTTAGTGTGGAAGGAATGTTTTAGCATAAGACTAATCATAAAATGTTCCCTCAGTCCCCTACCAACAAAAATGTCTATTACAACTGAATCCATTTTTAAGTGAGTGACTGATTGATTGATTGATTAGGGTTTAAGGGCCCGTTGACAGCTAGGTCGTTAGAGCCCCTCCATTTTTATGAGGTTATTTATCATGATTAATATGAAGTGGACAGAAAAATTACATTTTATATAACTAATTGGTAGCATTACCAGTGCGTGCTAATGGCTGAGAAAGTTATATAATTGGCATACATCAAATTTTCACTTAGTGATATAATGCACATGTTAGAGTAAATCTTTGAGAAGTTGAAGAATTTCTTATTTTCCATATGAATATGCTAAGGCCATTCTTTAAAATTAAGATAGGCTTATGAAGCAGTGTTGAAAAAATCATTGACTCATAATAATGATAATTTGTTTCACAATTATCAACTTGTAGCAATAATAATGTTAAGGCTAGATCATATCATTTTATATTTACAATTACCAGAGATCATGTATAATTAACCAGGCATAGGAATTCTTAAGTAGTTCACTTCAGGCTATCTACATGGTCTGATAAGTGCCATCTGCAAATGCCAACAGGCTGTACAAAGGCTGGGGGTGATCTGTAACCTGTAACATCACTGTGTAAAGTCCAGCAACAGTTTTAATTTCCTTTTATTGTGATTTTGATATCTAGAAAATTCCTATGCCTCGTAATAGGGAGGGTAAAGAAACAAAATGTATACTAATATCACACAGCTGTACTATCTGGCAAGAGTAGCATTCGTGCCAGAGGCACATTAGCAAGCTTTTTGTTTTAGTATTTCAAAAGACATGACAAAGCTGGTCAGACTCTTACTGTCATTAATTCACTTTCTCAAATGGAAGTTCATACTGAGGTATTTTACAATTTGAATTTATGAATCAATATTGCTAACACACTTAAAATTTTATTTGGATATGTTTAAAATAAAATTTCAAACAATTTATTGTGTTATACTTGAATTAACATTATTTGCCAATTTTGACAGCTTCTGCTGCATGAATCCAGTTCTTGGCATATGGATCTTTGTCATGATATCCAGGTTTAACTTTGATGTAGCTATGCAATTGCCTTTGCACGTTATGCCGAAACTCAGAAGGCTACTGGCCACTTCAAGGTTAAACTTGGTTGTCATAACAAGAGACCCATATGCCACCCATTCACCATGCATGGGGAACATCCTGCAGGAGCTGTCAGAACGGAAAGTAGCTTTAATTTAAGTACAATACTGACTCATTAATTTTAAACCAGTCATATCTCTTGAGAGATCAATTAGTTCACATTTAGTTTTAAGAAAAATTGAACATGCCCTGGGAAGTTCTCTTGTCAGTTACATATAATAACTGGCCAACAAAACTTGAAGATTACCACATTTTATCTTCACATGTAACACTTATAAATCTAAGTCTAGCTCAAACATACATGTACAACAGACATATCTACAAGAGAGAGACAAACTCCCTATTTTCTTGGTTACTACATGACGTCAACAAAAAATTCACAGGGATTTCCCATAGCAATCCGAAATGATTGCCTACTACCAGAGAGGTCCTGGGTTTGTTGTAAGGGATGTTGTTGAGATGACTGCTGTTGACCTACAGGACCTGCTGTTGAGGTTGTAGCAACAGATTGTTCTGAGCCACTAGAACGCGACCTAGATCCACCTGATCTTCGACCAACAGATGATGGCTTTAGAGCAGATGTTCCTGATGAAGTAACTACCACTACTGGTCCATTACCACCATTTAATTCACTCTCACTGGCTGAACTGCCAGATTTCATCAAATCCACACCTCCCGTAGCTGCAGTAGCATTGTCTTTACAAACAGGCTCTGATCCATTGCTTGAGCCACCTGAAATGAACACACAAATAAATAAATAAAGCACTAATAAATGAGAAGTTCTTGAAATTAAGGAACTTACTATATGTGTAACTCTCTACCAGACTGTACTACATTAGAAGCCCAAAATAGTATGGTGTGAAATACTGCAGATTCGGTTCTAATGTGGAGGAAAGTATGTCCCCCCAAAAAAAATACAGAACTTTATGGACTACTTTGTCGGAAGATTTTGCTTATAGTGATGTGTAATTATATCTAGATAGTAAAGTGAATCGGATTTCAGGATTTCACCATTTTCAATATCTAGTGTCAGTAAATCTGACTTACTTCACTATCTAGACAGCATTTTTTATTTATTTTTTACTTTACAAAATTGAGTTTAAAATGTTCTTCAAAGAGTGGTTTTGACATATAATTTTTGCCAACCCCAGCATTGACCTTGGCCACTGCACTGCTACCTTTGCCGGCCTTAATTTAGGTGGCAAAGTAAACAAAGTGAAAAATTGTATTCCTCTATGCAACCTTATGATTGGTAGAAATAAGGTGATTTATATGAACTGTCATCATGTTAGTGGCCTCTGGCTCATGCATTTTGTGTCGCATGACATCTAGCAGCTTTTCCTTACAGCCATAGAAGCAAGTGAAGAAGCTTGCCTCACTCCACTAGCCAACCTTTGCTTCACTTCTGTTCAAGCTCCCACATGCCTCATTCAGTGTTGAGTGTGGCTGTTTCATGAAGAGTGGAAGAGAGAATTTGTGGTAAGTTACAAGAACAGGAAAGTTTGCTGTTTAATATGTGGATTTCAATTTGCAAATATAAAGCATTACAATATCAAATGCCACTTTGATGAGAAGCATAAATTAAACTATGGTGATCTTACAGCTATTTATTTACGATTTCAATAGGTAGTTTTTGAATACTTGTATTTGTAAACATATAAAAGGGATAATATGATTCCACTTTTTAGTGGTTTAGTTTTTTATTAGTTTATTTAATATAAACTTGTATTTCGTGTTTCAAAGTTTAAAACCAAAGAATGTATTATGTTGATCAAATAGTCTTAAAATATTTTAAAGACTAAATAGCAATGGAACTTCACTGCTTTATTTATTGTGAAAGAGAAATAATTTAGTATGTTACTCATAAGGTAGCGTAGGGGTATTATGTGCCTAAGATAAAGGAAGTTCAGAAACTTCAAGATTATGTGATTTGCCTAACCGCAGTAGGTGGCTGTAATAATTATTGTATGCAAAATACGAATAAAATAGTTAATACCAGCGTAGACATTATTACTGCTGCGCAGATGGAATGAATCCACCACTGCATACGTGTTGTATCCAAACAACCTTTGTCACTCAGCAAGAGAATGTGGGGTGGGTAAGGCAAGTTCAATAACTACCTCTCCTCTTGTGCCCATGCCTGTTCTACTCTTATGTAGAATAAAGAATAACAATTATGGTGATGGGTATTTCTCACAATATTTTGTAAATATGTTTAAAACAATTTGCTTTCTACAACTTCGTAATAGTTTTCCTTGGTGATGCTTTATGTAATCCACGAGAGATGCCATTTTGAACAAGCTGTATGTTCTATTCCTTCACTTCCTTATAAGAGTATGTGCAAATGCATTGTGTATCATAGTTAAATGTCTTAATAACAATGAATTTGCATATTGTCTTCCATTTATCCTTGCTAGCAGCTTTTCAAAGTGTTTTTGTAAATAATACTTGTAGTTTTTTAAATTAAATGCTATTTTGCATGTTCATTAATGGACTACATTTTCATTCGCTTCTGCTGGCATGGAAGTTGTGCGGTTTGATCAACCAATGAAGAGTTACAACGCGTTAGGGGCAGCTATTTTTTCCTCATGTGTGTAAATGAGCTTTTTATGCAAGGGTACCTCTGGGATAAGTGGCAAAGGCCAGATTCCATAGGCTCCATTATTTAGTTGCTTGGCAATATTTATATATAAACAAAATAATATGTTGTTAGCTAATGCTGGATTTCTGACAATGAAGTCATTAATCCTCTTGCTCTACAACATTTTTCACTCATAGAGCAATAGCAGTATAGTAACCGCTTTTAAGAGAGCACCATATTTTTATGTTTTGGCAGTCACATCGCTCTCTCACAACCCCCAGAATGTCTGGAGGACCAGACCTGTCGTTGGTTTACGGGTCTCACCGACCTGACCGGGAGAATTATCAAAATAAATTCACCGACCATATCCTCTGATTACCAGTCAGAGTACGTATTACATGCCATGACAGGTCAGCATGTTAGGGGTTAAGATTTTATAGAGAAATGGAGAGATTGGAAAAATAAAGACTCCCTAGCCCTCGGGAACCCTAATAGCATCAGGGTCGGAAGAGAATAAGAGATGACCAAGGTAAGGTCAGATAGAAAAGTTACAGTGAGGAGCAAAACACCAGTAAGTGGAAGTAATGTTCTGCTCAGCTTGGGTACCTTGTGGTCGCCATTCACATATCCCCTAGACGGAGACCCCTGAGTAAATATTTATACATATATATTAAAATCAAATATGGAAATATTTATGACGTCTTTAAACTAACTTAGTTGTTCATAACAATGAACATTTGCAACACGTTTTCGTCATTTAACCAACTCATACGAACATCACAAAACAAATTACACTTTCAACAAATATTCACATAAACGATTTTCTTTTGGGGTCTTTTAATATTCTGTCTCAATACCTACCTATATATAAAATACAAACTTAAATTTTTCCCCCTCATCAGAAAGTCTAATTCGAACACTGCACAGAGCTACTGGCATAGCCTTAGATTCTCCAACTGATTCACATGACGACAAAGGAATTTCATATTTCAGACACATACCCCAATGGCAACTTACAATCATCAGCACTTAAGCCCCAGGCTTTATCCTCCTCAGTCTCAGTGTCTCCTATAGGTGATATTACTTAAGGTTGTTTCTGTGCTATGTCAGTACATGCCAATTTGACTTTAATGGGAATTGAACTCTGGATTGATAAGATTGTTTTGTGTTTGACAGTTATCCTGTTTTTAGCCTTAAAGGCAGCTGAGATCATGACTGGGGAGGTTAAGGTTTTTATATAATAGTCCCCATATATCAGGCCAATCAATAACTGATTCTATCTTTCAAAGTCCACTTATTAATAACAAAATAATATAAAACCAAGGAAACAACCTTAACAGGAATCAGATGAACCTGCAGTCTACTGCCAAGAATGAGAGGAAGTTGCCTTTGAAATATGTCAAAATTTTAGAAGTTTTTCTTAGTTAAGTTAGTGAAGTTGGGAGTATTTCTTATTTAGCATTATGAATTCACGTCACTGTGCTTTCTATCAATTATTTAAAATCTTACAGCACTGTTTAGAATGCTTTTGTTATCCTAATATCGAGATCCGAGTTAATCTGAGTTTGTTGTCCACGCCGAAGTCGTTGACGCCAGGTTCAGTCCTCCGTTTGGCCTTTTTAGATCTTCAGGCGCAGATAGGCCTGGGTAGTTTTATACACACTGATGGCTTGAAGGACGAGCATGGAGTCGGGTGTGCCTTTATTCATGATCGTCAAGAGTCTTAGCTTTCGTCTTTTAGCACAGTGCTCGATTTTTACTGCAGAGCTTTTTAGTGGTTACCAAGCACTTTTATTTATACGTCGACAAGCCTCGTAGAAATGGATAATTTGCTCGAATTCCTTGAGTGCCCTTCAGAGCCCAAGGACGCTGTACCATTACCACCCCCTGGTACAGCATATCCAGGATTGCCTTCACACTCTCGCCAGTGCTGGCACTTGCGTCTCCTTTGTGTGGGTACCTGGACACGTAGGCCTGCAAGGAAACTAGGCTGCCGATGCTGCTGCTAAGGCAGCAGTTTTAGCCTCCAGGCGTTTTAGCTCTTCTGTTCCCTCTGTTGATTTTAGCATATTTTTACGTCATGACATCTTTTCTCGGTAGAGTGATGACTGGCATGGCCTTCAGGGGAACAAACTACGGGAGGCCCCTCCCTGTTGCCTGGAAGACTTCCTCGCACGCCTCCTGCTGCGAGGAAGTAATTTTAGCCAGAATGCATATCGGGCACTGCAATTTTAGTCATGGTCACCTTTTAAGTTCTGACGCTGCACCGCTCTGTGCTCATTGTTATGAGCCTCTGTCAGTGCGGCATGTTTTAGTTCAGTGTCAGCATTTACGTCAGCTCTGTGACTTACTGGGCCTGCCAGCAAACCTGGCTGAGGTGCTGGCAGACAATACAGGTGCAGTAGAGCGTGTGTTACGTTTGATCCATTTAAGCAGACTGTGTGCACTTGTCTGACTCGCATATTGATCTTTTATCCTTTTACGTTTGGCCATTGATAAGAGCTGTTTTATCCATTAATGTGATCTTGCACTTCCGTTTTCACTCGACTGTGCAGTTGCTGACACTGTATTGGTGACAGTTTTAGTGTTTTATTGTTTTAGTTTTAGACCTGTTGGTTTCATTTTTACCTTTTAATGCTTTTAGTGTTGCTTGGGCGCTAATGACCAAAGCAGTTGTGTGCCCTAAAGCCATACTACCTTGTTATCCTAATAAATTACCATAGGCTCAAATTTGCTTATTCAAACCAATTAACATGATCCGCAAAAAAGTTCCCAAGTATTTTTACACAGAACAGAAAACATACCTGATCCACTATGAACACTCTCCTCCCGTGTATAACCATATACAGAAGGTTCGTTGGTGTAGTTAAATGGCATCGGGGCATATCCGGTGCCTGTATGAGGAAGATAGGTTCCAGAATATGGCATGTGACTGCCTCCCCAAGGTGGAGGCATAGTATTTGGAGCTGGTAGTGGACCCACAGTATCACGATCCAAGGATGTGCAGTCATCGTGGAGCTTCAGACTTGACATGGCTACAAATTTCAAAGACTTTTCAGTACACAGAGCTAGAGAGAAAATGACAAAGTTGAAACAGCATAACATTTTTATCCATGGTTTAAGACAAAAAAGTTTGCTTCATGTTAAGTGAGCTTTCTATCCAAAGCAGTATAAAAAATAAGAACACACCTAAGTATCAAATAACTTAAAACTAACAAATAAATAATGAGGGAACAAATAACATTTTTGCCCTCATTGAAATAATAAATCTTAACCTTGATCTGTTACAGTTTGTCCAACAATAAATTGAACAGCAGAGGATAGATACACTGCTTCCATTGATTTGCAGAACAAAATAGAAACCTTCTGCAAGTAAAGTAAGTTTTATGATAGGTAAATCTCGAAGAAAAGTCATTAACTAATGAATTTATATGACCACAAAAATTCACTTCATTAGGCTGCTTAAAATAAAATAAAGAAACTGTTTAATGTAGGTGACAACCAATTGTTTTCAATTTCTATGTTAATTTATGCAAAATATTTACATCTGCTGTTGAAAAATTAGAAAGGAATATGTAGTGGAGACTGAAAGTTCATCTAATAAGAAGCGCACCTATTTGCATGAAAATACATAAGACATATGGATGTTTAAACAGATCTTTTTTTAAAGAAAACTGTGTTTCTTATTCCTTAGGTGCATGCACTCCATTTGTATCACTAATTCAAATAAAATGAACAAATTCAAATGGGTGTTTTCTGTGACAGCTGTGTTCAACATTAACGATGGCAAACAGAGGACAATTATAGTTTTATTCTCATTAACTTCTTGAGTGATGGCCATTTAAAACGTCCGCGAGCCGAGAACTGCTACCCAATATCCAGCGCAGGGCATTTAAAGTGCGTATTTTGTGTAAATATTAAGTTATTTTATTGAAACAAAAACTGGTATAAAACTCGTTATTTGCAGTATAAATGTACGTCATCAGCAAAGTTGAGTTGTATTTACAAAATGTTGAAATGGCACAATTTTGTTTAACTGTGGTGAAAAGTCAACTTTGCTCTGTCGAACGCATCTAATATAAGTTCCCGGAAAGAAACAGTAAATAAACACCCATTGTATGTGTGGCTTATGTGTCAGCATACTGTGTAATAAAGCACTACTGTATGCGTGGTCTCTTGAGTCATCAGAATAGAGCAACATTGCAACTTTTGCTTACGCGAGTTTCGTAACTTATTAGAGTCCGTGTCTTTGTTGAAATACAGCAATAACATACTTTCCTGCTTGTAGCTGAAGGGAGAAGTGGTATAAAAAGGTGTTTTTGTGCCAACTGGATATAACCATATACAATTGTTTGGTGATTTGGACAGCTCTCTAAACCCACACAGGACAATGACCGACCTTGACTTCCGACTATAAATAGCTTGCAGCCTAATTGAACAATACCACGTTGGGGGTTGAAAATCCAAAACCCCTGTACCCCTCAGACTTCAAGGAAGACATTATCCTAAAAGGATACCACCAACAGCAAAGAAGTCCCGCCCATCCCGAAAGTGTTTCGTGTACCGCAAGAAGGGAATTCGCGAATGTGGAGATGTACCTACCCTTATGTGTTTATCCCTGTTTTGAGGTAAATCACTGCAGAAAGAACATATTAAGGTAAGCCAATAAAGTATATAGACTTTACTAAAATGTTTCATGAAGGGAAAATTAAAATAACTTGAGTTGGATAAGGGATAAATAAGGGTTAAATGCTTAAACGCACAGGACGTGTATACACGCCCATATCGCTCATCCGTCATTTAAAATGGACGTGATTTTACGTCCATATCCCTCAAGAGGTTAAAAAAGTTAGGTTAGGAAAAATCGTAACCAGCTAACACACATTTATGACAGTTTAGATTGTGATATTAAAGTGTTAAAATTATTGGGATCCTTTTTGGCACAATACTGTCAATAAATGCACACATAATTCATTCATTTGTAATATAAACAAAGCATTAATATTTATGGTTAGTTGCAAGTTTAAATTATGTTATTGCTATATGCTCTGTGATGGTGTAAAAAGCCTTTACATGTCTTAACTTACCATTACAAATATCTCCAAATACATAATAGCACTGCTCTGAGAATGTAATTTTGTTTACTGTGTGACGTATATAGCCGGCCTTCAACATCTGTGATGCATATTTTCTAGCATCCCTTCGATCCAGGAAGCCCTCGACGTGTGTATGCAACCAATCAACCACATCACATCCTAGAGATAAACATGTATTTTAATAATTTAGTTACATTATTCATTTATTAGATATGTACAAAGTCAATTTACTAATCTTTACAAGTTCAACACTTCTCAAAGGTAAAAAGCGACAGTTCAGCAAACACATACTCTAATTTTCCTGCTGTCAATGGTAATAAAAAATACTGTCTGTCCATCAGCTTAAGGTCTCTGGGGAATGAAGGGGAGAGGCTAGGTATTCCATATTATTATCTTAAGAGTTTATAAATCTCTGCTATTATGTTTATGCTGCCAACTTAGCACTAAATAAGTAGAATAAGAAGGAAAAGAGTCCTCCAGTATATTCTGGAAATCAGCATTAATGTCCTTTGTTTTCATTTCTTTCTTTACAAAGTATTTAACCACTGCTCGAATCTCAATTTTTTTCCATCTTTGCAAATCACTATGCAGGAACAATAGAGCCACATCACCGCCACAGCTATCTTTCAAGAGCACAGACGTGACATGTGTTTCCAGGCAACAGTCAAATGAATATCACATGAGCAATTCGTTACAGTAACGCCAACCTGTCATGGTGATTCCAAGAACTTTTCAAATCACCTTCATCTTTTAGCCACATGGAAGAGACACTCTTGACAGCATTCCAGAACTGTTTGAACAGCATCCACCAACACACTGACCTATACCTCAACACTAAAAGCTGCCATCACAGATGCACACAATCCTCTCTACACTTATACACAGAGAAATTGCTATTTCTGACATACATAACCTTCTAAAAGAACTTCAGCACTTGCACACAGTCTTCAGACAGAATAACTAATCCAACCAATATAATGTGTGGTATAAATAAAAACTAGCTAGTGCTTGTGAGCTGAAGCTGGTAAGCAAGTTGAGAATAAGCAAAAGGTCGTGATTTGGTATAAATAAAAACTTCCCCTCTTACGCCAGCTCTTGCTTTCAACACACAGTTTTAGCTCCGTGAGCTTCACAAGGCCACTAAACAAACACACCGTTTTCATGTCTGGAGGGGATTTAAATATTTGCTGCATTTAAATATCCATATACTTAAGAGGTAGAACTGGAACTTAAAAATTCAATGCCACAACTGGGATTTGAACCACAGACCTTCCGCTTGCTGGGCGGACGCTCTAACCACTTAAATTTAATGCCATTCTGGCAGTTTGTCACAATAGCTCAGTGGTTAGAGCGTCCGCCCGGCAAGCGGAAGGTCTGTGGTTTAAATCCCAGTTGTGGCATTGAATTTTTAAGTTCCAGTTCTACCTCTTAAGCTTTGCCCACACACGGCTTGTGTGTTTAAAAACACCAACAGTAAGTTTGTTGGCATAAATAAATAATAATCCATATACTTACTCATGTTAAACCTGATAGAGATACTGATTTTAAAGAACAAAAATGTAGGTAGAGAATTTCTATTTAATTTGCCAAATAAGATTCGCCTGGCATTCCACCGGTAACGTTCATACACTTTCTAAATTCCATCAGTGATTTTCTTAATTTTATAGTATGTATCAACTGATATATGGAAGTAGATAATTTGTACTCGAGTGTTTGCACCGTTATACTGATATCCTTTACATCTATACATATGAACTATCAATAACTAATTCCAAAAGTGAGTCTGTGGGGACTAATTCCAAGATTATATGACTTTATCATAAATTAAAGCTACACCGGATGAAGAAGTTTCATTTCGTGGAAATTTAAATTTAGGGTCGGTTTTATATGAAAGTCTTCAGTAATAACCCAGTTTTGATTTGCACAATATTCTACTCTATGTATCGCTTTGATTACATTATCGTCAGTAATGAGAGCGGAACACTATTACCTCATTCACATTATGTTTAGCGTTATCGTACGCAGGCAAGATGACAACACCTTAGGATGTATTCAGACTGTTAAAAGGTCCCCTTCGTGTTTCATTTCCCTCTGGAAGCAATTGCTGCGAAAGCAAGTCTACATTTTCTCTTTAAATGTTATTATAATTGTTTATATCTGCATCCAAGTCCCTACATATTGTGTAATTTTTTAGTTCCTCAACCACTAAACGTATAGTAGAGGAATTATTGCATTCCGCCCAATAATTCGATATCGAGATTAAAGCAGAAATACAGCTTCTGAGCCTTTCTGAATGGAGAGCGAGAGAGCCCTAGGCGTGTGTGCCTGTATGTGTGTAAGTGTGAACATCAAAAGGCACTTATAAAAACCAAATTTCCTATTGAAGTTCAGTAATCTCCAAGAGTGCGGCTTTACGGAAACCCTCCATCCAAAACTAACTTTTACATGGATAAACATTCCTAATTTTTAATTTTCTCAAAAATGGCCACTGTACTCGTATTTTGATTAAAATGACATATGTTAAGATATTTACATGACAATTGAAATGTAGGTATACCTTTAATTTTGGGGGAATAGCCTGTGAAGTCCTTTTCATTCTGAATGACATTTGTATAACTGATAAACTGTAGGAGATAGACGAAGTCTTACTACACAAAAATGTGTATCTAATTAAAGCACACAGTTTACGTCAATTTCTTTTTTTTTTTTGGGGGGGGGGGGGCAGGGATAAATGAAACAGTAATTGGGATTGATCCGAACTTCTAACACATGGCGATTATCCTTTTATAAACTTAAACCCAGGTTCCCATAATTTGATGCCCTGCGTCTATTACAAGTGATATATTGAAAGATTACTTTTACTGGTGTTCTGTTGATCTGCTCTAGAACTGGGCAATTACAATTTATGGAACATCAAAATAGGCAACTCTAAGATTTCAAAAGTGTTATCTGAATTAAGGCTATGCCTGCTTTGTGAAAGAGTTTCATATAGGCTTATTTTATAGATATAATTCGACCTTGATTTGTATGAGCATTATGCTCTTCATACATGCTGCATGTTTGTATAAGCACGTTCGTATATGTTTTGATTCCAATGTCAGGTTTCTGGTAATGAAAGTGGATCACTATGACATCACTCGCATTCTAACCAGGCTTGATCATAACACCTCAGAAAAATGTCCTTGTATCATCGGAGCTGATATAGCAGCAAATATCTCAGAGTAGAGTTTATATTTTACAACACGTATTTCAGTCACCATGGTTGAAGAAAGCAGTGTATTTATGAGGCGCTTTATTCATCTATTAAAGGAAAATCAAGACATTCTATTAAAAGCACAGTTGTCAGAAAGTAAGCGCAAAAGTTTAGCAGTAGCTATGCTTGCTTTTATTTATACCACCCATTAACTAATCTTTCAATGGTCTCTGCCGTAAATGCCATTAATCCATTTGTTGCTACTGTATCTCAAAAAATTGCAATGAATACCGTCCAAATGTAGCATAAGAATGGTCTTCAATCCCCTGCCAAAAGCACCCCTTTGGCTGAGTTCATAAACTCCTTAGTTCTCTGCATTGCTGGAATTTACAAAATTCCTTTAGTGTGATAAAATATACTTTGGCCAGACTGAGAAGATTGCAGAAGGGTGAACAAAGAACAGCAATGCTGCATTAGGCTGTGCTACCTGAAAAAGTCTGTGGTGGCACAACATGCTTACGATACTAGTTACAAAATGAATTTTACATCCATGAATGCCAGAGAAAAATTCCACTAGATATTATGACAGAGTAATAAAAGTAGCTATATACATCAAAACTTCAACAAAGATGACAGACTTGAAATAAGCAAGAACTGTCTGCCAGAAATCAATAAGTACTTGTCCCACCCCAATCAACAGTCATTGGCCAGCACAACCATTAGCAGCACATGAGGCAGTCTCCTGGCCTCTAGCCAGTAGGGTATAAATATTGGGAGCCTGAGCAGCTTGCCTCCAGTTTCCCTGATGATGGCAACAGAGTGCCATCAAGCCAAAAGCTTGGAGAGTAGACCAACACTGACCTGAGAACAAATTAACAAGATAAGAACAAGAAAACAATAACCAATACCAGAAAAGCTTGAAATCTCTTGCTTCTGTGCCATTACTCCAACATATTCAAGATTTTTGTCCAGAAAAGACATTAGTTTGCTTTCTGATGCACATAAATCACAGTAGAAAACTGCAAATCCAAAATTCTGGATAATCCGAACATAAAATCTATAATTAGGGCTCGGAAGTTCATGCCCTAAAAACACTGAAATATGCATGCAAATATGCTCTTAAAAACTTGAAAATATGCCAAGAAATATGCACTATTTAATTAAAACGATTGATGTCCCTTTGCAGCAGACAAGACGAGTTAGTATAAATAATAAATAAAGTTATCTTATTCCTTAGAGGTTGAAGCAGAGGTGGTACCGTTGCTAGTATTGACTGCTAAATTGCAGTTCACAACCAACACTTTGAACAAATTTTCAACTGTAAAACATTGTCTGTTGTCTCGCAAAACACTTTTGTAACGTGAAAAACTTCTCTCCACGTCACAAGATGTTATCGGGGCATATTTAAATGATGTTAACTGCTTCACAGAGAGATTCAAGTCTCTTGGTGTGACAGATGGTTTTCTTTCGAGGATGTCTCGGATATCGCACACCTGTTTATAATCAAAATTTTTTGAAATTACATAATTCACTTTCTCTTTCACTTTTTGTCCCATGCTACAAGGAACCGAACTTAGGTCACAAATTGTGTTTTCAAAAACAGTAAGTGATTCATGCAAAGGAGATCCTACAGCTTCCAATGCCGTTATGGCTGATGGTAAGAAAGAAAAATGGGCAGATATGAAACTAACATCCTCTTTTAACCCAGTGCCTGATAGAATATTTTGCACAGTTTCTATTGATGAAGCATCTTTCGAGTCCAATGAATTAACAACCTCTTCGACTATTTCTATGTGCTCAGTATTATATAAAACTGCATCGATCCATGTTCCCCATCGAGTTAACACTGGTGCAGGAGGAAGTCGGATATTAGGCGCCTCTTGATCTAAACAACTTAACTCTTTTTGGAGATTTAACAAAAATTCTCTTTGTACTGGACACAAATCTATCTACCAACGGGGAAGAATCACGTATTGTCTCAGAAATGCGATGAAGAGCATGTGCCAAACAAGTTATATGAATTAAGTTAGGAAAAATACCTTTCAGAGTTAGTCCTGATTTTACCATATAAGGACCTGCATCAGTAACAAATAAAAGTAACCGGTCGTATTTGATTCCACATGGCCATAGTAATTTCAAAGTGTCCATCACAACTGGGTCACAGTTACATTTTTAGTGGCCGACAATTCGCACACATTAAGACAAGGTGTAGTCTTTTGTTCATTATTTAAAGCACCCACGATTATATGAGCAATAGAACGGCACTCAGAATCAGGGATTTCATCAACAGACAACCACACAAACTGATCCACTAATTAATTTTGTATATTTCACAATACGTTATTGTAACAATGCCCTACATAAGTCTTATGCAGTGTACTTTCTTCAGGCACATGCTGTCGAGTGTACTTGGCATGAAAGTTTTTAAATGTCGGCTTATTAATTTTGAATAAGGGGATAGCAGCTAAAATGCTTGACACAAGTCATAGGAAAATTCAGTAACCCTACTTCCTAAACACTCTACTAGCTGTTTTTGAACACGTTCTTTGTTTGCGAGTTTTCTGATTAAATCTCCTTAGATTTTGCTGTGTTTATGTGCTGAACTATTTGAAATCTTTTCTCACTCCCTACATCTTTCTCACACGCTCCAAAAAACAGTGCCCTATTATCTGTAGATATTAGATCACTCAAAAACTCTTTCTGTAAACTAATTAATTTAGTACTTGAAGTTGGTTTTATTTTCGACATTTGAAGAGCTTTTCAACATTTTATACGCCTTATTTAATTTGGTGGGAATCAGTTCACAACACTGTTACGTTTGAAGACAACACACAACTACGGGTGGGCAGGCAAGCGTTGCTATAATCGTGCTGCTCAAAACGTTGACCTGCACTTTATCCTTGCTACTATAAACCTCTCAGATAACGCACTGATTATTTTCTACGAACACACATATAATGAAAGGATGGAAACAGGGGATTCACTGCATGACAACATGTCTCAGCATTAGTTCTCGCCACCTCGTGAGTTGCATCATCATGTGCAATACTACCAATGTGAAAAATATTATACAGAGGAAAAAAAAAAAAAAATTTTAAAAAGTATAAAAATAATTGAAATATACAATATACTGGCTATAATAATGAAATCTTCGTGAGTTGTATCATCATGTGCAATATTACCAATATGAAAAATATTATCCAGATGGAAAACAATAATAAAAAAAAACATATAAATCATTAAAATATGCAATATAGGGGCTATAATATTGAAATAATATGCATTTATCAAAAATCAAGAAAATATGCAGTTATATGCACCATAAAATCATGTCCAAATAACTAAAAATTCCATAATTCGTGCACATAATGTAAAAGCGTACATTTTTAACCCCTATGAAAAAACATGCAAATGCATGAACTTCCTAGCCCTATCTATAATTTAAAGCTTTTCTTTTAATGTAAAGGAATGTAAATCCAGTAGCTGAATTTATATACTTTTTTGTTTTTGTTTTTCGGATAATCTGAACATTCCCAAACCCAAACAGACCACACTCCCAATTAGTCTGGATCAGGGTTGCCAATCTTTAAAAAGTAAAATTATCATACCAGGCACTCAAAATTATAGATTTGGATTCATAATTATCATACATCATAAAGCAAATGCTGCAACAATAAATATATCAGCATAATAGTATTGACGTTTATGGTATCCACTTACAAGATTGATAACCTCAATCAGTATTACAACTTTAGCATTTGTGTTTCTCGCACTATTGATCTGAAAGTTCATCATCTTTCTCAACTGTTGCAGCATTATACAAATTTGTTGTTGACGTAAACTTTAACATCTTCTCAGTGACATGCAGATTTTCGGACCCACCACATTCTTTCCTAAGCTGAGATGACAGAAGAAGTCCATTTACGTATCTAGCGCCAATCTATTTCTAATTTTGGGTTTTATTAAACCCAGTGTAGAAAAAGCTCTTTCACAAGAAGTGTTTCTGTGGGGCAACAAGATCACTGATAATGCAAACCCCATTCTTTGAAATCAGTATTTCCACCAAGGTGACATGTTTAACAGCACTCTAGAAACTGTCAGGTTCGGGCATGTTCTTTATTTCACACAGAATATCACTTATTCTGAGTTTTCTCCATTGGTCATAAATTTTCGGAACAGTGCCTTCTTCATTCAGATTGTTAGATCTGGGCGCATAGGCAATAAGAAAGAGGGTAGGAGGTTTAGTAGGATATGAAATGGTTGCCTTAGAGGAATGGAGACAGGCCATGAGGGCAAAAGTAGTGTCGCCATTTGTAATTTAATTTCGCTGGTGTGACAAACCAATGAAAATGATATTTTGCCAGTATCAAACTATCATACATTCAAATTATCGTATGCCCCCATAATTATCGTACAGGTTAGCAACCCTGGTCTGGATTAGCAGGGTGCTACTGTATTTAAATTAAAGATATTGTGGATCCCAACACTAATACCCATGGCCTTATGGTATCAACTACTTCAGTATATTGCAGTCCTATATCTCTCCCTTCTCCCTCCCTCCCTCTCTCTCTCTCTCTCTGCTGGTTTGATTCTACATCTTCCCTTCTCTGTCTGTGCTGGTTTGATTCTACATCTCCCTCCTCTCTCTCTCTCTGTACTGATTTGATTCATCTCCTCCTCCTTCTCTCTCTCTCTGCTGGTTTGATTTTACATCTCCCCTCCTCACTTTTGTGCTGTTGTGATTCTATCATGTGGTTTGTAGATAATCAAATTTATGGCATTTTCTTAGCCAGAACTGAAAAGCTAAAAATATTTCATTGCACTATATTATTGATACTGACATTTACCCCACTTGTACCAAGAATTAACATATAATTTAATCCTGTGTGTGCCAAGCTACATGCAACAAAAACATGGTGTAAATGATTGTCCTTCGGTTCAACTATATTTTGAATAGTGCCAAAAATAAAATTTTATTCATTCTTATTTATTTTCCAATGGCGAGAATTGATGTTCAAACCATCTTCTCTCCAGCTTCCAAGTACAAGCTAACAAGATCTTTAGTTTGTTGTGCAGTCAGATTTAAAGCTGGACAAACTAGAAGGTATTGTTTGTCCATGATTAGATCTGGATCATTGCACAAAACACATCTGTCTGATTGATATATGTGTATCCTGTGTAGACGGTGAGCCAGGCAGGCATGTCCTGACATGAGCCTAAATTTTGCTACTGCTTCCTTGTGGAGTTAATTTTTTTCCATGACTTCCCTTTGACAGCTGCAATGTTTTCTTTCAAGTTTTCCATATGCAATGCTTTCTTGATTTCTACTATCTTTCTGCAGAGGTTTGGAGTGAATCATTATTTGTGGTTTGGTACCCTTTTTGACCAGTTTATCTGCTATTTCATTGCCAATTATTCCAGTATGTGAAGGTATCTATTGGAAGGCAATTCATCTGTTCTGGTTGTTCAGCTGTTTTAGGAGTTTTCAGCACTCCAAGATGGTTTCATGCTTGATAGGAAGTTATGCTTATATTGCAGCCTTTGAATCTGCTAGAATAACTGCTTTTGAAAACAACTTTGTACAGAATAGGTTCTAGAGTGCTACTTCTATAGCTTTTATCTCTCCATAAAAGGCTGTGTTGTTTGTGCCCACTGTAACATATTGGCTGAACAAGTGAGAATAGATGCCTGCTCCAGCATTTTTCCTCTTTGTTTTGGAGTCATCTGTGAAGACCCTTGCCACCTTAGTTCTGGAAACTTTGTATTCAAACTTCTACAGTTAGTTGCTTGGCTACAGATGGATTTGTGCCACTTTTCTTTGTTATTTATTTTATTGACAGCGTTGCATTGTACAGTTGGTAATCTAGTGGGTTCATCCTTTGAGAGGTTTGTTCTGTTTTGGCATCCAATTTATGTTTATGGAAAAAATTACGAGTTTTATGGAAGAATGATGGTTGTGTGGTTAGGTTCTGCAGTGCTGTGCTTGAAGGTTGAATTGCTATCATTAGGGCAGCTAATTTTGTGTGCATGATGCAAAATTTCTATCTTATTTCAAATTGAGGGGTTGTCTGTGAACATCCTCATAGTTATAGTGTTAGTTGTTTTTACTGCCCCTGCAATTAATCTAAGCATTCAATTCTGAATTGTTTCTAGTTTATTCATTGTGGTGTCTAATGATTCTGCCCTGTAAGTTACTATTGGTTTCACATAGATTTTCTATATTTTGTAGAGTGTCCAATGAGCTTCCCCATTTCTTCCCACTAATCTCTTTAATGTGTTTTTGTTTACTTTTCCTCCAGTCTTGTGGACATCCTGTTCCCAGTAATTTATTGTCTAGATGGACTACTAAGTATTTTGTGCAATTGGATTTGGTTATGTGTGTATTGATTGCTGTGTTGAAGTATTCGCTTGTGTCTCTTAGCAACAACTATTGGCAAAATGTTTCTGGCATGCTGATATCCATATTGTTTGTTTTACACCAGTGGTGAAGGCGATTTATGGCACTCTCCATGATCTTTTGTAGTTGTTCTTTTGTGGTTTCTGGCTGAATTTTTTGCAGTTGTCCATATGACCAAGTCATCTGCAAATAGCGTACACTTCATGTGTTTATCGGTTTTGATTTCACATGGTAGGTCGTTGATATGAGCATTAAAGAGGTTGGTGCTTGAGACGGCCACTTGTGGCAGTCACATTTTAGTTTGGACAAAATTTGATTGATAGTTTTTGTACCTTGATGCTATCCACCTTTGTGTTATGAAAGCTTTGATCTAGTGTATCATACTGCCTGTTATTCCCATTTTTTGTTTCCATAAATGGTTGGTGCACCATCCTTGTCATAGGCTGCTTGAAAATCTACAAATACTGCTAGGACACTCTCCTTCCTGCTGCAAGCATCGTTAACATCCTGGGTGCAAATCACCAGCTGGTGGCTTATTGACAGTTTTGGTCTAAATTCTGCCTGCACTGAACTCAGAAAGTGTTGTGTTTCTATCAATTTAGCTGGCCATAACCATTCTTTTCATGATCTTGACTAGCACTGATGTTAGTGGTAATATCTAACTATTTATGTCTTCAGCTGGTTTATGGTGTTTTAGGATGGGTATGACTTTCTCCATTCTGTTGGCGTGTTGTACTGTTGTTGCCAAACATTGTTATAGAAATCTAGTAATCTTCTCTTCATTAAAGGGCCAAGATGTGTGACAAATTCTGGAAATGTTTTGTCCTGTCTGGCTTGTTTTCTTATTTATTTTTTAATTGCTTCTTCCAGATCCTTATTGAAAACCTTTCACTAAATGTCAAGTGGTTTGGCTTTATTAGTTAGTATACTTTTGATGACTTTGGTTTTCAGTGCTTTTTGGTTATTCTTAGAGTATTTGTTGAGTTTATGTTTGTTGGCATAGTGGTGCTTAAATTTCCTTGCAATTATTTTATCATCAGTGACAGGATTATTTCCTAGTTTTATTGGTTGTTTTTCTTTTGACTGACAATATTATTAACATTTTAAATTAAATTATTAACATTATATACTGATCTTCCTTTTCGGTGCACACTTATTTATTGTATCAGATGTAAAGCCTTGTGAATTATATCCAACAGCACCCCTCTCATTGTCATTTTTATTATTAAATCTGACCTTATATAAAAGTTTGTCATGTGACACAGAATAACTTTCATGTGTTTGAAATGAATACATAAAAAGGTTAATAAAAAAAAAAAAAAAAACAACAACAACAACAACAAAAAAAACAAAGTTTTTGTAGGTATATGGTATAGTTAAATGATTATTTAATTTATATTTTAGTACTTTCAAATTTAAATGTTATGGTTTCCATACAAATGATTTCGGCATATTGCCACAGAGTATTTTATTGTCGTTAGGACAATGTCGTCCTGTAGCTGTTTAGGGAGCTTATATTGTTGTCTCCATTGCACAAATGATTTTGATATTGTGCTCCTTGCTCCGAAGAATAGGCCTGTGACCACGATGTTGCTGATATTATACGAGGCACTGAAGAATGGTATTGTAGGCTCATATATTTTCTTCTTTTCACGATCCACTTCTGCTGGCTGGTCTAAGGATGTCTCAAACCTCACTGTGGGATCTAAGATCTCAGCTGTCCCTTTCTTCCTGTCGATAGCAATGACATCAATTCGATGGTTACTGCCACAGTCAGCCACACAGTGTACTTCTTCGTGGACTTCTAATCCTGTGCTTCGCAAAGCATTGGCAAGCAGAGTTCTTATGGTGTTGTGACGCTTTATACGCAGCAACTCTCCCTGAGGACAATTCCCGAGTACATGCGGTAAAGTTTCTATCTCACTGCAGTGTCTTGTACCCGTGGAGCGTCCCGGAAGTGAACATACTGGAAGAACCATAGCTGTCATCTTCAACATGTCACGCCATTCTGAGCTGGATAATCCATTACGTTTCAAAATCCAAGTGTTGGCAGCAGGAACTTCGCCAAAGAGTGCCACTCCTCTTCCTTTCTGAGGGTATGCACACCAGGCTTCAAACTCCTGGCATCTTAGTTTCTCCCTAAATTGTTTAACAGAGTTTGTGGAGGACTCCTCTGATATATGCAACTCTGTGAGGCATCGAGTTCTTATGGCTGCAAAGTTGCGAACAACGTTTACATGTTCATTGTCTAATTTTTCAAGTTTGGTGTTAATATTTAATTGTTGAAGATAAGCTTCCCAAGTTGCACGTATTATTGATAATAAACTTTGTACTGGTGTACAGCATACTGTTCGGGGTGTCATTTGGTAGTTGTAGGATTTCCTTTACAGCACTTTTGATCATTTTATCTGCTTTCTGGAGCCATACCTTTGGAATTTTCTCTATTGGAACTGACTGGAAAGGATAGATCAAAGTGGGCCCAATAAACTGATTTATAACTGTAAGGTTTTGACTAGGCTGGAGCAAGTGAGTAGAAGTAAGCTTTTCAATATTTAATTTTAATTTTTCTAGAACCTGTGTTTCATTAAATACTATTGTGTCTCTAAATGTTGCACCAAGGTATTTAATCTCTTCGTCCACCCCAATGCTCATAATTGATCCAGCAGTGGTAATCAGTTCCTCCTGTAGAAGCTTTCCGTTTTTAATTATAATAGCACTGGATTTCACAATGTTGACGTTCAGTCCAATTTCTTGAAGGTGATGGATAGCACTAGTCATAAGGGCAGATGCTGCTTGCTCGTCTTTTCCTATGATCACAAGATCGTCAGCAAAACATAGGGCTGTAAGTGATTCGGTGTCAGGAGTTAGCTGAAAGCCATATTTTCCTGAAACGTTTCTAACCGTCAACTCGTTCAGGATGTGGTTTATGCCCCAGTTGAAGAGCAGTGGTGATATGGGATCTCCCTGCATCACTCCTCGCTTAAAGTGGATTTTATCTGTATTTCCACCGTCGGTATGTATTTGAGTAGAATTTCCTGTCAGCATGTTAATTAGAAGTTTCTTGATTTGTTCAGGCAAAGCAGACTTTTCAATGGTAGCAGTGAGGTAAGCATGTCCAATACTATCAAAATACATCAAGAAACACAATAGATGCTGACGTTTTCTTACTTTTAGCTGTTCGCAGGATTCCATCAATAATATTGAGGTTAATGAAAGTGCCAGGCATCATGACGAACCCTCGTTGGTATTGATTTAGGTTAATGTATTCTCGCACTATTTTGTCTAACCATTTTGCAATTACCCTCCTCACTACAGAACATATAGTAATCGGTCTCCAGTTCTTTAAGTTGTTCAGGTCCCCACCTTTGTGTATTAATACAGTTCTTGCTCTCTGGAGAGCATCAGAAACTATACCCATCTTAAGCATTCTGTTAGCAATGTGAGTGATTACGTCAGCAGCAGCAGGGTGCCTAATTGCCTTTAGTAACACTGTCTGGACCAGGGCTTGTATCTATCTATAGCTATAGATTTTATAATTGAGAAAACAAGTTCTTGAGAAAATTCTATTGGACTGTTTACATCATCGCACGTAAAAGAATCATAACTGTCCCTTACATAGTTGTTAGGGGTTTCAAATACTTGCTCATAGAAACCCTCAATGTCGTCTTTTGCCATTGGTAATTTGTAGGGCTGATTTTGCTGTAGAATTTTTCTCACAGCTTTCCTTCTTTGATAAAAGTACTCAAATTGTATACATTCATATGTGTATTTTGCCTTTCTCCTTTCCCTGTCCCGTTTGGAAGACCTTTGTGGATTACTAGAGTTTTTGTATTGGCGATTGTTATTTTTTAACTTGCCATCCCTACGGGCTTTGTAGTATTTAGATGCAGGACTCTGTGGTCCAGGCAGGAGATCAATAGCACAGTGCAAAAATTCTAGGAAACCGTAAACGTTACTCTGAAACTCATTAGACATATCTTGTTTAAATATGTTAAACCAATTTTCATTTTCATAAGTTTTTGCATTGTTATTATGTGATTTAATTTGTGAATCAGGGGTAGTAAGGGGTAGTGATGCGCCTCCTATAGCCTCTCCTACCCAATTCCCATCCTCATCCTACCCGTGGTGCACCCTGCTTTTAACAGATGAGGCTCTGGGGACTGAATCACAGCGGTATAACTGTTTCATCTAAAATGGAGGAAATGTCATTTACATATGTGCTGGCCTATCACAGCACAACAGCATCCCTCAGAGGCACATGAGGGGAAGGTCGGTGGATCTAAATACCACCTATTTAGTCCTCCCAGCTAGGTCTGATGGACCCGTTGACCAACGATAGGTGTGGTCCCCCTTGCAAAATGGGGGGTTAAGTTGGGTGATGTAACTGCCACATTGTAAAACTGGTGCCTGTTAAGAAAACAGTTACATGAAAGCCACATACATGAATATGAGTCCTAAAGATAAACATTCCGGAGTTAAAACTGTCCCCCAATCGGATCTCCGGGTGGGGACATCTTTAGGCAAATTTCATCACAATTCCAATACTTTAAGAATTCTACAATGGAATGCAGGAGGCATGTCCCAGCTTAAAAAACAAGAGCTAATGAAAATCAAGGAAATATGTAAATCAGACACACCAAAAGAAATACAAAAACTTCTAGCTCTGGAAACAATCAATACTAGGTATCCCACAGAAGAATGGCTGCACATATATACTGATGGATCCTCCAAGGAAAACCTTACTGGAGCTGGAGTTACGTGTTCACATTTTTCCTTTTATCATTCTGTTGGCAGAGACACAACAAATTATGATGGAGAAATAGACGCTATACACATTGCTCTCCGACAATTATTAAATCTTCCCTTAAATAAATTTAACAAGGCAGTAATTCTTTCAGATTCTAAAGCTGCAATTCAGGGAATATGTTCAAATACTACAAAGAAGTCAACAAAAATTAGAGAATGCTACAAAATGTTAACACAACTCCAAAAAGTTAATAAGACTGTTCATCTCCAATGGATTCCAGCACACTGTGGAGTCATGGGAACGAAGCTGCAGACTCACTTGCAAAGAAAGGCACAACAATAAAACAAAAGTCTAAATTAAATTTCTCATATTCCTCAATAAAACGCTTGATCATTAAAAAATTTTCTCATTCATACCTACAAGAAATAGAAACAAATGCCAAAGATAAAAAATGGATTACACTACTTTCCAAGCCAGATATAATCCCCCAGAGACCAAGGAAAACAGCGGTTGCAGCCTTCCGACTATTGACAAATCACGACTGCTTGGCGAGTCATCTATACAGAATAGGTATCTCAGCCTCACCAATGTGTGTCCTGTGTAACGATCCAGCAGAAATGAACAAAGACCACTTGAAGACCTGTGAAGCATTAAGATCAGAAGAAACTACAGTTCAAAAGTATTGGAAAGCATGAATGCTAATGGCTTCATTGCCAGATGCAAGGCACTAGAAAACAACAACAATTTGTGAATCATCTGCATGTGCTCTGCTTTCTGAAGTTTCAGTGACATTTACAGCATCAGCTAATGTATCAGAGTGAATTTTGCTATTTAACAGGGACTCCCTGTATTCCTCTGGATGGGCTTTACTGATGTGGATTTTAAGCCCTTTATAAAGCTGGCCACAATGTGGACATTGTATTTGGGTTTGTCTCTTAACAGTTTCAGCAGCATTAGCCATGTACCATACACAACAGTAAACTAAAACTGCAAAACTGTCATTTTACTGAGCTAACCTCTTTATATAAACAAAAGGTAACCAAGCAGTTTTAGCCAGAATGAGATATGTATATTCTGACAAGAATATATGCGATAATTCTAAAAATCCTAAGTGTGGCTGGTGGTACTATATAAATGTAACACAGTGTCTTGGTCACCAAAATTAGTGCACAGCAAGCACTTAAATCACATACAAATTGTGAAATATAGCTGAGCAATCTTCTCTTTTCTTGCTGTTGATCATGGCCTACTATCTGCATATCCTATAGCATTTCTTCTCATGAGAGGGTATCAATCTTAATCTTTCAAAAAAGGCTGCTATTCTTACAAACTGCTAGATGGTGTCATTCATATCATAGGTTTCAAACTTACCCCTCCACAATCTTGTATAGTACTTAAAGATTACAAACTGGAACTAAGTAAGCTAGTTGAATTTGTTATAGAGGTATTACACCCAGGATATACAAGCTGCTAAGCTTATGTGACAATATAATTTCAAACACACTAGCACAGTACTGAGACATACCCAGTTGAAAGCTTAACATAATTGCAATATAGAGCAATGGTTTCAGATGCAACATACTTTGTGTAGCTTTTCATAAACAAGAATATCTGGGACATTTTTGAGAACTGTTGGGACTTAAGTTTATATCCATTGAGTGGGATGGCTCAGGCAGTAGCACCTATGGCCCACATTCGGGAGGTCATGGATTTGCTTCCTGTGGCAGACCTTGTTCCCTGGGTTTCTTGGGTGCTTCCCCAAGTTGCTATGCAAATGCTGGGAAGGATAATTACATTTCCTGAATTTCCTGTCCCTCCATTTCACCTCATTTCTCATTTCACTTCACCTTTCATTCTGATTGGCAATTTCTGGGTTAGCATTCATGGCAGGGAGTTTGCTCTCTGTAAAACTTCATCCTCTGGACTAGGGAGGTCTCCAGGAGACGTATAACCCGCAGGGAGAGGGGAGTCAATTGTATGAGATGTCACTGGGGAGTTTCAATCTATAGCAGTTTGGGACCTTTTGGTTGTCTCTCCTCAAGTCTGGTCCCCCCCTTAGTATCTTCTCACCTCAACACTCCCTACAGGGGGGTTCCCCATAAAGGGCATAGGCACAAAAGATCTGGTCGAGGTGTTAAGTCCCCCTTCTGAACTTTGTCATAGAATAGTAGAATCAAAACTGATTCCCAGGCTTTTAGAAAATTGATGTTTTTGCACTACTGACTTACCAAAGATGTTTGCCAACAAAATAAACATTAAATCTACCCAATCTACCCTTTCCCTTTTACAAAAATGAAAGCCAAGCCGGTTTTCTTTGTCTCAAAACATATTTTGTGGAGTTTATAAAGTTTGTCCCACTGCACTTCTTAACTGATGCATATACTAAGCATCCATAAGTACATGGCCTTCTGCATGGGTTATGGTTAGTGTCTACAGATAAGAAACATTAAGGATAACTATACTTACCAATGAAGGCATTTGGTATTGTTATTTTAAGCCACATCCTATCTCTGATTTCAAGGCCAGAGTCTGGACGTGCCATTGCTCTCACTATAGTGGGCATGTCCGTATTCACAGTAAGGTGTAGTTCTTCAAATTGCCCTATAACAAAAAAGGTAACCAATAACCACAGTTATCAATATTTCACATTTATTTCTGGTTACAAAAATATGAAAGACAAACAATATTACATGAACTATTGTGTATAATTTAGAACTCGTAATGAATGACCGGTGAAAAAAAGGCATTAATCAATTCTTATTTCACCCCATCAAATCATTTGTTAATTCCATTGATTTCAACAAACTCTGAAAGACTAATAATTACAATATCAAATAGCCATCAGTTCAAAATTGTGAAATTCTATTCTGACAACCTGATTTTGTAAGCGATTTATGTTTAGCATGTAGTATTACACTGGTAATGAGCATGCCTCATTAATAAACAGTAACTACTGTGTGTGTGAGTG
The DNA here is from genome assembly GCA_030765045.1 of Tenodera sinensis. NCBI lineage: Eukaryota > Metazoa > Arthropoda > Insecta > Mantodea > Mantidae > Tenodera > Tenodera sinensis. Next base: position 50,262,973 of record CM060964.1, read on the forward strand.
TGTGTGTGTGTGTGTATATATATATACGTGTTCATTTTCATTTGTTTCTTTATTTGTACTAAGCGCATTAACAGTGTTTATATGACTTGGAGCTAAGCTGGGTTCTGTTCTAGGCCACACAAATTAATAAATGACTGCTTTCTACAACTACTACAGATAGTTCATACATTGCTTTACAGCACTATGATTTACGAACTAGTTTGTGCTGCATACTTAATTTAATTTACTGACCAGAAACAGTTCTCAACTCTACTACACTAATAATGAGACTGTTTACAAAACATTTTTAATTACTACTATTTTTGCAATCTTCAACCATTTGTTCTAAATAAACTCTTACCTCCAGAGACCTTGGGGCTTTCTAACAAAATGTGGATTGGGTCCTCTTTATCCCTGCATGTAAGTCAAATTTCTTTTGACTTTTACAAATCAAAGCAATTGTTATACTTAATATTGCTCATATACTTACGCTCTGTCTCCGGAACACTTGATGTGATGGATGAGCTAGTAGAGGTAAGTGTTGTCACTGACGGTGGACGAACAGGAAATGTCTCACCTGAAAATATAATACAGAAATAATGCTGAAATAATACAATTTGTTCCTGTTAACAATATTTACGTTTTGTGTTCTATCTCAAAGCTGCTACAGTGACAGAATGATTACTTCAAGTAAAATGCATCTTTATGTGAAGTAGGTATGTATCTAAGTGCCAAATATATACGTCTATGCACATTTTATCTCAATTTAGTGAAGAAACTCTGTTATTTAATAAGTTTAATTGCGAAAAACTATACAAACATATAATTCAAAGTAAAATATGTAATTTTCATGAAAATATTTAATAGCCTTCTGCTATTAATAGTTTTAACAAATACCACGAGGTATTTCCATCTAGTAAATCTGAATGCAAAACTGTCTCAACATGCTCTTAGGACTTTGAATAGAATGGTGGACATGAATTTCCTATGTGCTTTCAAGCATACGTACCTCTGATTGCAGCAGTATGAGCTACCCAAGCCCCTGGATCAATTGGCCTTACAGGTTCTGTTCTAGGAATGGTGAAGTAACCCTTAGGATTTGGGTCCCAACACTTCGCCACCACTAATTTTATTGGGCTGTAAAGAGAGAATACTTAAAATGAACAAACACAGGAGTCATTAAATAAAAAAACCCACCAATGTTTCACAGTTTGAGAGGTAGAATCAGGACTGCAAAATTCAATGCCATAGTTGGGATCTGAACCACAGATCCTCAGCTTTACAGGTGGCTACTCTAATCACTGAGCTACAATGGCAACTTGCAGGTATAGCATTAAATTCTACAACTGATTCATATTTCACAGTGTTAATAAGACAACTTTTCTCACTAGTTCATTTTGGACACTGAATTTGAAATTTCATGATAAACACATCCCTAACAAATATTTAAAATGTTTAATTGTGTACTAGGGGAAATTACATACATATATACTGACTGATGATATTTCATAATGATAAACACATCCCTAACAAATATTTAAAATGTTTAATTGTGCACTAGGGGAAATTACATACATATATACTGACTGATATTTCATGATGATAAACACATCCCTAACAAATATTTAAAATGTTTAATTGTGCACTAGGGGAAATTACATACATATATACTGACTGATATTTCATGATGTTAAACACATCCCTAACAAATATTTAAAATGTTTAATTGTATACTAGGGGAAATTACATATATATATTGACTGAGTGTGCAAAAGCAGTTAAATAAAAAAATATTGAAAATGAGTTCTCCACAGCCTTTGACATAATTTTGTGTGCTCTACCCATGTGTCTAATCGGTTAATCATATCACTTATAACAGTCCAGTAACATGAGTGTGCAAAAGGAGGCATGTCATGAAGCCATCAATTGTGTGTGTGTGCAAAGAGTCTCTCACTTATGACTTAACCAATTTTGCACTGCTGGTTCAATGGTATAAAATAAGTTAAGTCAGTAACAGAGCTGACTTAACCTGGTGAGCATTCAAATTTAAATGATTTACCCAACTTGATACTACACCTATCTGATGACCAAGTATATATTTTCACTGCTCTAATATGAAGATTGAGTAATGCAAAACAATTAACTCTGGCTTGTCAACAATACACATGAAAGAATAAATTATTGCAACTCTGTATATCATTTCAGGGAGGAAAAAAACCATCTCCTGTCACTTTAACTACTTATAAGAAGAATATTTAAGTGGTATTCCTGGATATGTTGGTAAGAGGATGTGCGAAACTATTCATGAGCTTGAACTACAAAAACCCTAAGTGGTTCGCTGATGACCTAGAAGTTGAGCGCCCTTAAACCAAATCCAAATCCTAAGTGGTGTCATACCAGACATGTGATAGACTGAAGCTGAAGATAGAGATCTCTGAAGGTGAAAAATACTTGCGCTTGAGAGCTAGAAATACACCAAGAAAAGGTTGACTTGGCAAGTCACTCTTAAGAAATGATCCTACAAGGAAAGTCATAACATTCGACTTACAACAATGCTTGCCAACTCCAGTAGTCAGTAGCGCCATTGCCTTCTATAAAAGACAGCCATGTAGCTAAAACTTTATGTTCACTGCTGTGATGACAAGTAAGCATACCGTTTCATGTAGCACAAAACACAAGCATTAAGAAGGACTAATGAATAGGATCTTGCCTTTACAATTAATTTAAACAACTTCATCTAGATGTAAAACATAGCTTATGTATTCCAATTCCTGCCAAGGACAAAACAAAAACAGTCACATAGCCATAATGTGTATGGTTGCACTTCAGGAACACCCAATTCCCCAATCTTATGACAACTAATTTCTAATACTATATCATACACACATGGAGAGTGATGGAAATCATGTGATCATAGAAGAAAAGAAATGGAAGTATCGTGTTCCTACTCATCATCCTCACTACTGGATGCAACTTGTTGGTTTATCAGGAAAGAACAAGCCATTTGTGATCAGTGATATGTCTAAAGAGGACCTCTATGACTTCAGCACTGTTGGGAAAAGAACTTGTGCTATGAAACTTCTGCTATGAAAGGGCCCACCTTGGTAGCATGATGATTAGCGTGTCTGCCTCACGTTCAAGAGGTCACGAGTTCGAATCTCGCTTAGGGTAAGTTATTCGGGTAAGGTGTTTTCCCTACCCTGAGAAGACGAATGTCGGGTAACTTAAAGCTCCATGGACCTCGGGCTCATTTGAGTATCATTTCACCCATTTCATTTCATTTATTCGTCCGATATGACACAATGTTGGAGGACATTAAAAAAAAAAAAAAAAAAAAAAAAAAGCTATGAAAGGATGAAAGGTTGGCATAACTGGTCCAAATTCAGTAAACCTAGCAAAAGTAGGACTTGCTGGACCTACTTTAATTTATCTTGGCCACATTCTGTAAATTCTAGAGAATTGAAAACATCTGAAAGTGCTCTAAGTAGATTTCCAAATACTGATACCAATGACAATGCTGAGTGAAGAATGTGTTCTTACTGTTCATTATATTTTGGATGGTGAAAACAATTTCATGAAAATTTAAAGAAAGCATATGCCATTAAAGTCATAATAATAAAATGTCTGTTTCTTTACTTAGTGTTACGTTATATTTTGCCAAGTTCATTAAATTTAACAACCTTTTATAAAAGGCTAAAAAATATATTTACTATGCGATTATGTGTTATTTTCAAATACTACAGTGATAACGGGGTCGTCTCCTTAGTGCAGTGGTAGCACTTCTGCTTACCAGGCAAAAAACCAAGGTTCGATTCCTGGCACCAGCATGGGGGTTTTCCCCCACTGGGAGACTTGGCACAGAGTGTACTCAGTCTCGTTAGGTCCCTGAGGGGTCAACTGAAGAGCTACTTGATTGAAAAGTTGCAGTCCTGGATGTGTAGACTGCATAACTGCCAGTCCGCCTGCGGTGCCGTATGTAGTAAAAGCGGGAGTTAAACACTACAAAAAAAAAAAAAAAAAAAAAAAGCATAACCGGCCGGGAGGGACCGGTGCACTAATCACCAGTACGGCACCACACTCATGATGCCTGTGATTGTTAGAGGTGGAGGACACAGCGGCTAGGTAAGTGCTCTTGCGTCTTGGGCTCGTATTAATATTACCACAGTGATATGTCTTGTTTTGTTATCCTTGTCCTATTGTAGTCTGTCATTTTTCTTAAGTTCTGTTAAACGTGAATGCTATATAAATATGGTGTTATTTTATCCCCATGGGAACTACAAGAATTGATTACATGTTTAAAAATAAAATTTCATTGTATATTCTAGTGGCAAACAATAAATCCTCTACTGAAACTATTAACATAACATTTGTGTGGAAGTGGATATGTCAAAATGTACTGTGAAAAGTCATGTAAGTCACGTATCCACCGTCCAGATAATCCTTATATAAGGGATGAAGATTTACAGGAATTAAAACAACCTGACGTGTATATTTACAGTATTATACAACCAATATTTTTTTGCAAAATGTGTAGTTTTGGCACATAAGGGATTTGGGAAATTGATTTTAATCTTTGATTTAGTTTTTCTCATTATGAGGCTTTTTTACTTGAATGCTTTTGCACACTCAGTGGAGCTTTATGCTTAAGTCCCAATTTTATGAACTTTCACTTAATCATTTACCACCTCTTACTTTCGATTACTGAATTCTTAATTTTCAGTTAATGCCATTTAAATTTTAATTTGTCTGGCTTTAGTTATTAGTTTATTTAGTTATCTAAAACTTTAAAATCCATGAAATATTGTAGGATTAAATTAGGATTAGTAATGAAAAAATTGACATCACAAACATAAAAATTGATAAATAAATAAAATAATAAAATAAAACAAAATAGAACAAATTAAGGAAAGTTGTATGAGCATTTAATTTATTTGTAATAAAAATAGAACTGGATGTCTGGAGCTTAGGCTTTCGCATAAAATAATAATGTACACTATGAGAGATATAATCACAACTGAAAAATTCAGTGCCATTGTCGGGATTTGAACCATATGCTCTAACCACTGAGCTATCATAGCAACTTACCAGTATACACTAAATTCCCCAACTGATGTCGTACTAAAAAGTTGCCATGGTAGCTCAAAGATCTGTGGTTCAAATCCTGGCTATGAAATTGAATTTTTCAGTCCTGATTCTACCTCTCAAATATTGCCCATACACGGCTAGTGTGTTTAAAAACAACAGCAGTATGTTGGTTGGCATAAAAAATAACATGCACACTAATTTATATCTACTTATAGCATGGCGGAATAACCAACGGGGAAGAACTGATAGAGCTAGGTGGCAAAAGGTGTACTAAAATATTACCATAAAATCTAGCCCCTAGAAAAGTGAAATAATACTGGTTAACAGTACAAAAAGAAAAGGAAAATAGAGAAGAAATTGTTGGCCCAAACATAAAAATAGCATCAGATATTGGAATGAATGGTACACAAAATGTAATGCATAATGCTCATAGAATAAGGTGAAACCACTTGATATTGGAAAAAAGAAATACAGGAGACTGGATCAAATATAAATCACAATTTTTTTTTAATTTACTGAACAAGTGAAAACATTCAACAAATTTTCTATTTTGTCTCCTGATTTCAAAATATACATTTACAAACAAATTGGCCGTTATTTCATTCCTTCTCAGAGGAGAGAAAAGGGAAGAGTCCTCAGCCAGTTGCATACATACTCTACACCTGCATCCTTATCAAATCACGGTCACTACAGTGCCCCTTTAAGCAGTCAGAGGAAATGATACGTCACAGGGCTATATTTCTGCACTGTACAGTAGGTGTTGCAGGATTATATGGTGAATCTCTTCCAGCTTTCCATACATTAACATAGCTGCAAGTAGCCTTGCAGTGTCACTTAATAGCTTACTCAGCTCCTTTCATTCTCTAAATCTGTGGTCTTTTCAGAATATTTTGTCTTGGTGATAAAGTTTTGTTTATATAAATACTGGCTACCTTCAGCCTTTTTGCTCTCATACATTAGATATAAACCTACCAACACTCTTGTGAATCCTTTTTCCAATATGATAGGCTTCTACTATATCCCATTCCCTCATTCCATTTCAAACTTCTCCATATTTTATTCTCTCTTGGCTAGACAAATTCTCTCTTCTTTCTTCAATTCCAGAAAATGCCACATTGAAATGACATATGACATCAAACTTGTTAAGACTTCAAGTTAACTCAGACCATTCCATTTACTTAAGAAGGGGCTTATTCTTGAAAATATGTTTCTATATTAACTATACTTCCACTTATACCAGTTTTTCTCTCACTATAGGAGCTTCTTCCAAACATATCTTTCTTCTGAGTGCTAACTTAGCACTTAATTATGATAAGGATAGTACACACGAAACAGGCTAGAAATACTACTAACAAGAAAATATAATACTTAAAGCTGCAAGAACAAAGATGGTATACACACAAAATGATGGAACAGCAAATTAGTGTATAATGTACAGCTCCAAATATTGAATAAATACCATATTGTTACATGCAATGTAATAGGTGAACAAGTCCAATAAATTCATTTGTACTTATTTACATGCTTCCATTCATAAAAGTGATACGGTGAAAGGAAGCATATCAAAGATATTTAGGCTTCAAAAGCATACACTTAGAACTATTAAAAATGTTCACAAACATGTAGACATGGATTTAAAACATTAAATATATTAACCTTTCCATGCCTGTATATTTATGAATGTATAAAATATGTAATAACTAGACTTTGAACCAACATGGTATCAAATGTTGTAACGACCAAGAATGGAGTTAGGCAAGGAGACTCACTATCATACTGTTTGTTCAATATAGCTCTGGAGAAGGTTATTAGAGATTCAGGTATTAACACGAGGGGAACTATATTTTATAAATCGGTCCAAATCTTGGCATATACAGATGATATCGATATAATTGCAAGAACACCAAGAGCAATGAGAGAAGCTTTCACTAGCTTTGAAAGAGCAGCAAGAAAGATGAACCTGCAGATTAATGAAGGAAAAACTAAATACATGTCCGTAACCAAGAAAGAACACCCTAGTGGCTCCACACACATAGAAATTGGTTCATATAAGTTTGAGGTTGTGCGTGGCTTTACCTACCTTGGATCAGAAGTTAATTCCAAGAATAATGTTAGCTCTGAAATCCAAAAGCATATCCTGTCTGCTAACAGGTGTTATCATGGTCTCAGAAAGCATCTGAAGTCTAAGTTGTTCAGGAAAACTAAAGTCCTCATGTATAAAGTTTTAGTAAAGCCTATATTAACATATGGTACTGAGACCTGGGCACTTTCAAAATCAGATGAAAGACAACTTGGTATATTTGAAAGAAAGATCTTGAGGCAAATTGTTGGCCCAGTAGAGGAAAATGGTGAATGGAGAAGGAGATTTATAATCATGAATTGTATGATTTATATAATGAGCCAGACATTGTGAAATGCATAAAGATCAGAAGGTTGGAGTGAGCAGGATATGTGCTGCGTGCTAATGATGGAATGATAAAGAAGATATCAAACGCAATGCCAGAAGGAACCAAGAAACACGGAAGAACAAAGTTAAGGTGGGAAGATGGAGTGAGAGAAAATGTAAGGACAATTGGAATCAAGAATTGGAGGAGCTCAGCACTACACAGAAAAGAATGGGGGAAAACTACTTCAGAAGCCCAAGGCCCACAAACGTCTGTTCCGCCAATGATGATGATGATGATGATGATGATGATGATGATGATGATGATGATGATGATGGACTTTGAACCTTGATACAGCTATCGCAAAATGAGGTGGTTGCAAGTTGCCATCCACATGGGCAACACGTGACGTCATTGCACTGGGACAGTCACACCACAAAGCACAACTGGGGTCACTGCATACAGTGTATAGTGTCGCACGCACACACACACACAGATCATTCAATAATTAGTGGCAACACTTAAATTAACAACAAAGAAAACATTTTTGGAGCAGTCACATTATTGCAGTGCTTAGAAGTGATCTCCAACAACATGAAGGACTCAGCTCCACACATCAGGGAGCCGACGGATGCTATCCACAGTGTCTTGTTGTCCTAATATTTGAACATACTGCTCTACTGCTGCTACAATTGCCTGTCTGGTTCTAAAGTGAACTCCTCTAAGTGGTAATTTCATTTTCGCAAAAGGGTCAAAATCACATGGGCTCATATCTGGGAATATGGAGAAAGCTCCAGAACTTCCCAGTTCCATCTGTGAACTAAATTAACAACAGGGGCAGACGTGTGAGAGCGAGCACCATCATGTAACACAATGGGATGAAAATTCAGGAGATTTGGACGTTTACGATGCACAGCTGGTCATAAATGGTGTTTCATAAAGTGACTGTAACATACACCGTTAACACGATTTCCTTGAGGAACTGAATGAATGATAAGAACACCGTCAAAATCATAAGCAAGTTCAATACAAGCCCAACAATGATGTTCTTTCAGCAATGCTCTAACAGCATTCACATACACATCATCACTTACTGATTGAGGTCTGCCATTTTTGATGAACGTCTTCCCTTCCTCTATGAAATGCATTCACCCACCTAGCCACGATACCATATGGTAAAGTCTGTCTACCACAAGCTTCCAATAATTCTATATGGCATTGTCGAGCATTGATACCTCTTGCAACCTGAATTTTAATGAAGAATCTTTGTTTGTCTTTACTAAACATACTTAGAGCACTAAAGATAACAGCCTAAATTAAACTTACAAAAATGTCTCATTAAATAAAATTGTCTTCAAACTCACAGCTAACAAACATTAGATGCTCTTATTTTCTATTGTTATAGCTTACATGATTTACCGCTGATAGTGCCAAATGTGGGTGCTCTAACCATTAAGCTACTGTGGCAACCTGCCAGAATGACATTGAATTCTGGCAGGTTGTCACAGTAGCTTAATGGTTAGAGCACCCGCCTAGTAAGCGGAGGGTCTGTGGTTCAAATCCCAGCAGTGGTATTGAATTTTTAAGTTCCAGTTCTACCTCTCAAACATTGCCCACACATGGCTTGTGTGTTTAAAAACACAAACAGTAAGTTTGTTGGCATGAATAAATAATAATTACCATCTGAAGGTTAATTAATCCTGGGACATAAAGTACCTGCAATAGTAAGTCACCATTGGGGTAACTATCTCTGACGTGAGACTGCCTTTGTGGTTTACCAGGAGAAATGTGAACTGGTTTGAGAATTCCATGTCATTCTGGCAGGTTGTCACAGTAGCTTAATGGTTAGAGCACCCACCTAGTAAGCGGAGGGTCTGTGGTTCAAATCCCAGCAGTGGCATTGAATTTTTAAGTTCCAGTTCTACCTCTCAAACTTATGGCCTGCTTGTTCCAAGTGTCGAAAGTGCCAGTTCTCCACTGACTAATATCAACAATTCGAGAGCACAACACACGAAAAGGAAGGGATGTCTCAGAGAGTATCTCTCTGACACAATGATTATGACATCAGCGTTCAAGCATAAAGTTGTCATCGTTTTCGAGTTTGAGTCTCGTTTGCTTTTTTTTTTTTTTTTGTCAGTATAATTAATTACAATTCTTGCTAAAAAAAGAGTTGAAACGTGCTTAATAGGTTCATATGCTGCACTTCAGAATGGAAAGTAATTTGAAGAGTCAAAGAAAGAATAAAAGCATAAAAACATTGAAGACTTTACATCAGTTTTATAGGAACTGTTTGACACTGTAACCTGAATTTTGATGGCAAAATTGACAGCAGCGAAGGAACGATTGTTGTACCCTGTTGATTTCTAGTGTAACCCGAATAAGGAAACGATAGTAATGTTAATACTCTGTAGATGGAATAAAAAAAAGAAAGCAAAATTAGCAAGTGCATGATAGAAAACGAACCCACAACCTATGTGAGTACAGGCTTTGAAGTTACAAATTGAGCCACAAGAGCAAACAACAAAATGTCTCTGGAGTAGGCTTCATAATGCAAGAAGCTGTTCTTGGTTGTTCAGTGTCGCACTGTCAGGTGATTAATCTTGCGATTTGATAGATTTTTTGTAGCATTAAATCTTGAGAGCGCTGATAATGAGCTGTTGAAAATCAATATTTCTATACTTGAGCAGCAGTTTTAAAGACATTCTAAACCAATTTTTCATCAAGCTTTGCTTTAATACTGACTTTTCAGCATCTGATATTAATGTTTAACACCATAGAACTGTGATATGTTTAGTCACAGACCATACATTGCCTATCTCCAATTATTTATATCAGTCACATCTACAATTTCTCAAGTTATTTTCGATGTAGTTCATTAACACCTTGTATATATAATGTATAACAAAAAAGTATAAGTAGTTAGGAAGCAATAGATGAGAACATAATCAAATTGAATATACACTTCTTTAGAAGAAATATAACTGTTTTGGGAATATACAATCTTAGCGAGGATGAAAACACAGAAGAAAGAAGAATTTGTGATTAAACTAAATGGAATTTTTGCTGGAATTGGAAACTCAAGAGATATAATTATGACAGGTGATTTTAATGCTAGAATTGGGAAAAAGATGAATAATGCAAGAATATTGTAAATGATAATGGGCAAAGACTAATTGATCTATGTGAACAAAATTCATTAATAATCTTAAATGGTTTCTTCAAACACAAAGACATCCATACATTTACATGGCACCAGAATACTTTAAAATTAAAATTAGTAATAGAATTTCATAGGATATTATCATAAAAACAATCTTGAAAATCCAGGATGTAAGAGCATATAGAGGGATACTGTGTGGTAGTGATCACTATCTGGTTAATGCCAGGATCCTATTGCCTTAGAAGCTGTAATAAACAATATGATGAAGCCAAAACAGAAGTATCAAGTCTGAACAAACCAAGATATAACATAGATGACCTACAACCTGAAAGTACATCCTACTTGTATAAAAAGAAGGCTGGATGAAAAGCTAACAAATACAAATTTCAATACAGGTACCACAGAAGATTTATATAAATATATAATAAAAAATATTCAAGAAGCAGCTATGGAAGCACATGGTGAAAACAAAGGACAGTTAGCAACACAGATCTATACTTTTGGAATAAAGAAATTAAACAGATGGTAAAAAAGAAATAAGTGGTTAAGTACAAAAAATACAGGAAAAAATAGAATTCGAGAAACTACAAGCACAAATTAGAAAGAGAATTACAGGAGAAGAATAAGACTTGGGAGAAAAACTGTAACGCCATTCAGACATATGTAGTGGCCAAAAGAAGCAGTGAATCATGGGGAGTATTGAAAAACCTCAGGAAACATGAAAACAGAAGACACTGTATACAATTAATTTCAATGGATACATGGGAGGCATATTTTAAAGAACTCTTTAACAGAACAAAGATGACAATACTTAGGAGAAATTACAGAATACTCCAAAGAAAGTAAAGAAAAACCTTACATACATTTAGACTTTATAGATCTACAGATTGCCATCAGCTCATTGAAAAACAGAAACGCATGTGGACAAGATGGAATTGTAGCCGAACTTATAAAACACGGTGCACAAACTATTTGAATTACTGAGACAATTGTTTGAAAAATGCTTAAATGGAGAACCAGTGCCAAATGACTGGAAAATTGAACTTCAGTTACACATAAGAAAGGAAATATGAATGATTGTAAAAACTATTGCAGAATAATAGCAACCTGTATTTTCAGTTGCCTTTATGGGAAAATATTAAAAAATATGTTAGAACAAGAATATAAACTAATAGAAACAGAACAGATAGGATTTTGAGCTGGATGTTCAACCATTGACCACATTTTTAGTTTAAGACAATTTATTAAAAAAAGTATTGCTTTTGAAACACCTCTATATTTACTATTTGTCGACTTGGAAAAAGCATATGATAATGTTTTGTATTCAATGGTTTTTCTCCATGTACCCCAAAGATAATTTTTCCTTTCAGCCAATACCACTAAGTGCTAGCCCGAGAGTTATGCTTAATTCAATTTATACATAACCATATCTAAAATAGATATTTATAACTTATTTAAGACAATGTATCGGTGAAATTTGGTGAAAATTGCTGAAAATTTTGATTTTTACTTTTTGCATTTTTTATTACACTTATACTTTGTACTTTAATGGCACACTTTAGTTTTCTCAATATGAGCCATTTTTAAAGCTCCAGGAGGGTATTCAAATGTGCTAGTACTGATGAGCGTTTCTCCTCACTACAGCTTTGAAATACATTTTTCGTTTTTGCAGGCTCTGATTTTGGTCTATTGCAGGGAATCTTGATTCAGAAAGGTTGGCTGTGCTGAAATGAATTCAATATTTGAGGTAAAATGCCGCAAATCTGACATGTTTTGCCTCCAAACAGAGAAATGCAGTCAGTGTTCTGTAATTCTATAATCTTGCCAGGTTATTTCAGTGTTCCAGTTATATATTAGACATTGTTTAGGTATAAATATACACGCCTGAAGCCATTAACAGTGAAGTCAATTGATCCACAAATAACACAAATTAGAGAATCACACTTCACTATAATAAATTGAGTTACACTCAATATTTTCCACAACGATCGTTTTGACACCATTTACGTGTCATCATCAGGCGAACTCACCTTGTACAATAGCTACAAACAAACAGTTACAAGTTCGCAATGACGTCACAAGAAAAAGCCATAAAATTCACGTTAGAAATTGAAAACAACGGCTGTCTTCCATTCCTGGATTTGAAGATCTTAAGAAAGAATAATGAATTGAATTTTGGCATTCATAGAAAGTTGACACACACAGACAACTATATAAAAAAACAAAAGCTCTAACCCTCCTGCACATAAATTCACCGTTTTTAACAGTTTAATTTATAGGCTGGTAAATATACCCCTTAATAAGCAAGAATTTAATAGAGAATATGAACACATATTAACATGGCGTTAGTCAATGGTTTTAGTACAGAATTTATACATAAAAAGATAGCGAAATTTAAATATCAAAAGGCCATAAATTAAGCTTTCACTCTTAAAAAAATAAAAGATGACGGCAAATTTAAAAAGTGTACTTACCACCCTTGGGCTAATAAACGATTTAACAAAATTTTTAAAGAACATGGCATAATGTTGGCTCCTTAAAATAAATATAATATAAAAACTGTGCTAAATTTTTCTAAAAAGGACAAAATTCCAAATTGCAAGAAGCCTGGCATTTATCAATTAAACTGTTGAGACTGCGATAAGGTTTACGTTGGTAAGACAAAATGACATTTGGAAACTAGAAAAAAATAACATTTTAGAAACATTAAGTATAAACAGAAGTGTCAGGTGGCAGATCATCTTTGTCACTTGAACATGAAATAAACTCTGAGGTTAAATTATTAAAGCAATTAAGCGGGCTCATTGAATTGATGGTTTGGTAAAAAATATTCATTTTGAAAAATGGGACTGGGTTATGAATTTTGAAGTACCTTTTACTGATGTTACAAAATTCGTATTGAGAGAAGGGGAGGAATGACATCATCATAGGACGTCATGGTGGGTGACGTATACGTGACGTCACTGTGACATCATCGCAAACTTGTAACAGCTTGTCTGTAGCTATTGTATGAGGTGAGTTCGCTTGATGATGACATGTAATTGGTGTTGAAACCATCGTTGTGGAAAATATTGAGTGTAACTCAATTTATTATAGTGAAGTGTGAGTCTTTAATTACTTTGTGTTATTTGTGGATTGTTTAGGTGATTAATAGGTTTTAAGTTGTTTGTTAGTCTATAGTAGAGCCGTAACAAGCAGATATTCTATGAATTTTGTGTATAAATTAGTGAAAGAGCATAATGTAGAGGTTAGCTAAGAACAATAAATTTCTAAATTTTGCCAACAATGCCAAGGTGAAAGGAAAATTTTCATATTAAGAAACAACCAAGCAAGCTTAAAATTCTCTAAAAATGCTACTGAGGCCAAGAAGAAAGCAACAAAGAATCCCACATACAGTGCTGGGGAATTTTAAGTGGATTGGATTTAGGTAAAGAACAAAGACATACTGTTAAAACTTTTAAATTCATTTTTCTCAGTTGTTATTTTTTTTCAGCATTTTTCATTATTCAAAATGCTCCTTGGACCCTAGTTTGTAACTCCTAAGCTTGAAATTTTCAGGAGACCTTCAGAGATTAAGGTATTAAAATTTGCTGTGTACTAGTTAAAAAATATTAAATAATTCAGCTGAAATTAAATATTTTTCATAACTCATACTGAAAAAACTGAAAATATTGATAAATAGTATACAATTTTTTTTCAACTAATTAGATCCAAACAATTTTGGTATGACAATTTCTTTATATTTGTATACTGTACTCAAATTAAAAATGTAGGAGGGATGCAATAAACTGTAGGGTCCAAGGGCCATTTCATATGAGCATATCAAAAAGTGATTTATTATTAATAACTATATTAATAATTTAAAAGTGGTTTGACATATGACGTTGAAATTTTGTGTATACAATTTACTTTATGTTCTGAATGTGTGGAAAAAAATTCAAAGCAGTCAGAAGAAAACTGTGGAATTTTTCATTTTCACAGATACATAGCCTTAACACTCATAAAGGATTGAATTAAATTAAATTTTGCATATCCCCTAAGAAGTCTTTGCATACTCCAGGTTGAATATCATTGGTCTAAACTATTGAATCACTGGAAAATTATAAAATTATAAAATAAATAACACTATTATACAAGCAATACAAAAATTTATATGAATATTCCTATACAAAAATCAAAATGCAGAACAAGAGATCACAAGGATTTTATGTTACCAAAGGCTTAAAACAACGCTGCTCCATATAACCTACCTTATTTAAAATATACCTTCAAAATGCCTTAAAAATCTGGAAGAATAAATGCTCCCAAATGCATTTATTATTAACAGAAGAAACCATATATTCACTATTAGCATAATAGCAAAAGTGATGGAAAGAATGGTGTCAAACAGGTTAAATTGATTTCTAGAATCAAAAAATTTAATTTCCCCATGTCAAGCTGGATTTAGAGAGTTCCACTCTACAAATGAACAAGTCTTACTTCTCAGTCAAGAAATCAAAGATTCCAATAGAAAAGAAGATAATTTATCAGTTTTTATTGATTTCCAAAGTGCATATGATTCTATATGCAGAACAAAACTACTAAAGAAAGTAAAAAAAATAGGGATACAAGGTCCAATGTTTTCATGGCTATGTCATTTCCTAACACAATGCTTTATTGCAACCAGATATGGAAGAAACATATCTAAATACAAACAAGTACACCGTGGCTTACCACAAGGTGCAGTGCTCAGCACAACACTTTTTAATATATTTATTAATGATCTGCCACAACAAATACAAGAATCAAGTGTGAAGCGTGCACTATTTGCTGATGACTTAGTAATGTGAACTTCAAAACCAAAAAGCAAAAGTACAGAACTAGAAAAAACCATGCAACAATCCTTAACCAAATTACAAAGGTGGACCAAAGAAAATTTAATGACTGTTAATACAACAAAATCAAACTACCAAATCTTTTCACTAGGAAAAAAGTCACTAAAATTAAAACTAAATTTTGAGGGTCAACAATTACCAGAAACAAAGGAAGCAAAGTATTTAGGAGTTACATTTGATACTAAACTTACATGGACCAAAGAAATAGAAAATGTAATACGAGCAGAGAAGCACCTTTCACTGTTAAAACGTCTAACAGGAATGAAGTGGGGATGTTCCAGAGCAACTCTCAACACAACATACAATGTATATATAAAGCCATTATTTACTTACTGCAGCAAACACAAAAAAGATTAAAATCTTTCAAAACCAAAGTCTGAGATTAATTGCAGGTGCTATCAAAACCACACCAATAGCAGCTATGGAAATACTAACCAACCAATGCCCCATTGAATATGAAATAGAAAAAGCGGCTCTTAATCAACACGAAAAGTTGATCAGATTCCCACTCAATACATGGCACAAGAGAAATTTTACACATACACTAAAGACTCAGGAGAGCTTTCTTTCCAAAATTCAAGACATCAAGAAGAATGTATACCTTCCTAATTCAAAGGAAAACTTCATATCTAAAGTCAATCCGACACAAACATTAGACATCACATATTATTTACACCTGACAGAAGAAGTGAAGAAAAGTGATACTCCAACTAGTGCTCTAAAATTATTGGCATTAGAGACAATCCATACTCGATTTCCAGAACACGAATGGCTCCATATTTATACTGATGGATCATTGATATCAAACCAAGATGGATCAGGTGCTGGAGTCACATGTCACCTCTTTTCCTATTACAAATCTTTAAGTCATGGAACTACAAACTTTCATGGAGAAATTGAAGCAATTCGAATGGCCCTACAAAATCTTTTGTACAGAATTTCACATTTTCAGCAAGCAGTTATTCTCTCAGATTCCAGGGCAGCAATTATAGCAATTACTTCCAAGTTGTCACCAAAAAACCAAACAATTATAGAATGTTGGAAAATACTTACCCATCTAACAGCACTTCAAAAACACCTAGTCTTCCAATGGATACCAGCTCACTGTGGACTGAGTGGTAATGAGAAAGCTGATTTTCTTGCAAAAAAGGGTACTGGCAATGTGCAGAAATCAATAGTTAATCTACCATTTTATGCAGCTAAAAGATTAGTCAACTCTGAATTCAAAAAAATTATTGCAAAATATTACTATGAAAAATCAAAAAATAAAAGATGGGAACTACCAAACATTCAAACAGTAATTCCTGAGTATCCTCGAAAAACAGCAGTTGCAACCTCCAGGTTGATTACAGGACATGATTGTCTGGCAAAACATTTAAACAGAATTGGGATATATTCTTCACCACTCTGTCCTCTATGTGATCTGCAAGAGGAAATGGATCGAGACCACCTTCAAATATGCCCGGCCACTTCTAATGCCCCATCCATCAGTGAAAAATATTGGAGAGCAAGAGGATTAATGACTTCATTGTCAGAAATCCAGCATTAGCTAACAACAAATATATGACAATATGGATCTTAAAACACATCTCAGCAGTTTAAACAAGAATTTGTGGAACACTGAATGGTTAAAAAATCTGCCCCAACAAGCTTTCGGAAATCAGGACCTCAATTTTCAACAATAACCAAATCCATTTGAAGAACAGAAAGGACCAGATAATTTATACACGATTAAGAATTGGCCATTCAAAATTAACACACGAGCACCTCATAACCAAAAGTCAAGCTTCTATGTGTAAGTAACATTTACAACATATATTTGAATGCAAACATTTAGAACCTAACAGGTAGAAGTACAAGGTTCCTTCACAACAACAGGAGGCACTGAACGACTCTACAGCTGTTTTTAATACTATCAAATTTATACATGCCACTAAATTGTCATTGTGAATCTGGTAATAAGAAAATTGTGATCTTTCTGCTCATGACCTAAGTTGTTCATGTGACCTAAATTAAATAAATTAAAAAAAATAAACCTCATGGAAGAGTATAGAACATGAGGCTTAAACATTAACATAAACAAAACTAATTATATGGGAATAGGAACACATGCAAAAGATCTAAATTTAGAAAATGGTAAAGGAACAATTAAACATTGCAAGGATATACATATTTAGGGGCCAAAATAACAAAAGATGGAAACCATGAAGATGATATAAATGTCAGAATCAACGACAGAAGGTCAGCAATATCAAAGTTAAACAGTAATTTATGGTATAATAATATTACAATTAAAACAAATATATATATAAAATTCTATTATAAAAAGGTAATCACATGAAATCAAGAACATTAGATAAATTAAACTCTAAAGAAATGGATTTTTGGCAACAATCTGCAAGGATCTAAAGCAGAGACAAAACCAGAAACACAGTTGTGTTGGAAAAAATTAAAGTAAATGGTTCATTGGTACGAGAAATTAAAAGTGAACAATTAAGATGGTTTGGACAAGTGAAAAGGATGGATGAGGACAGACTGCCAAAGAAGATACATGAATGGGCTCCAGCGGGATGTAGGAAGAGGGGAAGACCCAAATTAACATGGGAACAAGGAATAAAACTAACAATGAAAGAAAGGAGATTAGAAGATGGACCCTGGGAAAACAGAGAAGAGCAGAGAAAAATTATAGTTCCTAAATGAGTGCCGGAAGATGTCAAAGACATTGTAAACCTGGAATAAACAAATTCTGAATCTGAATGAAATGAAAACTAATTAAATCAAAGAAAAATTTGAGTGTGAGGTTAAAATATTTCTATATTAATCACTATAGATTATACTTACCCTGGCTTTTGAACCACTTCTCTTAAGACACGCACAGCTTCATCATTTGACATGTTCTCAAAATTAATATCATTTACTTGAAGGATCATGTCTCCTGGTTCAATACGTCCATCCAGAGCCACAGCACCCCTTGAACAAATAAGACCCTTTGTTAATTTAGTTTTCTCCACATAATTTGTGCTATTAAAAGCAATGATTTAACTTGAGAAATTACCTAAATTTGTTGCACAAAAAGGCAAATATGTAAATTAATGTTTACTTAAGAATACTGGAAAAATGATACTACCATGTATAAGTATCACTTTGTCTTTGAGAAATACTTCTTCACAGAAATTAGTTTCAAATGGATGCAATGGTTTCATTACAATTCTGCTTAAATACATGCAAGCAAAAAGCATTTTATATTGCAATGTAAAATAACTGAGACATAGAATTGACATGGTGCCAACATACTAAACTATTTATCCAGATTTACAAGCAAGGATAATATCTGAGCCTGACAAACCACATTATTTTTTCTTTAAATTGTCATATTAAATAATTATTCCTTACATTTATATAGAGCATGTTTTATGATACTTGTATCACTGTCTTCATCTATTTTTGGTCTTATAGTCAACATCTTTGGACAACATAAGGCTGATACTACATGTCAATGGAATATTTGCTATAATACATTCTTGCAAGAGAAAGAGGCGAAACGCTTCTCTCTGAACTCATATGCATAAAACACTAACTGCTTACTTTGCAACATAAGTAACTTCTCCAACAGTTGATTGAATTACAGATGGTTTGGACATCAGAATAAAAGCAACCTGCTTATTATTCTTGTGTTGGTGCTATATTTAAGTCATTCATATCAATCACAATGGAAGAAAAATGCAAGGTACTTTTGGAAGTATTAAAGTAACATTCTATGTTGCTTTTGAAATCACAGTTAACAGATACCAGGATAAAAAAGCAAGGGCACTGAAAGAGGCAGCTAACAAAATTAAAAGCAAGCTTGGGACTGAAATACCTTAGGCTCAAATAATAAAAATATGCAGCCACTGCTTTGTGTGCATCATGCAAACACTGCATTATAGAACTGTTCATAACATATTAGCACACAGTGCACATAGCATGGCGGCTGGCCCGCTGTGGTGCATATGCCACTCAGGGCTATGATTAACACCACTAATATAAATGGTCCATTTCCCCAGAAACTGTTGAAGACACTAAATTAATTGTTAATATAATAACTGCAATACCTTACTGCTGTGTTTCTTTACTGCAAATAAAACGTTTGGTTACTTTTTAAAAAACTAATTACTGATAAAATGTAACCCAAGATTCTACACTTAAGAAAAAGGGTCCTATACCCCTGAATAAAAAATATTGTATAATTGCAGATTAATTAATTTAGGAGGTATGCATCTACATCTTGGGAAACTTTCAGTCTGATATCTTCACTTGTTTGCATGAATTTTCTAAGTTTAGCATTGACCAAACTTGGGAGGACATTTTTTTTAAATGAGCCAGATGCCCATAGAGCTTAGTTACCCAACATTCATCTTCTCAGGATTAGGGAAAATCTTAGAGGAAGAAACTTTATCTGGATAACTCGCCCTAACCAAGACTTGAACTCAGGACCTCTTGGATGTGAGGCAAACATGCTACAACCACACTACAGAGGCAGGCTTCTTTTGGGGTGGAGGGGGCAGGGGTGAAATGTAATGTGTGTATGACATACTACATCTGTTCCATTAGATATATGACAAACACAGTAAGAAGTTGTCTTCACAATTTTTAACCATTCACAGAACTTTTGGAAGCATTTCATCCCTAACAGTGAATGGTTTAATAAATAAACTGAATTATGAACCACAGAAAATCTATGCAAGTTTAATGTAAGACAGCAAAACTTGGTGTAAGAAACTATTTCTTTCTTTCCACTTGATATAATTAAGGGGCAAATTCATTGTTCTTGCTTGAGAGACACTCATACTCCATTTGCTTCTCACTCAAGTATGAGTGCCAATTCTTCCTCACTTTGATAACTAGAGAGGTTTACATGAGAACATATGATATTAGTGTGAAGTGAGTGGTGACTCACTGCCAGATCATTAAATAACCATGAATAACTTTGATAGGTTCATTATTTCTTTTCCGGAACCAGCATTAACTCTCAATCCTAGAGAGGGCTGTGAATTATGCACTTATCGCTTAAGTTGCTGGATTCACACTCTCTAACTGGGCTATGCTGTTCCATAGTTTTCACTTGTACATTAAAATTTTGGACTATCTTAGGATTTTTTCCACAGAAACACACATATGCTTAACAAAGTTGTAGAAAAGCTCAGCAATATTTGGAAATAAGAAGCAAGAATGTATCAGCATGTGAAAAATAAAATTCACTAAGGAAATATTGGTAAAATAATTCAATTTGTATGAATATAACATTAATGAATGTATATTTACTTAATATTTACAAAGAGAAACTATTAACAGCTGCTTTATGGTGTTCCCCAGTATGTTATTACTATTTCTTTAATATGTACCTAGTTCAATAATGTACATAAGGCTGAAATTGAGCACGTCAAGGAAAAGGAGAAACTATGACTGCATGTAAAAAAGTATTAATATAAATGAAAAAGATGGGAGTTCAAGATGTAAACATTAATGCAATCCTAGCTTTTGTGTGAAGCAAATTGCAAAAATACACTACAAGGGTACAAAGTAAACTTTTGGGGCCTGCAAGAAAAGGTGTAATGTCACTCTCTGTTGCTTTAAAAAGTATATATTTGTTCAAAATAATATTCCTAATTCTTAATGTTAAGTTTAAGTAGGTACCTAGTATATAAAGTAATTTTTCAAAATATACATTAAACAGATCCCAGCAAAGTACCTTCATTATTTAAGTGCGCTTGTACATAATTTTTAAAGCTTAGTCTCGGGTTACACTATTCAAAGTGCAACCTTCATGAACACATTACTAAACAGCGAATTAAAATTAAAACCAAATGAATAGATCAAGTAACTCTCCATATCGATAGGACAACTGGCAAAGTGTTTCTGTTTCAGTGGCATGGATTCGCTCACAATTTTCTTTAAACTTCAATTTGAAGCATGCTTTGTTTTCTGTGGTCACAACAGCTGAAGCACTTAACAACCTTGCTTCTGCCATTGTGCTCCTTAAAAGCCTTTTATTGATTTCAAAATGACTTTTAGCCAATATCACTGGCAACTTTATATAACAGAATCACTGCACAGGGATCAGGTACACTACTCAGTGGCGGCTGGCAATGAAGGGCTTTAGGACGGTGCCCTCCCAATAAATAAACATAAGAAAGAAAAGGTAATATTACATCAAAAGGACTAGTTCAAATATTCTTGACATCAGATGTCATGCCAAAATACATTTCTACACTTCCTGTTTCTATTTACCCACTGTTTCATTTAAAATGCTTTTACACTGCTAATACATGGAAGAGCACCAATGTTTTCCTTACTGATGCGATTTCGGACTGCACCTTGCCCGTCTAGTAATTTTCGCATCTTAGTGATACTGCAAGCGGTGAGGAGAAGTGCAGAGATGGTTTTAACTATAGGCGATGGGCATGGAGAAGGAACATAATCTGGGCAGCATCCAGGTGAAGGGGGGAAAATGCTTGTGAGCTGTCCACAGATTCTGTTTGATCAGAATCAAACAAACCAACATCACATGATCATTGCGAACAGTGCCGCCACTTGCATACCATGCATACTCCTTCCTCTTAAACTGAATTTTGTAATTTAAACTGATTGTAAATGAAATTTAGTTTTGAGTTAAATTAGTTTTAGCTGTACCATTTAAGGTATTACATACATAAGGTGTTACATACTCCCAATAAAACGATACCAAGAAACATTAATACTACATTTATGTTGGTAATTTTGCTAGCATGATATAATGAATATGTATTACATAATAATGCAAATCACTGTTTATGGAAGTGGTTGTAACAGTTAAACAAATGCAGTTTTAGCAGTGCTTTCGAGTGGTGTCGATTGGAAGTTAAGCAGCTCGGGCCGCCAAGACCAATACTGAATGTTTAACAAACTCAAAATCGGTGCAGGAGTAAAGGTGGTTATAGCAGAAAAGTTAATCCTTCAAGACACAAGTATGCAGACTAGCTTTGCGGATGCAAAATTAAAAATGCCTTTTTCTGTTATTCCTGTTTGGTAATGAAAGCTGATGTTCATGCATGGTCTTCAATAGGTGTGTAACACATTTGATCTACATACAGACTTAAAAGTAAATGTATGCTGCTTATTTATTTTGCAAAACAAAAAAAAAAAAAAGTTTTTATTACTCCTGGGGTTGTGTGCTGGTATTTAAATAGATACTGACTGAGACGGGGAGCATTGTACATACCTAATAATAATGTAATCATTTAATGATGGCGCAGTTCTACATCTAAGGCTTGTAGCTGGCACCGATTTTCCAGAATTTCGACCTTCAAGATTTCTTTTATGAGCCAGTAAACCTACCCTGTTGCGCTTAATCACAACTAAAATTCCTGGATCGAAGGTGCAACCTCGGATAATGAAAGCTAGCACTTAGCCAACTGTGCCACCAAGGGCGAAGAGAGCATAGAATGGTTTAAATTATTCAAGGAATCTGTGCTAATAAATGCTTATAACATGTACATAATATGACTGTTACTATAGTTTAAACTTCCTTTGCACGATGTAATTTGCTGCACATTTTTATTTCTGAATACTAAGCATGATACTTAAAAATATGGGTGCATTTAATGAACAGATAGAAGATCATGCATAACAATCTTTCACTTTATATGGTTCGCTTCCTTTTCACATATTTTCTGGTGAAATTCAAAATTAGCTGTCATGTACAGCGTGCTGATGTGAAAATAGCATTATGCCGCCATCCCAAATTTACAAGTCACAAGCAGCCACTGATACTTCTTGCTAAACAACTGTTATGAACAAACAGAAATACTAGAATTTCACTTAAGAACAGGACATTGGGCACATGTTCTTGGTACATCTCGCACATCTGTGATAGCAATAATTAATTTAACAACTAGAAATGTTGAATCTGAGCAATGACACAGAGCATTATTTACTGATAGTATTCCTGTTTTTCCACCTCAACAATATTGTTTCAAATGTCATCCAGTTGCATTTGCATCATACTCAGACAAGTGATAGTGGCAATGAGTTCATCTCTGCATTTTGTTTGAACTAAACCCACATTGTAATCATGCACAATTATGAATACATTTTCAAATAGTTTATCTACGTCAGTACTAGAAGCCTAGAAACCTGATAATCACCAGCACCCCTTACCCCTCACAATGCAAAGTTTGCATGACCTTTAGCTTTGCTGCTGTTAAACTTACACATAACTTCAAAATTCTAAATTAGTTAATTACACCAATGCTATTATAAATTAACACTTGCAGTTATTACTTATATGTTTGAATAATGTTACTATTGTGTTTAACATTGTTTCTGAACCTTTTCTGCAGTTATAAATCCTCAAAAGTTTCTTTGAGTTAATCTCAAGTCTACACCAGACTTCACTTGAAAAATACTCAAATCTTACTCAATTTTCAATCACTCCACATTCACTTTTCAGTTGAGTTCTTTTTCTGAATCTGATATTAGCATCTAAGTGAGATTTGAGTATACACAGTGATCCTCAAATAAGGTCTACAGATGTGCCTCATAGTCAACATCAGGTAGGAAAAACCCAAAGGCTGATAGTAAGATTTGAAACTTCAACTGCCGATACATGCTTTACCCCTGAGCCATCTTACATTGTTTCTTGAATTTATTCACAAAGACGGACAGCAAGGACATACTTGATATCAGTATGTGTAAACCATGCTGATAAATGAATTCATGATAGAACAATTCTTACTCTCGAGTGCATAAACATATTTTCTAATGTGTAGAAGGTATTCCCTAATTATTCTGAACCAGAAAAATAATATGCTTGTATTTTCATCAACCACTGAAATAAATAACTAAAGTACTGTGTAAATATGTAAAGTATTACATTCATTCATTTTTATATATCCTTTCAACTTCTACAAGATAATGAACATGTCATCAAGTTAAAAAATGCAAAGAAATAGAAAAACTGTACAATGCATATTTGGCCAACTATATTTCTAAAAATGTCTGTGCACATTAAGAAATTCTTAAAATTTGTTTTACAAATTTTATCTATCTCCAACTCCTTTTTAAACAGTGGAAGTTTATTATACATTTGTACAGCATTATATGCCTCTTCAACAGAAAGGCATCAAATGAATAGTATAATGTTGAACATTTTGGTTATCATGTGATAAGGAGAAATCTAGGCATAGAAAATTATCAGGTCACTAAGGTATATAAAATAGTGATTTAGTGCCATTTACTGTTCAATTGCAAAGATATGAATAAATGGAGGGGGGAATAAACTAAATAAATAAACAAAATAAAAATATTCTAATTTAATATTTAAAATAAAAACTCACCCCTTCATTATAGAACCTACATATATGCCTCCGTCACCACCCTTATTGCTCTGACCCACGATTGAGATGCCGAGAAAGTTTACTGTATCCATATTGAGTGTGACAGTAATGATGTTAAGGCTCATTGTAGAATCAGTTATTGAAGAGAAGGAAGAGGTTCGAGACATTGCCGGTGGAACACGGTGCCGACGTCTTCGCTGTGGACGCCTACGTCCTGAGAGATGCAGTCTAGACACACTGCTGTGGTCAGCTGTAACATAGTAAATTTCATAAAATGAGCATTTTCTTTATAAAAAAAAAAAAAAAAAAAAAAATAATAATAATAATAATAATAATAATAATAATAATAATAATAATAATAATAATAATAAATAAATAAATAAAAAAAAAAATAAAAAAAAAAGGAAAGAAAAGAAAACCCACACAGGACCAAATGAAAATTCACCACAGGAAGCATTAAGTTAGAAATAGACACAATTTTTCTCCTCACTCTTGGAGCTTTGTTTACAGCCTTAAATATCAAGAGCTGAAATGCTTAAATGCTTTGTTTTGGCAGACATCACAAAACTGTGTTCCATCATACCTGCCCCCTGTTCTGCACAACTTTAGCTCTGTGATGGCAACAAATTAAGTTGCAGTTCTGTCACATCTCAGCCTGTGAAGCCCTTTTCATTTGGGTATAAAAGGTAGATGTCTATAAAACACACAATTTTTTTCAAATAACTTTGTGACAACAGCCATATTCGAGATATCCATTGTGTCTGTTAGAAATTTCAATTCAATGAACTCAATTGAATTCCACTGATTTTGAATGAGACATAGTTGTACATATATAAAGCTAATATGTTACAATATATTTTGAGTGATACTGTTTGGAGTTTCTAACAAACCTTTAGTATCATAAAAGCTTTTACTTAGTTCTTAATTTAGGGCAGACTGAGTTACAAAAATGGTAACATTGCTCAATATTTCAGATTCTGGATTTTTGCAAAAAAAGAAATTAATACTGTGAAACATGATCCACATATTCAGAAATGTTGGTGCCCCTCCTCTGCTACAGCTGATTCAATACCCATAGATATAGAACTGAACCAAAATTGGTAGGGAGGTTTACGATATTGTGGACAAGTAATCTGCAATACCATGGAAAATATTACTTTTAGATTAGCCTCCCCATAATTTACAATCATGCCCTCTATCATTAGGAAATACCAAGTTACTGGGCAAACTGAAAAATATTGAACAATAGCTCTGATGCAAGAATATGGTATTTCAAACATTGAACTTTGACAAATAGGTTTAAGTCTGTACTATGAATACTAATCAGTCTCATTTCTTTGGGTGAAGCATGTAATGTATGTTATTGCCACTAACAAAGAGAGAGCAATGATATGCACACAGGTGTTTTTGGGCCAAATGGTAAGGTCTAAGTAAAATGTACAAGTAAGTGTTGAGCATATCTGCAAGTTGATTAATTGTGCAGTTTTTTGGAAAGTGCTCATGGATACACACACTCCATCTTTCACCTTATCAGTTTACTTTCTGTCAACCAATGACAAAGTTTTTGGACTCGCAATACTTCCATTTAGATGACGAAATCATATCAAGCATCCACAGATGACTGTATATTCTGGGAACTTAGTTCTATCAATGAGAGGTGAAACTGGTGTCATGATAAGGGGAACATCTTGTAAGACTTGTTTCTTATCCTAAAAGGTAACTTATTATACCTACAATATCGCTTTAATATATACCTTTTTTCTACATATTGAACATTTTGCACACAGATGAGCTTTCTTGATTCATTCTCATATCAAAATACAAATATGGTTTGCAGAAGTTTAAATTCATTAAGTAATAATACAATTATAACAAGGTGTTTTAAGTGCCTTCATCTGTGTAAATATTCATAGAAGGGATACACAAATGCATAGAATCTGACGATTGGCACTTAAGTGTAAAATATAGCATACAAAAAAATATAATATGTAGATATAAACCACAAAATAAAAAATATCTTGTAATGAAATGGTGATGAAGTATACTATGGGGTGACTTTGTTTCATTCCAATTATTGTTATAAAAGTTTTTAACAGGTTTGCCAGAAATATCATTTGTAACTTTTCAAGCTGACAATGTCAAAGGCCTGGGAGGACTTCATTAAATTTTCAAAACGAAATTCCTTAAATCTTCACAGTAATCTATTATATAACTGCTTAAAAAGAGAGAGAGTAAAGAAAAAGAGAAAAGAAATTCTTGTTTGGCTTGCAAATGGTACATTTAAAATGTCCAACTTCACGGGCAAGAGCAGGAAACCACGTAGAAGGGAATGGAATTGGATAGATGTATTTGGTTGTTAGGACATAGGAATTAAAGAAGATTTTGCATGAAGGAAAGAAGAGGAGATACATGAGTAAAAACCATCAAACAGTTCTTGCAGTTCAAGCTGCACAGAACTAAATAAGAAAGTAATGAATTTGGGTAGGTTAGAGAAAGCTATGTCAGTTATTATAATAAACGAAGGAGAACACTCTGAAATGGATGAGATCTGGTGTAACGTTTCCAAACAGATTTAAGGCCAGTAACCCTGTGGGAATGACACAGTAGTTTTCTAGTTACAAGAAGTTACATTTAGTTTACTCAAGAAAAGGAACTAACAAAATAAATACAAGTTGGTTTTGAGATTCAAGGAGAAACCCAAGTTACAGCAATAAATATACTATACAACAAAAAGAAACTGTCCCATGCAATGTGACTGGCTCGTAATCAATAATATGTAAGTGTGAAAACTAGTGGAATTAACTTAATTAAGTTAAGCTTAATTAAGCCTTAGTTTGCTCGTTGCACAGGAAAGCTATGTCACAAAAATGCCTGGTGTAGTCCCAAACAAAACATCAGATGGCAACACATCAAACAACCCATACTAAAAGCCTAATTAGTGCTTTAGTATTTGCTTGATTCTACTATGTGTGTGTCCATGCATTCATGGGTGTGTATTTCAACAGCTTAACTCAAGAGGAAAAAGTTTGATAAATACCACACTTGGTATTTAAATTCAGTATTTTTCAAAGAAGTAGCTCAAAGAAGTTCAAGGAAATCCCCCATGGCAAACTACCCTTTACATGGAACATGTTCCTAACTTTATGATTTTCTCAAAAATGATTATAGCAATTTTGATTACAATTCCATTTAAGATATTCACATGACAAATAAAGTATATCTTGAATTTTCTGAGAGTAACCTGAGAAGTCCACTTTATTTGTAGAACTTTTGTGTAACTGGTAAATGTTAAAAGAGAGAACGCACCACACGAAAAATATAGTTATCTTTAAGGCATACAATTTAGTTCAAATAACTTTCTTTGTAGTGTCAGCCATTTCCAAGATACCCATTAATATTGGTTTCAACTGTTCAATACTTTGTAATTTTGTTAACACACTGTCACTATTCATTTGTTTCTTGTGCTGTCATGGAAAGAATATAGAATATTAAAGCCATAGCAGCGAGCTACTTTCATACAATTGACTAATGATTCAGTTTCCTCTATCCCTCTTGTGCCTACAACAAAATGTGTAATGAAACTATATCTGCAATTATTTATCTCAATGTGAAGTAGGTAGAAAAATAAGCTTGCATGAGAACAGTTTGTAGAAGTTATGTAAAAATAAATGATAGTGGTAAAGAAAGTCCTATGAATGTAGCACATCAAATTTTTTAACAATGTTCCCTGAAGATAGAAAAGTGACAGTGACAGTATCATTAAACAACAAAATATTTATTTATTTTGATGCATTAGCACTTCTTGGGTTACCAGTTGTGTAATATCTAAAATTTTTTGAGCTTTCGGCCATACTAAACTCCATGGCCATCATTAGAAAATGAATGATTAACAAATAAATGGCCATCTCAACTCATGGTCTTCATTGGGAACTACATAAGAAATACATGGCTGTCTCAAAATCATGGACTTCTTTTAATTATTCCTGTCAAGCTGTGCTCAGTCGTCCCATTGCCATCCCATCAGTTGGTTCATAAAATGCTTCCTTGTATGTGAAGTATGCAGATTGAGCACATGTTCAAAGAGTTTAACTGTCCTTTGGAAATTGTACCGATAGTAGGTTCTGCATTTCATGGAGAGGAACTCCAGTGAAAAGTGAAACATCAAAGCTGACCAACAAGTCCGTCAGATCCACTTTCAAATTTTTGATGATTTTCACAATTTTGATGAGAACAATTGAAAAGTGTGTTTCAGGACAGAATTATTAGTAGAGATTTATGGCCTCTTCGGTCCGAAACTTTACCCCCTGCAATTTTTACCTCTGGGATAACTTAAAATATAAAGTGTATAAGACAAACCCACACACCCTGGAAGAATTAAAACAAAATATCTGCCAAGAAGTTTCCAGCATTTCTCAACATGAACTATGGCGAATGATGGATAATTTCCTAAGGGGTACCAAAAATTTATGTATTGACAATGATAGTTGCCAATTTCAGCATCTCTTTTCATCAAGTTGGTAAGTAAAGCCTTTAAAAGTAGCTTTAAAAATGTTATATGGTTTTATCCATGCCTTTCTATGATAGCAACCGATGGCAGTGAGTGCCAAGGATGCAGACAGGAAAAACACCATGCAGCCAGTTTTGAATTTTTTGATTCTCTCGGTATAATTCCAATGTGTTTGTATTCAAGTACAAGGGCATTGTAAATCCTTATTAATGTTTTAATAATTTACGAAATGCAATTAAAAGGTGTTTATGACCCCATATCCATCAGAACAAATTTGGCTTTTCTGTGGTAAAAGAATTATCAACATTGGTTGAGTGGTTCTCACATATTCACACTCAAATACTCTTAATAAATTAATATAGATAAAATTACATCATAAACACAATGTATATCCTGAATTTTTTGGGAAAATCTTTAAGTCCTCTTCATTCTGAATTGTATAGAATTTTGATTAATTCATCAACGTTCAACTTATTTTTTTTTTTTTTTTCTTTTTTCAAAAAGTGTAAAAAAATGTGTAATGTATTGTTCTGCATACAGTATGTCAACATTAGATTTCACTGGCCTTTTTATTCACCCAATGTCCCAAAATAACTCTGTCTATAAATAGACCGCTGGGCATTAACAGTATCAAAACATACCGTAATGACAAATACATTTCTGTGAAGTTCATGTGTTTTATGATTATACTTTATTTCTTAAAGCAATTACAGATCATTTAAAGCCAAACCACTATTTACTGAAACACTTGGAGTGGTAAAAGCTTTTTATCAACTGTGGTAAGGTTCAAAACATCTGTGGCAGAGTAATACATTGCACTCTTGCACAATCTCAAGTGGCGTGCAATCCTTCCAACTTGTTTTCATTTCTTCCCATTTTTCATTTGAAGCATGATTATTTTCTTGAATTTTTGTGTACTTGGAAGCACATTTTTTGTATCTCAGTCAGTTGCAAAGTTTTCTCCTTTTTGTTGACTTTTCAAACCTAGAGTCATTCCTTTTCTGTGTCACTCTTCAGAGGTAGTAAACTGTACCTCAAATGGGCCGGGAACATCATTCACATTTACTATTAATACCTGTAGTGCTCCATTTTTATCAGTCAGGTTATCTTGATGAAAAGAAAGAATCACTAACTGTATCACAATCATCATGAATTTTATTGAAAAGTTATTGTCACAATGTTCAGCGTAGTTCCTTTGAATATGATGTTATAATTACTACACGCCATATTTCTGAACGCAATCCAAAAATAATGAAAGGAAAGAATAACTAACGGGCTTACCTATTATCATTTACATTTTTTGAGTAAGTAAATCAGACACACCAAAAGAAATACAAAAACTTCTAGCTCTGGAAACAATCAATACTAGGTATCCCACAGAAGAATGGCTGCACATATATACTGATGGATCCTCCAAGGAAAACCTTACTGGAGCTGGAGTTACGTGTTCACATTTTTCCTTTTATCATTCTGTTGGCAGAGACACAACAAATTATGATGGAGAAATAGAGGCTATATACATTGCTCTCCGACAATTATTAAATCTTCCCTTAAATAAATTTAACAAGGCAGTCATTCTTTCAGATTCTAAAGCTGCAATTCAGGGAATATGTTCAAATACTACAAAGAAGTCAACAAAAATTAGAGAATGCTACAAAATGTTAACACAACTCCAAAAAGTTAATAAGACTGTTCAGCTACAATGGATTCCAGCACACTGTGGAGTCATGGGGAACGAAGCTGCAGACTCACTTGCAAAGAAAGGCACAACAATAAAACAAAATTCTAAATTCAATTTCTCATATTCCTCAATAAAACGCTTGATCATAAAAAATTTTTTGTCATTCATATCTACAAGAAATAGAAACAAATGCCAAAGATAAAAAATGGATTACACTACTTTCCAATCCAGATATAATCCCCCAGAGACCAAGGAAAACAGCTGTTGCAGCCTTCCGACTATTGACAAATCATGACTGTTTGGCAAGTCATCTCTACAGAATAGGTATCTTAGCCTCACCAATATGTGTCCTGTGTAACGATCCAGCAGAAATGAACGAAGACCACTTGAAGACCTGTGAAGCATTAAGATCAGAAGAAACTACAGTTCAAAAGTATTGGAAAGCACGAATGCTAATGGCTTCATTGCCAGATGCAAGGCACTAGAAAACAACAACAACAACAACATTTTTTGAGTGCAGAATTGCAAAACTATCCCCAAAAATAATAAGACCTGTGTACTTTAGGAATCCATGGACTTAATGTTATTCTCACTTCAAAGAACACAATATAGAATACTGTTGAACACCAGTTCACTGTTTTAAACAGAAAAACTGTAGAAGACAGACACACGTGGCAGATGTTTGAATACTATTACAGAAGTAACAATATCGTGAACTGTTACATCACACGCAGGTACCATGTGCTGACGTAAGATAACACTTGTGCCCAGCAGTCTATAAATAGATCGCTTGTTTTCAAGCTCATATTTTCAGCATTAGAATTGCTTACAGCGGTATGTTCTTTGTGAGATGCAATAATATGAACCTTCATTGATAGTTTATTGTATTACAGACAATTGGGAGGGAAATGTAACAAGGAAAAAATTAAGAATATGCTTTCACAGGCACTGCAGTCATTTGCACCTTACTAT
Organism: Tenodera sinensis; assembly: GCA_030765045.1. Classification (NCBI taxonomy): domain Eukaryota; kingdom Metazoa; phylum Arthropoda; class Insecta; order Mantodea; family Mantidae; genus Tenodera; species Tenodera sinensis. The sequence goes on from CM060964.1 coordinate 50,294,968, forward strand.
TGTAAATTAACTACTCAACATTCTAGTTTTTAAGAGAATAATGTGTTCACAAAATCAGATAACAGCAATGATGACATGGTCAAAATAACTCTTGAGAATTCATGTAAACTAAATAAAAAAATAATATCTATAGCGGTCTATAAATATGTATAAACAGACCACTGGGTATTAATGGGTTAACTGATAAACCATAAGAAATACATAAAAACAAAACAGTGCATAAAAAAGTATAGATTTCTTTAAAAGACAAGAATTTATTTCAAAACTGTTTTGTACGATATTTATTACTGGTTTGAATTTTTAATATTTGTAATTTTTTTAAAATACTGACACCATTTGTTTCTTGTGAAGTAATGGAAAGAGTATGGAACTTTAAGGCCAGCAAATAGGGATACATTTTTAATCATTTGTCCATCCCTTCAGTCTCCTGAATTCTCCCTGTGCATTAAATTTACACAAAGTAGATAGATACACTGTATAAGAATAGTTTATGGAAACTATATAAAAATACATGACAATGGTTAGAGAAAGTGGTGAAGGTAACACATGAGACTTAATAAATTTTCTTGATATGTTGATAATATGTTTGGTGTTTTAAAGTAAATGTACAATTGTGTGAATGTTCCTGTGACTAGAGGTCTACCTGGCTCAGGCTTATGCCTAGGTTGGACCACAGACTGGACTTAATCTGACAAGAGCTTGTCAAATGTTAAGCAGAGGGATCAAGGATGAAATTGTTGTTTTTTAACCCTTTTTAGGCTAGAAATTTAACTTAAGGTTTACAGGAAGCTCTCATTACTGGTAAAATTCCCCCAAGCTTCAGTGACGTCAGTTTAACAGTTCTTATAATTATCTTTTAATTGTAAGTTTTCTTTTTCCTCTTTTTTTTTTTTTCCAAATGTGTAAAATATAAGCTACAAGCCTCAAAAAGCTGTATGGCATCTCTGACATGCATAACATTTAAAAACAGAGCTATAATTTTTAATGTGTGAAAGATCTAAGAAAATACTAGAACAGTGGATTTGAAGAAAGTATTGATTTTTTTATTTTTCAACATTTTATTTTTAACTCTTTACCCAAAATGGATTATGTTGTATTTTTAATCATGCAAAAATGTCAGTCATCATGAGTCATATCCTAGAGCATTTAAACAGAAGTAAAAGTAGTAAACATTAATGCACAGCATTGTAGTACTCTATAGTTTGATCTACATATGGATCTAATGTGACAAATTATTATACAGTTTCATGGTTTCCAATGGAAATGTTTGGACTAATGTGCCCAAACCTTGGTTCAGAACAGGCTGCACAAAATGTTCTTGGCCTGTGGAGACATCTACCAGTTACTAAATTAACCACTTTATTTTAGGGCTGCCAGTAATAGATCTCAAAGCACGTTCCATACCCATTCTATACTTCAACTTGGACTTAAGCAAAGAGTGTTATGCCTAGCCTGAACTTAGTGATCCTTGAACTTACCAAAACAAATGTAGTAGTTGTTAAATTACCTAAAAGACATGACATTATACAAGGTTCATTTAAAACCTAACGGGCACACAGCATTTTGCCTATGCACCATTGGGTGTGCCACAGCTGGCTTTGTTCCTACATAAACTCTGCACGTACAGCATGTATAACATTTTTACCTTATAGAAGATGATGGAAATGTCATCCACCCTCGGCTAAACAAATATTATATCGGGAGAACACATTCTGATTTAAGTTGGGCCACTGTAATGTTTCCGATTTTCATTTCTAATATTTTGTTTTAGTTTTCCCAATGTATGACAATTTGTCTCGTAAAGTTTGTCTTCCAGGTTATCCCACAAGTAAAAATCACATGCTGTTACATCAGAGGAGCAAGAGGGCCATACACCAGCACTATTCACTCTATCTTCAAACACTTCCCTAATTTTATTCATGGACTCCTCTGCTGTATGGGCAGTAGCAGATTCTTGTAGAAACCACCCATATTTCTCTTCTTCTATCAGTTCACCATAAAATGGGGTCAAAATGTCATTTCAGTAACTCTCTGCATTTACAGTCTGCTTGTAGAATATTGGACCAATTATGTGTCTAGTGCTAACAGCATACCAAACTCCAACTCTCCGATCATAATGAGGGATTTCTTGAATGTGATGTGGATTTTCAGAGGCCCAGTACCGACTGTTATGAGTGTTGATATGACCATTTAGGAGGAACCATGCCTCGTCAGAAAAGAACAGAAGCTGTGGATAAATTAAACTGTCATTCATTGATGAAAGAAACCATTCACAATAAGCATTCATGATACTGTGTCACTTTGTTTTAAAGCATGGACACTTGTACACATAAAAGGTTTCAGTTTTAAGAATTTAATTGCTCTATGTGCAGAACTCAAAAATTCCTACCTGTTGTGCTAATTTTGGGATGGATTTGGGTGGTGAACGTTCAAAATATGTACCTATTTTATCAAACTTTTCCTCTGTTAAAACTGTACATTTACGCCTTCATTTTTTGTTTACCAAAGAACCCGTGGATTCAAATTTATACACTATCTCGTGAATTTAAATCTGGAAGGAGGCACTTCACCAGGGAACGTTTGAAAATATGCTGTGTGAGCACAGCTCAGTGATTCCAATTTATAATAACTTTTACACCCTAAAGATTAAAGGTAAGTGTTATACATGCTTTACACACAGAGTTTATGTAGGAGAAAAGCCAGCTGTGGCACACCCAATCATGCACAGGCAAAATGCCATGCACCCGTTAAGTTTTAAATGAAGAACCCTGTAGTTGATTCACCCTTCCATAAGCAAAGAAAAGGTAAACACTATTATCACAAAGCTCTGCAAAAGCTTCCACAATGTAAAACTAGTCAACACATACAGTGCATTCGTAGATTGGCTGGACTGTCCCATGGCAGCACCACAGCACCACACTGGGCGAGGACCGGTGCCCCCTTGCCAGTTACATGTAAACGACTGGGAAGTCATGGGTACAGAACACGAACTACTGTACTAAATTACACTCGGCTTACCTGCATCACAACAGATGTTGAAACTGATGACCTTCAATGCAAACACATTCCCTATATCCCCGTAAACAATTCTGGTTTACTTACGTAACTTCAGGTTAACTGATTGCATTTCTCTTGTGATGTTGTCCTTCAATTCTTGTAACATTTGCAAATTTGATGTATACATTTGATTCTTTAACATTCCCTAAATAAAAATTGCATGGAGATAGGTTAGGGGAACAAGGTGGCCACAATCCTCATGTAATTATTCTGTCACCATATGCATTTCATAATTCATGCAAGAATTTGCAGCAGTGTGCACTGTAGCTGAATCCTGCTAAAACCAGTCACACAACCTTTCATTTCTTGTTAGTTAAGGAAAAAATTATTTAAAATAGAATTTACATAAACATGTGAATCAACTGTTGGCTGTAAAATTTGAGACTGATAATTCTACACGCACTCACTACGCACTGTGTTTAGAGTAAAACTGTGTTCTCTTAGTGATAATTTGTCCATTAATAATGGTCGAGTACAATTTAGAATGCATTTTTGTGTATGATACACGTATGAAATACTCTTCTGCAAGAAGGTGTCATAGAGAAAACACCACGAAGAAATACAGGCAGTCAGTCAATGTGAAGTTTTGTGAGTAAATCAGAATTATTTTCAGGGATATAGCGAATGTGTTTGCATTGAATCAATTTCAATATCTGTTGTGATGCAGGTAAGCCTAATGTGAGTTAGTACAGTAGTTAGTGTTCCATATCCATGACTTGCCAGTAGTTTACATGTAACTGTGGCGGAGGGCACAACAGTCCTCCCCTGGTGTGGTGCCATCACAGCCTGGCCCAGTCGATCTATGAATGCACTGTATAAAGCAGACAATGGGCTCTATACTCGGCGTGGCCTGCATATTAACAACAAAGGTAAGAAAACACTTGCAGTGATTATTCTGAAGGCTTTTTTACAGCAGAAAGTAATGGAAAACCCAAACTAGTTGACAGGTGAATCTCTGATTCCCACTTAAGCTCTTGTCAAAGCCATAGCACTGATGGCTAGATGCAGTTGAATAACATTCCAGTAACAAACAATCCAACTAAAAACTTCTTAGAGTGCTCTATACTTTCACAAAACTCACAATGTATAAGAAACAAATTGAATGAATATGAATTATTAAAATATGACTTTCTCAGTCTCAATGTGTTGAGTATTCCTGAGCCCTGGCTCAGAGAAGAACTAAGCTGTTTTAACACACAAAATCACAAGTTAATCAGTAATTTTTATCACTCAGAATTTAAAAATGACACTGCTATCTTAGTAAATTCCAACTTAGATCGTAAGAGCCAAGCTCTGTCATTTATAAATCATATAAATTGTAAATAACACTTTGAATATTATGCTGTCAAATTACTATATTGTAATTACTATTATTTTAATACTATTGTTGTGTCCATACACAGAGCACCAACTGGTAATACTGCTGTATTCTTAAACTAATTAGATCTGTTATTAACTATAAAACATTCTAAAGGCCTACCCATAATATTAGTATGGAATTTTAACAACATATATTTTGTAAAAGACTCCAAACGGGGTAGTGAATACACAATAGCATCTCATCCTATGGTATCACAAACATAATGAACTCTGCCATGAGAACAACCTATCTTTCACATACATGTCTAGACAGTTTGCCTTAAACACTTACAAATTTCAATTCTGCAGCAAAGTAGTTGATACTGCTATATCAGACCATGACAGTTTCCTTCTTAAATTTAACTATGCAGACCAAAGTAGCACAGCTAAGAAAACTTACAAATATATCAACATTATAAGTGAATCAGACATTGACATGTTTAATGCAAAACTTAATAAAGAGACAGGGTCAGATGTTATGCCACAAAATAATGTCAACAATAAACTCAGTGCATTTTACATCACAGTAAACTACCATCCTGTTATATATTTCTCTCCACTACAATCCTCCTAGTCATCATTATCTGGGTGGAATTTACTCACTGCAGAATATTGAGTGAGGATGATTGCAGCAAAGAAACTACAGCTGCTTAGATGTTTTTTGAATAGGTATTTTTTTCTTTCTTTTTTCTTCTTATTTCAGGAATCATTTCACATCCTTCTTTGCTCTGTCAAATTTTGAATTTGAGGGTTTTACTTTCATGTTTGCCATTGTGTTATGATGTTCTATATACTGAGCCTTGTCTGTAGAAGTTACTTATGGTTGACTTGTTGGTTGAAATAATATTGCTTACCAGAAGACTAGAAACAGTGATATGTTTATCATTTAAGGTTAAATTGGTGTTAGTAACACTAATGGCACTGAAAGTTTTTAACCTGAGCTGTTAGAGATGTATCTCCATCACTGGAAATTATCCAACTGGCTAGATCTGCTTGTTGTAAATTAGTTGTATGTGGTGGCATATTGTGGTTGTGTTCTCTTTAATCCACATATGCATGTTTCTATGAATTATTTTGTTTGCTGCTTCATAAGTGAGTTTAGTGAATGAGTGGAATTTAAGGGCCCATCGACAACAAGGTCATTGGGGCTTAAGTGAGTTTAAAATTACATTTTGTTACTCGTGAAAATTCATAGTTTGGTTTAAAAATTCATACAATTTTGACTGATCTATACATACTATGTTTTCAAACTTGGTTAATACTAACAAAATATGTTTACTACTTTGGTACAACATATAAATTTCAGCAAAAAGGTTTCAAATACTCTTTAGTCTCCAGTTGGCCTTTGAGTTTACCAACTAGGATTCAAACAGCCAGATAGGCAATACTGACTTCACAATTTAGTTGCTATAAAATATTTCTTTTTTGAACATATGCTGGTTTAACCAAACCAGGTACCTGCTGCTCCTCAGTCATAGATGCCTGTAATCCTCCAATAGGGAAGTTAGAAATACACAACCCAGATGCATATCTGTATGTACTGCAATTAACCCGAGATTTAGCTATATTCCAGGGCAAGAAACCAAGTCACTCATTAAACTCTTGTAATGAGGTTGTTATGTGGTTATTCCACTGCAATGAGGCAAACTTGGCTCATCCTGCTGCAGATCCCAGTTCCTTTGCCATTTCTCACTCAGAATTTCTTTTTCCATTAGTAAGTTTCTTTAGTACTTTCAGGGTACTTTTCTTTTATGTTAGTGCACTTGTGTATGTGTTCAGGCATTTAGTTTGCTGATTACTATTTCCATAATTTTATTTTCATCTGTATCTTTGTGCTCTTCCACAAATTTAACCAAATTGCTTTCTGCCTTTCAGAGAAACATTTATGATATACCTCTTCTTGCATATTTTCCTTATCAGAGAAGTACTGTTTTCTAGCACAAACACACTTTAAATGATAACAATAGTGGTAGATTATCTCAAGCAGGAATGTTTGGAAGCCTTTTATTGGACTACTAATATGTTACATCTGTAATCTGTTATTAAAGTAAGAATAACCTTTAAGATCTGATAAAACAGAATAGCAATCCATAGCACTATTTTCTTGGAACCCAGATGGGTTACTTATATTGCTTGTCTTGTCTTTAGACAGGCAATGGCTACGTTCTTTATAAAAACGTGTTACCAGCAGAAAAATTTCCAGAAAGGAAAACTAAAATAGGATTTAATTTTAGTGAAGCAGGTAACAGCAGTGCAAGGTGCATAAACTCAGAAAAATTAGTTAACAAAACACACCTTTTCTTCTACAAAAACCTCAAAAGTTAAATGTGCATCCTCAGATCACAATCAAGACTGTTTTATTCTGCCCACATATCATGAGACTAGAAAGAAGCCTTCATGAATTACATAATGAATGACTTATTAGCTTGTTTTAGTGTATGTACTTTATTTTGACTCCGTAGCCTATAGTTTAATACTTCAACTGTTCACCAATAACTGCAGGATGCCAAAACATCTTTTGCCTGTTCTCGTGGTGATGCAAAGAAAGTCCTGCATGCATAGATGAATATCTATGTCCAATTTCTAGTACTGATCTGGAATTATCATGATGGCAGTGGAATTGAAATGAGGTTCATTCTACCTTAGAATATCCTTGAACTATTTGGTAAACAATGGCTCCTGATCATGAAAACCACACAAAAGTAACCATAAGAGGGGAAAGGGGAATAAGAGTCCTGAACACATGCCACCTCCTTATATTGCACTGTGTTTATCATGTCTTTGTAAACTGTGACAGAGCATGCAGTGCTGAAGTGCTACACCTTGGCCAAAATTTGGGGCTGTCACAGCAAAGAAAAATACATCTTTAATTTTAGTAATGCAATTTGCTGATAGTAGACAGACCAGCCTCCACCAAAGAAAACTCTGGCTGATTCAGAATGGTTTTGCCCATCCATAAGGGCAGATACAAAATTGTTTTCTGGTGGAGGAATCAAGAACATGAATACCCAAAACTAATAAGCCCAGCTTGACAGCTTCTTGAATATGTTTTGGGTTTAAAATCAGTTTACATTGTATTATTTTCTATAGTAGTGATATTGCTTTTCAGAAAGTAAGTAAATATTATTTACAAATGCTTTACTTATTTTTTGGGCTTCAATCAGAAACTTAACTTTGATATCTATTTTTCTTTAATAGAAGCTATGAAAAATGTACACATTTGTGTTAACATTCAAGGGTTAAAGCAAAATTATTTTCAAGCATTTTGACATAATTAATATATTTGGCAAATTTTACTTACTAAATTTGCCAATGTGAACTCCTTCCTTACTATCTCCACAAGTCTTTGAGTGACATTCATTCCAAACAAGAGCCAATCAGGTTAAAACTGATTTCGAGCAGTTGGAAAGCATGAGCATTACATAGTTTTAACACTCCTACTGCAGAATTGGCTGGCATCGTCCATAAAACATGACATATTTTGATGTGTTATTAGTGAAAGAGAAACAATCAGCACAGTCAGTATACTTTGTTGAATGTAATACATGGATGCCAATATATTGTAAAATTACAACTAATGAATATGTGTTATTAACACACTGTATCACTTAAAGCTTTATTCACAACAGTTCAAAAATTGTCTCCCTATATACATCTTAGGACTACAGAAATAACAGTACTTACTTGCATCCTCTGAAGTTGAGGATGAAAAACCAGTTTTTTAAACATGCCCTGAATAAGGTTTTAAACAAATATTGTGCTGTGTTAACCAATTCATCAATTTTAAATGATTGCAGTGTTTTCCACAAAAACAATAAACAGTATATTAATTCATCCTTAAAGGTAGCTGCACATGAATGAAAATATGAAGGGAAATTGGTGAAGGGATACTTACAATATAAACATCTTTTGTAAAATATATTCATCACAATTATATAAAAATTCTTTATTGTTTGGTATTATAAATGATTATGGATTTACATAAGAATAAGTTATCCATCAAGCACAAATCATTGGGTATTCATGAAAATAAATGTCCATCTACGTACCCGTTCCAAGTGTTTGTCTATCCACAGATAAGTTTGTGGCCCTTCCTGTAGTAGTTGTGATTCTGCTTGAGGCATCATCTTCAGATTCCAAGAAACTTGTTGTTTCCAAATCTGAACTGAGCATTGAACTAGATTCGTAGCCATGACCTGATCTGTGTTTTGAATGGCCATTGATTCGCAGTCCTGTAACAATAAAGAAGTTTAAGCATCTGAGTAGAATTTGCCTCATCGTTTTATCTCACAAGTTTCTTATACTGAACAAAACTCAGTTAAACTAGCCCTATTTATAAACTTTCATGTAAATAACACATCAACATGTTTTTTTCTTGCTTGAAAAGCACAATTTGTATGATCCTTAGTTCACTAAGACAGAGGAACAAATGTATTTATAATCAGGTAAATTAGCTCACTACTAAAGTATGATCTGAAGCTTTCCTGGTGACGAACATATTCAAGATGTTCTCGGGCTTTGAGCCAGGTGTTGTGATGAAGAGCCATTGACATTTCGGGAGTGTACATCTCTCCCATCATCAGGATGATTAATGACTAATAAGAGTGAAAGGACCAGTATATGTACTATCTGTTAGTATGGACCGAGCAGAAAACACCAAATCTAATGTGGAGGTGGTTCAACACTCCGTTGGAATCTGTGTTTTATGAGCCGGACTATCTCCACCTTCAAGGCTGGTTTCCAGGAGGGACTAAACTGCAATCCGGCATCCCGGTTCAGTGTGCTCTTCTCGGAGGAGATGGACAGAGCCTCCTTAGCCCACCGTTCCCAGAAACCGCTACACTTTGCCACAATGGCCGTTTCTTTGAAGTTAGCTCTGTGGTCTTTTTCAAAGCAGTGCTCTGCCAGCCCTGACTTGTCAGGCTGATTTAAACATATGGACTGTTCGTGCTCCTCAACTTTGGTGGAAATGGTCCTGCCGGTTTGCCCTATGTAAGGCGTTCTGCATTCACAGGGGATACGGTATAGGTATACCCCTGGTACATTAAGGTCCAGTTTATCTTTTACCGGTCTCACTAGGTGTTTGATCTTCAAAGGCGGTTTGTGGATGGTTCTGATATTGTGTTTGGCGAGAATTCTACTGATTCTGCCGGGTAGATCGCCAGTATATGGGATGCAGGCAGTGGCAGTTGGCTTGTCTAATGTTTGTTGCAATTGTGGTTTTCCTTTCATGGCCTTGGAAAACCACAATCACAACAAACATCAGACAAGCCGACCGCCACTGCTTGCATCTCATATACTGGCGATCTATCCGACAGAATCAATAGACTTCTCGCCAACACAATATCAGAACCATCCACAAACTGCCTTTGAAGGTCAAACAACTAGCAAGACCGGTAAAGGATAAACTGGACCTTAATGTACCAGGGGTATGCCATATACCATATCCCCTGTGAATGTGGGATGCTGTACATAGGGCAAACTGGCAGGACCATTTCCACCAAAGTCAAGGAGCACGAACGGTCCATACGCTTAATGCAGCCTGACAAGTCAGGGCTGGCGGAACACTGCTTTGAAAAAGACCACAGAGCTAACTTCAAAGAAACGACCATTGTGGCAAAATGTAGCGGTTTCTGAGAACGGTGGGTTAAGGAAGCCCTGTCCATCTCCTCCGAGAAGAGCACACTGAACCAGGATGCCGGATTGCAGTTTAGTCCCTCCTGGAAACCAGTCTTAAAGTCGGAGATCGACCGGCTCAGAAAACACAGATTCCAACAGGGCATTGAACCGCCTCCACATTAGACTTGGTGTTTTCTGCTTGGCCCATACTAGCAGAGAGTACATATACTGGTCATTTCACACTAATTAGTCATTTATCATCCTGATGATGGGAGAGATGTACACTCCAGAAACGTCAATGGCTCATCACTACACCTGGCTTGAAGCCCGAGAACATCTTGAATATAGCTGACTACTAGATTATTAATAAGGCATAATGGGCTACGAGAGGTATGGAGGAGAGGGAAAACTAACACTAAACGGTTTTGTAAAACTGCAAGAAAAACATTTGAGGACATAGAAATACAAAAACTCTTTAGTGTAACAGCAGATAAGAGTTCCTTGATTGTCTATGTTCAGATAAAATGATCATGGGAAAGAGAAACATATAGATGGAGTAAATAAGAGGAACAATGGGACATTGCATGCTGAAGAATTGGTGTTTGGAGATTAAAAGATTTTAAAAATTGTATACCCCAGGATCAATGTCTTTATGTGGTAATGAGGAGGATATTGGGCATATTGTACTTGAAAGTAAAGGGACAGTTATGTGAAGAAAAGCATTTATATCCAAAAAATGGTTTACAATTAGCAGAAAACTTGCCATGAGTTGGCTTGTTCTGGAAAGAGAATAAGACATTAGGTCAGTTTATGGATCAAATAAAAAACAAGTGGAATTGGGCAGTGAAAAGAGAGAACACAAATAGTTACAGTGGTGAGTAGACTGTAATATATACACAAGGGGGTGTCAAAAAATAACCGGAATTACTTTTTTGCATTTTAAAGTGCCCGCGCATGAGATGGGTGTTGGTAGTACCGGAGAGGTCTGACCTTGAGTGACGAAATGGCATACATGTCATTGGCCTGGAGGTGCTCAGTTGGAGGGTAGCAGGAGAAGTGTGAGGCCGTGTTTACTGTACTCAAAATGGATCTCAAGTTTCTGCAGTGCACATCAATTAGATTTTGCATTCTTCTTGACAAAACTGCATCACAAACATTGGAAATGTTGCAGCAAGCCTAATAAGAGCAAGCAATGGGGAAAACTCAAGTGTTTGAATGGTATAAACAATTTCGGGAGGGTACAAATGACCTTGAGGATGCTCCACGTCCTGGAAGGCCATCAACTTTGAAAACAGACATCAACGTCAACACAAGTGATGTCATGTTGCGATCATGTGTGGATAAGCAACGTACTGTTACTGCAGATTACTATTGTGACATACTGAAGGGGTCATTAAGGAGGAAAATTGCAACAAAACGACCAAATCTTGCTCAAACAGGATGGATCCTTCCATCAGGATAATGCCCCCACTCATCGTGCCATCAAGACTCAGGAAACAATCACTTAATTAGGCATTGAGGTGATGCCACATCCACCTTATTCACCGAACCTAGCCCTGTGTAACTTCCACCTATTTCCTGCAGTAAAAAAGCAGCTTCGGAGTCATCATTTTCAGAGTGATCGAGAGCTAAACAATAAAATTTCGGGTGTACTCAACAGACTGTCAAAAAGGGGCTTCTGGGAGTGTTTTGAACATTCGACTGAATGCTGGAATCATTGTATTGTATCCGAGGGAGAATATTTTGAAGGTGTGTAATGGAATTTGAATAAAGGTGAGCAGCATTTTCCAGTAAAAAAAAAAAAAAACAATTCCAGTTATTTTTTGACTCCCCTTCGTATGTATATATACAAAAAATGTATGTGTCTAAAATGTAATAGGATATGACAGGCAATGAGCCTGGGCTAAATTCATATCAAATGCAGGCGTAATTTGCTTGGCACAGATAAATAAATACATTAATGAGGCAGTTGATAAGTATAAGGGAGAGATATCTGTCAAAAACGGACAGAAGAAATTTGATTTTGTGTTGAGATCCACTAATGCTCTTGGTTTTTTGATGGATAAATTTCCTTAGATCACTAGTTATATTTCCATTTATTTTTCAGCTTTAAACACTAATAAGCAGGAACCACATTGAAACCTCTCAATATAATCCAGGATGACAAACTAAGCATATGAGTGATTTGTATACATTATCTTAACACATTTTGTGGGGAGATTGACACCAAGGCAATCAGCCAATTCATGTTTATTGCTAATTAGTATAACAAAACTACTATTACCATAATCAACACATGCCTTCATGACATCCAAACAACCTAAAGATACACAACATTACATAAACTACCATCCAAGTCTTAAATGAAATTTTGAATGAAAATGAATATTATACCAAAATAATTATTTGAAGTGCAATTCTCTTCACATTTAATATCTTAATATGTGTGTAACACATATGGAATGTATTAAAAGTATTAATTTAAGGCAATATATTACTGAAATTTGGCAAAAATTGCCAAAAATTTTGATGTTTACTTTTTACATTTTTTATTATGCTTATATTTTGTACTTTAATGGCACACTTTTATTTTCTCAATAATGCCCACTTTTAAAGCTCCAGGAGGGCTTTTAAATGTCCCAGTGTGGGTGTGCATTTCTCGCTCAACTTCATTGCTACAGCTTTCAAAAACAATTTTTGTTTTTACTGACTTCGATTTTAGTCTCTTGCAGGGAAGTTTGCTTCAGAGAGATTGTGAATTGGCTCCACTGAAATGAATTTGATATATCAAACTGGAATGCCACGAAATTGATGCGTGTTTTGCTTGTAAACAGAAAAGAGCTGTCAGTGTTCTGTAATCTTGCCAGGTTATTTCAGTGTTCCAGTTAAGCATTATTTAGGTATTTATTAGGTTTTAAGTTATTTGTTAGTTCATAGCAAAGCAGTAATAAGTAGATATTTTATGTCTCTGGTGTACAAATTAGCAAAAGCGCATATTGCAAAGGTTAGCTAAGAGCAATACATTTCTAAATTTTGTGAACAATGGGAAAAGGAAAGCTTTCATACTAAGAAACGACCAAACTTAAAATTCTCAAAAACTGCTACAGAGGCCAAGAAGAAAGCAGCACAGAGGCCCACATATGGTGCTGGGGAATTTTAATTTGATTGGAATTAAATTATTTTGTTGTTTAACGACGTTGTCAATTGCCAGGATCACATCAGCGTCACCGGTGTGCTGGAATTTTGTTCCGGGAGTTCTTTTACATGGTAGTAAATCTACTGACATGGAGCTGTCATTTTTAAGCACACTTAAAAACCATCGGTCTGGGCTGGATTTGAACCTGCAACCTTGGGATCAGTAGGCCAGTGTTTAAACAACTGAGCCACCCAGGCGACAGTTTGATTGGATTTAGGTAAAGTACAACAATATATTGTTAAACTTTAAAATTCAGTTTTCTCAATGCTTTTTTTCAGGATTTTCCACTATTCAAAATGCTCCTTAGACCCTAGTTTATAACTTACTAGTTTGAAATTTTCAGGAGAGCTTCAGAGATTAAGGTATTAAATATGTCATGCAATAGCAAAAAAAATATTAAATAGCTGAGCTGAAATTAAATATTTTTCATAACTCATATTGAAAAAATTGAAAATATCAATAAATCGTACATAAAAACATTTTTCCCTCTTAAATTAATTAAATTTAAGCAATGGCTGTATGCAATTTCTTTATATCTGTATACTGAGATCAAATTAAAAATTTAGGAGAGATACAATAAACTGTAGGGTCCAAGGTTAATTTCACATCAGCATAATAAAAAGGCTTCATTAATAAATATATTAATAATTTAAAAACGGTTTGACATAGGACATTGAAATTTTGTGTATACTATATATTTTGTTCTGAGTACGTGGAAAAAAATTCAAAGCAATCAGATGAAAACTGTGGAATTTTTAAATTTTCATAGATACATTGCCTTAACCCAATGATTGGTTTAAATTCAGAGAATCTTTCAACATTGTTAAATGTATCATATGCAGAGCTTTTAAAATGTAGACTTGTATTACTCCACAGCCCTTCAGCTGTACTAAATTATATGATCACCATCACAACATTGAGCACTGCATCTGCTTCTAATTATAGCTGTGATTCAGCCAGGTATGTTGCTGGTAATTTTGTACTGAAAGTTCTCATCCCAGTTACAGTTACATTAAGGCCTAATGTAGAGGAAACAAGCTGCATGTCCCAAGCAGGCTCTTTAAGGTTCAGGTCTGCATTGCGTTGGCTATACCATCCATTAACTCAGAAACACAGCTGCAATGTACAGACCATACATGCGCACAGTGTTAGCAACTATAATGGTGGTGCTGTGTGATCTGTAAGAATTTCTTTGAGAGACCAAGCATTGTTAGTGATCCATTATCAGTGAACAGCAGTTTTGCTCTTGCTTAATACTGATCCCTTCTGAGACCTTGGATTGAAAGAAGTGCTTGAAGAGTAACTGTAGGATACGTAAAATTCTCTGGGTCTTCTAAAACTCTTTCCCTCTCATTTGGTGGCCCAAAACAGAACTTGCTCTCACCTGCAAACAAAACATTGCTCTGCTAGCCCAGCCTTGGTGAAAATGGGCTAACTGAATTTGAGATGCATGGCATAACCTGATAAAAATAGGTTCTATTTCAGGTTTCCAGGTCTCTAAATTCACTTCATACAGTCTCCTCTCCTGTTCTTTCACTGATGTTAACATGTACTTGCTAAAAATGATTTCTACCTTCTATAGAGTGTGTGGAATGTGAAGAACTTGTGTTAAAATAAACTGAATATTGTTGCAACAAGAACCAGATCTTGGTGTAAATATCATTCTCTCTGAACTTCTGGACAGTATTGCATACATTAAAATGAAAAGTGCAATATATGATAGACTTCATTCATGTTGCACTAATGCAATAGCCCTTGATACATCTTCAACTGCATGATCACAATGAAATGTTGAAACTGACCAACACCTAGAGTCTGAATGGTCAAATTATAACGTGGACAACAGTCACAACAATAACACATCTCTTTGCAGTAATTGTAAAAAGCCACTCACCTCAAGTACAAAATTATTATAATGCAAGTTAAATTATGCTAAAATCTTTCTAATCCATTAACTAAACTTAAGGCATATTGGAAACTATACTGGTTTCATCGAAAGGATTGGTCCTTATGTAAACAGAAACACATGTACTAACATGAATCAAGTGTACATTCATTGGCTGATGCCGAATATTACAACATATATTGGCTACCAGGTAGTTCACTCAATACTAAAAAATACTACTGCATCTTCTCCGTATTACGTAAAAATGGTATGTTTAATGTGCTATTACAGTATGTAGAACTGCAGGAAAATGAATCTAAAGGAATTGCACTTAATTGTAAAATGAGTGAAGAGCATGCACAGACTGCCTTCTGCTGGTCAACTGTGGAAGCGGGAAGGTAAGACCAGGACCCTTTAGATTAACGGACCTGACCCTGGCATCCCAGTTGTACAAAAATGGCATCGGCTGGTGGGAGTGATTGCTGAGGTGTTTCCACACGCTGTTTTTCGTATTATTTTATGTCTTCGAGTTATTGTTTGTTATAATAATTGCTATGTAAGTTTGTCTTCATATTAACAAAGCGAGTGTTTGAAAACTTTTATTTGGGCAGTATAGGGAACGGGAATAAATCTAATAACGGCTGACTGTGCCGTGTGCTATCCACGTGTTCATGTTTATTGTGTTCCATCTAGGACTATGGCTACATTAGCCGTATAGTGTGGTTAATTTATCTGTTTGCAAGTACAATTTGTGTCACGATCACAGTGGTGAGAGGTTGTTGAAGAAAAACTGTTCCAGTAGTGTACGTTATTGTAGTCATACTCAACGTAACCTCAAACATCACAATGCCCCATAACTGTTGCATTCCCGAATGCAAAATAAAAATCAGAAACTTTCAGTTAAAACAAAAGGTAAATTACAACATAAAGCTTCTAAATTCAGTATTTAATTACTATAAATTGCAGCATTATGTGTGTTAGTTGCCGGTGTATATATAACATGGTGAATAGTGAAAGACAATAATTTCGAGTGAACTCAATTAATGGCATCTGCAACACCAACAGTTTGTTTCATGTAAGTAGTATGCTGCTTGTATTTATACATTATCTTTTGTCTTTGTAATTTAAATGTGTAGCTGTAGTTTAGAAGAAATGTGTTATGTTGCTGCATGTAAAACTAGACTATAGCAAAGTTTGGTAAATATTTACAAAATCGGCCGCTTGAGAAAACGAATGAAACATAGTGCAATTGATGCAGTTTTTATTGCTGATTACGGTCTTGTAAGTTTTATTGTGCGCTCAAGGTTCGTGTTTTATTTATGAGAAAATTTCGTGCGTGCGATGAAGTGGTTTTATTTCGCTTATGCGGCAGATATTTAACTAATAAATGTGTATAAACGACTGCAATATATGCTACAATGATTGATTAATGCATTTACGTTGAAATGATTGCATAAACACTGCCCAAATTGTAAATATTTCGATAACAGGACCCTGTCACCCCACTCATATACAACACTAACCTAACCTAACACAATGTTGCTTTACAATGCTGATTTAAGATTACGTATTTCATATATTTCATTTACAGTGCTGTTTTACGGTTATTTTTAATATTTCATCTGCTTTTGTGGATTCCCCCTGTAAAATAAAGTGTCATGAAGCGCTGAGTAATATGTTGTTGCAAACTGAGTAATCAAAAGTTTTCAGTAATAGTAAAAGCAAATTTCCACCCTAAAGCTTTTGAATTTAGTAGGTAGCTAATTATTCTAAATGGCAGCATTTGTATATCAGCCATCCAGTATAGTATGTTTTGTGTAGGTATATCACATTATGTACATTGTACAAGTGTGACAAACAGTGTAAACAATGATTAATAATCGAGTCAACTCAATGTCAACACTTCTCATTTAAGTAACATGCTGCTTGCAGTTTTGTCTATCTTCTTTGTAATTTGAGTGTGTAATGCAGTTACATAATGGCATGTAGACCTGTAGATTGCAGAATGATATTTAAGGTTATATATTTCATTGCCCATGGGTTATCGTTTAATATTAAATGTCATCCTTTTTTGTTTACTTGAGGTTATGTTTAACACAGTGTTTTTGTGTTTAACACAGCCCATATTCACAAAATAGGCATGTTATTACACAACATTTTTATTTTACTGCATTGAAATTGTAGCCTGTAGACGAGTTGTTTATAAGTAGTTCCCACCACATAGGCCGCCATCTTGAATCACAGTGTCAGGTCCGGTATTTAGGAGGTCCTGGTAAGACCGTTAGTGAACCATCATGGCCGAACAAGTGCAGTTTGTAAACATCACAGAGGGAAGCCTCTAACAAGTGGTGAAAAAGTTATATAATTTTGAATGTGTTTCACAAAGTATATGTGAAATATCCCACTCTGGCTATCAAGAATGTTGCTAACCTGACAGCAGGTTTACAGGTGTGTCTGCATTAATTAAAAGTTCTGTGCACAGTAAAAGGTTAAAAACGGTCAAGTTAACCAGCCTGGAAATTGGGAGGGAAGAGAAGTTCTGGGAAGTGGATTGTCTTCATGACATAATTGTTAACCATCTCATTCTCCACCCAGGAGAATCTGATAGCAGTACAGAGGAGGAAGATGAGGATGAAGTGAGAGAGGAGGAGCAGAACTCCAATCTGGATGGGGTAAAACCTCTTTCAGATTCAGATTAGGCATGTTAAAGTTTTATTTTTCTATAGTGGTTTTGTATTTATATTTATTATATATATTTTTAGTTCAGAGTGCTATATGCAATTGTTATCTAATCAGTAACATGTTTTAAACCACCATGGGAAGAGGTTGGTGGATCGAAGGCAGGCGATGATAGTTCCAGGCTCCATGTGGTTATCTCCCTTCGCAACACATGATTACGAAAGTAGTACCATTACTGCTCCAATCAGAGCATGCAAGCAGAGGGGTGCATGTTTGTGCATTGTTTGCATAAGGACCAATCCTTTCAAGAAACCAGCCAAGTCCACATTTTGTCAATATGAAAGAGTAATTATCAAAACATTGGGCTGTTACATATTGTGATACCGAATTGGATTTATTGAACACTAAAGGACATACTATATCTTGGCCTGCCCACAAAACTTGGGCCCAGGGCCTTATGTCATTGAACAGCCCTCTGAAGTTCTTTCTATATAATTTTGAAGTGTGCAGCTGTTTATTCTTTTACTAATGTTTCTAACTTTCTTAAATTTGTCCTTTTTTACTTTTGTTTTTTGAATCACTTTTCTAACCAAACTTCCTTTATACTTTCCATTTCCCTAAATTTTATTTATTATTTTTAAACTACCTATTTCATTCTTACCTCATTTTTCTTTCCTATGTTTCTTAACCATTTGCTAATAAATTCCTGCATCTCACTGATTCACCTTCTTATCCCTTTGTTTATCACTTCCACTTCCTTTCCCCACTTATCCCTTTTTTTATTAAGGAATATTCTACAATACAATAGGTTTCCTTCATCCCGAAACAATATTCTGTCTCCATAAGTCCCTGTCCATAGCATCTTCCCCCTTTAATCCTCTTCTCTCCATACTCCTTTTCACGCCATTCAAACCAGCATTCCCTAGGTTTCCGTTTTCTTCTTTTCCCTTCTACTTTCCAATTTAGAATTTTATTGGGTATTCGGGCCTCTGATATTCCAAGTACGTGTCCATATTATTTCAGTTGTCTTTCTTCTACAATTTCCAAATGTTTTTGTCAACTTACATAATTTCCCTTATTCTATTATTCCGAACTTTATATCTTTCCTGTATTTTCGTGCTGACCGTCTCCAAAAATCCATTTCTAATACCATTAATTTGTTTGCTTGTCTGCTAATGGTTCAAGTTTCAGCGCTGTATAATGTTGTACTTTGGAATAGTGCCTGATATATTAATTTTTTAGTTCTATGTAAAATATTTGTACTCCACTTAACTTGCACTTTTATAATTCCTTCTCCACTTTATCCCTAAAGTTTTGATTCCATTCCCCCTACCATCCCTCACTATGGTTAATTTCATCGTTCTTCCTTGTCACATGGCGTAGAGTATCATTTTCCTTGCTTATCTTTGGTTTCCTATATATCAACACATTTTTATTATCTGATACCCACTTTCTCGTAACAGATGTGCTTCTCTTTTCTGTTCCCTCTTCTTCAATCCCATTCTATCTACATGCATAACACCAGTAACCCTGTCTTGCCATTCCACTTCATCATACACCATATCTTCTTGTTTGCTCACTTTATTTCCACTATCTTTGAAATTGGCCCTTTGGAGTCACGCTATCTGCACTACTATCTTCACCTCATTTGATTTCTTCACCTGCTTCACCCCCTGCCTTTCCCTCATTTTCTCCACTCCATACACAAAATATGTGTCCTTTCTTCTTTCATCTAGTCACATGCTGCCTTCCCCACTTATGTCTCTCTTGCAGCTGTCCTTGAAGTAGTCTCTTTCTGACTTCAGCATTCCCTCAGAATCCAATTTGGCTGACTTAATAATTTTCTGTTTCATGTATGTGAAAAAAGAAAGGCACAACAATAAAACAAAAGTCTAAATTCAATTTCTCATATACCTCAATAAAACGCTTGATCATTAAAAAATTTTCTCATTCATACCTACAAGAAATAGAAACAAATGCCAAAGATAAAAAATGGATTACACTACTTTCCAACCCAGATATAATCCCCCAGAGACCAAGGAAAACAGAGGTTGCAGCCTTCCGGCTATTGACTAATCACGACTGCTTAGCAAGTCATCTCTACAGAATAGGTATCTCAGCTTCACCAATATGTGTCCTGTGTAACGATCCAGCAGAAATGAACGAAGACCACTTGAAGACCTGTGAAGCATTAAGATCAGAAGAAACTACAGTTCAAAAGTATTGGAAAGCACGAATGCTAATGGCTTCATTGCCAGATGCAAGGCACTAGAAGACAACATAATTTTCTGTTTTCTGTCTTGTTGCTCTTTGAATTTCCACTATGGTATCCGTTGGTTTATTCTTTTCCACTGTAATTTGGCCATCTGGCCAGTTTCAAATCTTGAATGCCTATTTCCCCTTGCTTTTTGCTGTCTTCTCTGGTTTATTAATTTCATTAGCTGTCTTCGCTCATATGATACGTCTTTGTTGATAGATGTTTGTTCCTTTTAGATTTTTTTTGTCTGTTTCAGTGTGTTGTAAGTCTTATGTGTACTTGTAAATTTTGCTAGAATGTTTATTCTTCCACTACTTCTTAATTTGAATGCTCCACGTATTTCGTTGTTACTTATAATATGTAGCTTTTCTCCAGAACTTGCTTTACCTCTTGTCTTGGATTGATTCCTGTCCTTTCTTCTATTCTTACTATCAAGTCATATTTCCTACTTCTCTACTCCCAGTTTTCTGTTTGTTCTTAACATGTTATAATTCTAAAGTAAGAACAAATTAGAAACTAAAAACTTCACTTATCTTAGTATTATTTGCTGACCCTGGGTTTCAAGCTGGACACAGCTTGAAACCCAGATAAGTGAAGTTTTTAGTTTATAATTTGTTCTTACTTTAGAATCTTGTTGCTTCACTGTTAATAGCTTCAATTTTTCCTTATTTATGTTATAATTCTTCCTTTATCATCTCTACATTTTTAAATATTTCCTCTTCCTTGAACACTGGTTTTAATTCTTTTATTTCCTTCTGTCTTCTCTTCCATTGCCACTATTTTTACTATTTCCCCTAGCTCAACTATTGCTTCATCTACAGTATCTGTATGGCCGCCATGTCCTTAGTGTCCTTTTTCCTCTTACTCTCAGGAGTGTTTCCGGCACATGTCTCAACTCTCTTGCTGCTTGCTCAGTATTTTTTTGATATTACAATGCCTACACAAGATGTGAAGCAAACTAAGCTTTGAAGTTGCAAAAATACAAAGAAATAGCTTTCCTTTTCACTTTCTTTTTCTCAGTTTAGTATACAAATGTGGATTTAAAGAGAAAATCTCATATTCTAATATTAGCATGGAATTTCAAAATCTTAAATGTACAGATAATGATGAATGAAAACCTGGATTTGCTGTACTATAAAATACAAAATCTTTAAAAAGGACATAGATCTAATTTTTGCTATGATGTTCAGCAACTTAGTAAGTTTATAAATACAACAGAGAACAAAATAAGTTAAGTATATAGGTACAATTGATATACCGTCTAAGTACTTTAATACCCGAGTAGTGTTTGTTTACAAACTTTCTCATTCTGGATTACGGAATGTATACATATATATTATTGTAATCCCACATCTAATACACATAGTTGTGATCCTCGCTAAACAAGCAGCCTAGGAGGAGAGGCTTGTCTTCAAAATTTATATTTTATTGGGTATTTAAGTATAATGCAAACTCATAAGTATGGCAGTTGCTGAAATTTGTTAAAGACCATAATCTTAAATTTGTACACATTTTCATTTCTGCCAAGATTTGCTAAAGGACACTTAAAAAGCTCAAAACAAAATCATAAATCATAAATGCACTCTTATAGTTACATTTCAGGTGCATTTGTTTTACAGCAAGTTATGCAATATCATTATAAATGCATTGGGAAATAATCCTAAGGCAGTATGTTTTTGAAGGCTAATTTGGTATTCTAAAGATTGCCGTTGTTTTTTTTTTGTTTTTTTTTTTTTTTTTTTTTGCTGCTAGCTTTCCACAAAAAGTATTCTTTAAGGTCTACAAATTTCAACCAACTTTTAAATGCATTAAACTCTCAAACAGATGTTGAAGCCTGTATACTTAAGATACCTTAAAGTTATTAATTTTTGAGAGCGTCTTCACAAAAACTGCAACTAATTTTGTGATTGTATCAGACGTGAAATGTGTTGACATATGTAAAACTTCCACTCCTGATGCACAATTTGTTTCATATTGTATATATGGACAAAGCAAAACTAACATGTGCTCTGCAATAATGAACACTTCTAAAAAATGAAAAAAATAAGATAATGAAAAATAGTTTTAATATCACAGTTATTAAAGGAAAACAGAAAGAAGAAACAAAAAAGAAAGAGAGAAAGATTGTTTAACAGGTAAAGTATAACAAACTCATTGTACCCATAAACCTAAGCACACGGATTATAGCAGTGAGTCAAATAATTACATAAGTAATTTAAAACACTCAAAACCTTCATGCTTGCACCTGTGTCCAAATCTGAAATTCAATAGTAATCTAAGATATGGTTGAAAATAAATAGCAGATAGACAAGGAATTAATAGTGCACATTTGATCTATTCTAAAGGGAAAGATGACAATTTATATTTGTATTTTCTAATCTCGAAGCAATATAATTGAATTTCTTTCCCCTGTGTAATATTAGGGCATTAAAAGCAGCTGCTTGGCAAAATTTAATTTCCTTTTCTCTAATTTGAGAGTTATTAACTTTTGAAGTGTACAGCGAAGAATAATTTAAAGCAAACAAAATGTTAAAATATAAAAACATAGAAAAATAAAAAACTGATACATCAAATTTTATGTCAGTTCTGTCCAGTGTTGCCAACCATAGCATAATTATGCTACACGTACCATGATGTTATTCTTGGTGGCATATAGTATATCACTTCCAACATGCTATGCAAAAGTAATATAATTTTGTGAGTTAGTTTAATTTGAATATTCCATTACCTATTCAAAAACGGAAAATGCTACTGCAAAAATTTTGAGGTGGCCAAAACTGACTGTTGGCTATTGATCTTACTTGCAAGCAGCAATTATTAATTTGTCTGTCTGTCTGTCTGTATCTCTCTCTCTCTCTCTCTCTCTCTCTCCTTTACAGGGAAGAAAATGCAAATAGAAGGAGCACTGATATTGGATATTCTTTTCCACACAATATATTTTACTGACTGTAGTTGCAGCCTGTTGCAATGTTTACTCGCCTAAAGATAAGAGCCTCTTGCAGTTACCAGTACGCATTTTGTCCATAACTCCACAGAATAGGGAAACAATAAATAGCTATTCTAAGATATTTGCCAGCCAGTTATAAAAGCTATGCTGATCTAAAGCAAAGAAATTTTTTCAAATTGTAATACAGTTGAACCTACTTTATATGTAACCCAGCTCTAATTAATTTGTATTTATATGTAATTTTTGCAGGACCTGGAAAAATGTGCTTTAGATAGTTTATTTTTAGTTTCTTTGTAGTCCTTGTATTCTTGTTTTCTATTTAGTCAAACTTGTGTAAATAACATGTAGATACTGTAACTGGAGCTTTGCTCTGTTATAGCACAAATGAATGAATGAATAAATGAATAAATAAATATATAAATAAATAAGTAAATAAATAAATAAAGTGGTAATAGAACCTTATTTATAAGTAATGCATTTATACGTAATTCACTGTTATACATATTAAATTTCAGTGAAATATAACAGCTATCTTAAAAGATGAGAAGTAAAGATAAACATTTTCAGTAACTGCTGTTTACTGTGTAGGGAACTAAAGGATGAGGAGATTATTGCTGATGTGTGCCAAAAACATGGTGGTGGTCAAAAAAGCAGACCAGCTTCAAGCGACACCGACAATAATGGGGATAATGACTCAAATCCTGAAATACCTAATGTGAGTGATGATTTAAGTGCAGTAAATGTGTGTAGAAGTAACATCAGTGCAAAAAAGTGCACCTTAATGGAAGAAAAGTGAAACAAGTCAAACTTCTTTAAAGGAGGACCAAGTTCAGAATAATATTTTCTTCATACATTTCTTTATTGTTTGTATAATTTTACACATGTAGGCCCCCTGTATTGCTTTTTTTTTCTTTTTCAAAAAAACAATATGATATAAGTAATTTTGAGTTACAATTAATCTCCTCTCTTCCCCATGATACACGCATAAATCAGGTTCAACTGTATACACTTCAGAAAATTTGGGCATATTTTCCAAATTATACAAATAGGTAACCATTTTATAAATATTGAACTCCTAATAGTTTTTGATTAAATATCTTAGGTAGTTTAATGTTGCATAAAACAGTTTGAATAACTATTTTGAAAAAAAGACTTGTAAATAAATGTGGAAGAGCATTCACATGCAGTAGAGTCTCGCTAATCTGAGCTAACTGGGGGTGAATGTACCTCAGATATGAAATAACTCGGGCTATACAGAGCGCCATAAGAAAAGTTGTCAAAGATGAACTGAAACCAATAACAACTCAATGTAAGATTATTTAGTGTAAGGTTTTAAAGTGTATGTATCTATTTTATCTAACAAGAAATAATAATGCACAAATTTTGAAATCATTTTTTGAAGAAATCTTTGAGCATCTTCTGCTTCAGGATGCACCATTATTTTTGTGAGGTAATAATGTCATGCTGCCACTTCAGTAACATGATTTCGCTTCTGGCTGTTCCAATGCAGTGAAATCTTCACTAAGGCATATTTTTGCTGCTCTAAGTCTTCATCTTCTTTAGTTGGTTTATTCAACATTTCTACTAAAGTATCTAATAAACATGTCAGATGTAAACTACATGGGTATTGTAGAGACTGGCAGTGAAGTGAAAATTGGCACCAAAAATAAATATAAAATATAAATTGTTAAAAAAATCATGTCTTCTAGTGACTCAGTTTATAAAGAACCTCGAATGTGCGAGACTCATATATTTGCATTTTAAAAATGTTGGTTAAATCCATTACATAGCAAACCCTGTTTAAACAAATCTATCACTTTAGCCAAATGCATCCTTTTATTATCTACAACAAAATGTGTAACTAAAGTTCATCTTGATTAGCAAAAGGCAGACAGAAGAATAAACTCTTTTGTAGAAGAGTAGAGAAAGCCATGTGAATGCAACATATTAAAATTTTTGTATCAGCATTATCAGTATCAGCTAATAATGCTTTTAGTCATTAATTTTATATTTCAATGCTTTAACAATGATTTAGGGAGCAATAAATAATGAAACCCCCCGCCAAAAACAAAAAAGGAAAGAAAACCTGGCCCCTTAAAATTCACTTTTGAAGTTTTCCCTCCAATCTCAGACAATTGCTCTATGGAAGAACAATCTAATTCAACTTGTTACATTGCTGATGATACCTACTAAATAGCGGCCGGGACTGAGGACTAACACATTTTAACCCTTTGCAGTTGGAATGTAGGCATAACCACAAGTGCCCGGAGGGGAGGTAAATTTACTGAGCTACTGAGCATTTGTGGCTGGATCTATCTAATGCTTTGCACAATAATTCAAATGTCAAAGTATGCAAGGATGCCATTTGTAACAAGTTAAAACATGTTTAAGGGGGATTCCCAGCCCCAAGATTTTGTACATGTGCATGTTTGGAGTAGCACTGCTTTTTAAAGTTCTTTGCACGATATTCATATAAGGCACTGACAGATAGTGAAATAATGTAAATGTTAAATTGATCCACAGTTTTTCTTCATGTTATTTGGCTCAGAAGAAGAAAGTGATATGGAAGCCACCCCACTGCAGCTGGGTGCAATGACAACTCAACTGATGACAGTGATAAATACCGAAGTCCACTGGTATTACTTGCTGTTATTAATACTAGTACTTTAATCAACAAGCTAATTTCCATCCAGATAAGTGTTTCAGATTTTATCACACAAAGGAAACCTACTTATGATGAACCCGTGAATATGCAATACCAAAGTTTATATGGATATAGTTTTCAGTAAGTAGACCATTTTGCGATCAGCATCTTAGAGAATATTTTCAAAATTGGTATAAAACCAGGAATAATCTCTTACATTTATACAATGTTAGTTATAATACATGAATCAGCATAAATAGCAATATTTTAACACTTAGAGCAAGTTTAAATTTTGTTGAATCTCTCCCAAACTAATTCCACATAGACGGTTTAATATCTCCTTGGCCCACAATATATCTTTCTTAATATATATAGGGTTGTTAAAATGTATTTTAAGGGGAGGCATCTGTGAAAATGACTAAAATCTACAATTTTTGTCACAATGATGTGAAAATTTGTGTGCATGTGTGCCAAAGCATATCTAGTACATGTACCAAATTCCACTTTTATATGGAAGATAGTTTTTGCAAAAAAGTGTATATATGATACATATATATATTTATTTATTTATTGGGTTTTTGCTGTTTTGCTTGTTTTAGTCTATTATAAGAAATACTTCACATGAAATATTATTTGTTACAAAGTAAACTCTGGGTATGTATTTCTTTTGATTATGTCAACAAAACCGGGTATTTTTATTTAGCTATGTGAAATACTTTTGGAGAAAAAAAACTATTGAATACATTATGGCCATTTTTTCTCAAATTATTAATAATTTTCAAAATCAAAATTCAGTAACAGTTAAACTGCTCTATCTAGAGCATTTAAAATACCAAATTTTATGAAGCAACTATCTAAGGATATGTGTGCAAAATTTCAAATAAATCTATTAAGAATTGCCCTAGAAGGAGAATTTTGAACATTGAAATATGTAAAAAAAAAAAAAAAAAATAGAAAGCGAAGAAAAATGACTTTAAAGTTTTAAATGTATGACAACATATATTTACTGATTTAGAATCTCCTTGGAGCATATGAAGGTCCTTCAGATAACTGTTTAGCTTCTTATTCTTTAAGTTTTGCTACTCTTAATTATTTTTTTGCTGATTTGAATGTATTTAATGTACTCAGCATTCTGCTTTAATCTTTGCTTATCCCTAACATTACTAATTCTTTTGCTGACTGAACTTACTTTACAGCTGTGACTCTTTCCTGTACATAGAGTAGCCCATATTGAATCCATTAATAGCTTAAGTCCTTGCAATTTGCAATTTAATATTAGAAAGAAAAATTCTTGAATAAAATTTAGAAAAACACGACCACATGATTAACACATGAACACAGACAAAAATTTCACCAATTTTAGCATGGTTTTAGATACATTCACCATCAAGGAATCTGACCACCTGATTTAAACCTCACATTGTACATAATTTGACTGCAATGGGGTAATGAATGCATTTCAGAAGCCACACCCACCAGCACAGGGGAATTTAAATAACGATGTAGTGGCCCTTTAAATGGTGATGCGGCATAGGTGACAGATTCCAAAAGTACAAAGCAGACATAATTCTAAGGCAAAAAGCAAAAAATCAGATTTTTTATCATTTTGGCCCAAATTTTACTGAACACATTTACAGGTTCTTTCCACTACACGAATGAACCGAGAGTTGCTGGGTAAATGGTGCAAGCAGAGGTACACTAAAATCCTTACCTCTCAAGCATGCGGCATATATCTAATTGCTTCATTGAACAAAATGGGTTCTAATTTTTCTAGCACTTATCGCACACCACACTCCAGTTTTCAGGTCATAGTGAGGCTTTTTCCAGCCAGTTTTATTTAGTTTGTTTTCCGTAAAACTCATCTAGAATGTTCCTTGTCTAACATCGAACCCGAAACTTCAAATTTATTAACAATTGTGTGATAAGAGATTTGTTGCCTGTTTGAGATATAAGGATTTTAGCGTGCCTCTGCCTGCACCATTTAACTGGCGACCTAAGTTTTCTTGCACAGTGGAGAGAGCCTGCAAATGGGTTACCATATATTTTAGCGACACCATTTCTTTTCTTAAGGAAAGTAAAAATTAAAAATGTGTAGTTTTTACCAAATAATCAGGCTGCAATTTAAAAGGTACTGGAATATGGCTGCTGATTACAATATTGATACAGTAGAGAAGACTGCATTCCCTCAATTACTAAGCATTAAACAAAATTCTCTGGTTATTTTAAATTTAAATTTTTCATAATCTTCATAGTAATATTATAAATTCAACAGTGTTTGTTAATCTACTGCAAGGTCAGGTGCACTGTTCCTGATAGCAATGTGGCACAGTACATTCTTTAGTTGTTCTTATAAGAAACATTTTATCATTGAATTGTAAACTGAATTTTTCCTGAATTAAAACTTCAAGATGTAACGTGTTTTGAAGAGTAAAACAATTTAGGAATACACTGCTGGTCAAAAGTATCTGGACATTTAAGGTAGTAAGAGTAATGTAGAGTGAGTGAGTGAGTGAGTGAGTGAGTGAGTGAGTGAGTGAGTGAGTGAGTGAGTGAGTGAGTGAGTGAGTGAGTGAGTGAGTGAGTGAGTGAGTGAGTGAGTGAGTGAGTGAGTGAGTGAGTGAGTGAGTGAGTGAGTGAGTGAGTGAGTGAGTGAGTGAGTGAGTGAGTGAGTGAGTGAGTGAGTGAGTGAGTGAGTGAGTGAGTGAGTGAGTGAGTGAGTGAGTGAGTGAGTGAGTGAGTGAGTGAGTGAGTGAGTGAGTGAGTGAGTGAGTGAGTGAGTGAGTGAGTGAGTGAGTGAGTGAGTGAGTGAGTGAGTGAGTGAGTGAGTGAGTGAGTGAGTGAGTGAGTGAGTGAGTGAGTGAGTGAGTGAGTGAGTGAGTGAGTGAGTGAGTGAGTGAGTGAGTGAGTGAGTGAGTGAGTGAGTGAGTGAGTGAGTGAGTGAGTGAGTGAGTGAGTGAGTGAGTGAGTGAGTGAGTGGGGTTTAACGGCCCAACGACAATGAGGTCATTTGGGCCCACAGTTAAACAGTCTAAAACACACTCACATAGTTAAAATTAAAAGAGATGGGTAAAATTCTAAACTAACGCGGTAAAATGTGAGGTATAAAAGGTCTAAAATATCATAAAACTGCAAAAAATATAAAATCCATCATAAATTAAAAAGAAAAACAAGTCTGAGGTTTAAAAAGTAGAGACATTAAAACATGTAAAAGAAATCTTAAAAGGCTAAAATCACATGTCAGACCTGTCTATCGAAGCCAATATCGGCGACGAACTGTAGAGTCTTAGCTACGGATTCCGGGTCGTCGCCAAGAATAGAGGCTAGTGTAGATCCCAGACCAATAGGTTGGCGCTCACGAGCGTATTGCGGACAGTCGAGTAATATATGTGCGACGGACAGTTCGATGTCACATGTAGGACAGACAGGCGCCGGGTTGCCACGCAAAAGGTAGCCATGTGTGGCTCGTGTGTGCCCTATCCTCAGGCGGGTTAGAATAACTTCAGCCCGCCTGGAATCCCTGCAGGTCAGCCAGGGTTGAACGCCGTCCTTAACTGTCCGCAATTGAGTGCCAGCCAGCGCTTCCCATGAGTGCTGCCATACAGTTAACAAATGTGGACGAAAGTATCGCCGCACATCTGTATAAGGCAGTGTGCGCGTTGATAATCCCGGCAAGCGACAAGCAGACTTAGCAGCTGCATCAGCCTCCTCGTTGCCGGAGTAATGTAGAGGTGATTTAAAGAAGATAATAGGAAAGTAAACATAAAGAAGAAAAACCTTGACAAGGCTTATTGTTTCTTACAAGTTTAATATGATAACAATCACTTTCGATTTTGTACCAACAGATTTATTCTAAGAAATAAGTGACAGAGCCACACTTTTCTATGTGGCATGCAGCCATTTCCAAGATATCTGTTATTCTTAATTTAAATTTTTTAATAATTGTTATCCTTTAAAGCTGCTGTTGCTACTTCATTGTATTCTTCTGCTGTAAGTTTAACACCTAAATGACAGAATTACATGTTTCACTGAATTTTTTATACAATTTTAACACAAAATTTTCTTACATTGAAAATATGGTATTACATACTCACACATTTTTATTTCTCTCTGAAAGAGCAGCAAATTAGATTATAACCTGCAAATCTCCTGCACTAATTTTACATTTTTTCAGCCATATTATACAGGATTATTGAGGAGTCGGTCCATGCAACCAAGATTCCCGGAGAAAGCACTGGCTACTGCAAGCATATGACTATAACATTCTACAAATTAAAAAATTTGATAGATTCATGTAATTCATGAAAGCTAATGCAGATTAACCCTTTAACGCCGAAATAATATTAATTCTTTTATTCACTTTCATTTTTTTATCAGCAACTCATACAGTTTTGTGGAACTCTAATACAAAATAATGAGTCATTATAGTGAACCATTTTGTCACAATGGACCGTGTCCATATCATCACGCTAGGCGCTAGAGTAAGCATTTTACGCCTAGGTGGCCATACTTCACAACAAATGCCAAAGTTACAGTGCCAATTATATATTACAATGAGGTGCACTTTAAAGGTGAATTATAAATATTAAATGCATGCAGACATATAACATATGATCACATGAGCACAAAATTATGTCGCAAGTCCAAGAATCAAGTCTTTTATAGGGTGTGAAACTTGACAAAACACGGGATACAGAGTCCAACGTTGCATTTTATACATTCTGTGCAAACAGTGCTGGTGCATTCTTTGCCAGCGCAGTGTCGTCGATTGCAGGGAGCTACAAGGTGGTTCTTCCCATCAAGACGAATATCATCACTAACACTACACTGCTATTTTAGGATCATCATAATTGTTGAATATTGCATATTTCCTGGATTCTTCTATCATAAATTTAATTATTTCATGGTCAAACATGAGTTCGAAACATTCCACGGGTGTTTTGTTGGATAATGATGAATAATCAGCTTCTGGGAATATACCAACCAAACCTCCATTATCATCCTTAGTCCACACGAAGCTTTTCTTCATATGTTTGCTCTTCTTCTGTGGTGGAGCATTGGAGTTTTCTGAAGTGACATCAACTGCACCACCTACACGCTCATTGTTGGTGAGGACAATTTCTGCTTGGCTATAAAGCTGGCACCCTGTAAGATTATCAATCTCACCACCACCATCCTCTTCACCAGAATCTTCGTCGGAGTAGACGTTAGCATCTGGAGGTTCTATAAAAATGCTGTCAACATCTCCTATTGGTTCATCTGATTCTAAAATATCCAAGGCTTCCCGGAGAGTTATATCCCGGTTAAAAACATATGGAAAGTTATATTCTGTATACCAAGTTTATAGTTTCCTAAATAATGAGTTTTCTTATGGCAACACAACGTCTAAGTCATGTAAGGTAACACAACCGTGAAAATGGACCAAGTCATATACTGCATATATATGCGCCTAGCGTGTTCACATGATCACGCTTCACTTTAGAAGGGTCTAGACCAAATATATGCAGTAACCTATTATTCTGTTTCATAATAACAGGAACACTAATCATGCCGAAGTCCTTTAAAAGTATTTATCACACGATCAAAGTCTAATTGTAAACAAAATAGGAAACTTACTTGAAGTGCACCGACATCTTGCAGCTGTGACAACACTAGTGATAACTAAAAGTTGTGTAACAACAATGTTTGTTTACAGAAGCCGACAATGTGAGTAGACAGGGATACCACACCATTCTGTAGCTGATATAAATCACCAGCGATACTCTACAGAAACAGACGACGCATTGGAACATTGTTAAATGGAAAGCGGTAAACCGTGATCATACGAACACGCACGGCGTTAAAGGGTTAACAGGTGTACCATCGTTATCTCGAGTGGTAGAACCAGCATGGTGGGAAGGAAGTTGTTGATCACCCATTATATATAATACCTATTTCATCACATAATCGTCACACTTTTTATGCTTTCTTCATAAACTAAAATAAAAATACATAGTGTTATCATTATGTCAAGAATGAATTATTTAAGACTGGCTGAGTTAACTTTCAGCGACTTGTGTACAGTAACAGGAATAAGAGTGTCTGAACATACGGTAGCATGGCCGCATTATATTGTTCATAGTGGAAAAGAAATGAGAGGGAAAGTAGGGGAAACAAAAGTGCCAACACCTACTCCATTAAATAAAAACAAATTAAAAAAAATTTAAAAATTAAAATAAAACAATTTTGGACTTACTGAATTAAAACTCATCTACTATTTATTAAAGCGCTTACAATACTGTTGAATTGTGCACATTTTTTAACTGGATTCAATATTATCAGATTAAGTCTGTAATTTGGGCTGGAAAAAGGTTAAAATAGGTAAATAGTAAGTGAAGGTCATTGTAACTGATATGCATGAACATTTAGTATACATTAGCACTGGTTAGTATAACTATAGAAATAAACAGCTGGACACAACTGAAGAATAAGATGGTTACTGACTTGGCGCACGCTAACCAAATGGTTCACATCCCTTGTTGCTCCATTCACTTATTGCTTATTCATGTCCACTACTTTCCGAGCTTTGGGTATTCAAATTCATCAGATTCATTGATGAGCTAACCACCATCTTGGCAATCGGCAAACTGAAGGCATCAACAATGAGGAATATATTACAATACGCTACATACTTTGTACTCTCTCCCATGAACCTAGCAGATTCCAGTGGTGGCACTTATTTTTCAATATTTTTCGAAATGGGAATATTAATTGGAAGATTATGCAGTGAATAGCCTAAGTCCTGATTGCTTGTCTATAAATCACAATTAAGGATTTAAAATTTTAGATATCAGGATTTAATTCCTTTTAGACCCTTTTATAACCTTGTTTTAATTTTGGCAAATTCCTGGTAGATATTTTGTTTTAATTCTCCCAGCGTGTGTGCGTTTGTCTTGTACACTTTATGTTTTGAGTAACCCCAGAGATAGAAACCGCTTATTGGAGCTCTGAGAAACCTTCCTCCATCAATGGCGCACCATATACCAAGCTTTTCATCATGGTTACTTCATGCACAACATTATGTTCTGAGTTATACAGCCATTTTTTCGAGTCAACACTTGATCCCTGTACATACATGAATACAATTTTGCCCCCACTTCTTTTCTTATTTTTTTAGAGAATTAACAGACAGGGAGCATGACTTTGCCTTTTTACAACAAGACTCTGCAACAGTTCACATGGCCAAGCTTTTGATGAGAACAATTGAAAGTTTGTTTCAGGACAGAATTTTTAGTAGAGATTTGTGGTCCTCCGACATAACTTACTGGCATGTAAAAGAACTCCCGCAGGACAAACTTCGGGCACACCAGCAACGCTGATGTGATCCTAGCAACTGACAGCGTCGTTAAACAAGAAAATAATTTAATTTACTCTGACATAACCACCTGCAGTTTCTATCACTGAGGTAACTTAAAATGTACAAGACAAACCCACACACCCAGGAAGAATCAAAACAAAACATCCATGAGGAAATTGCCAGCATTTCTCAACGTGAACTATGGCGAGTGATGGATAATTTCCGAAAGAGGTGCCAAAAGCATATGTATGGATGACAGTGGCCAGTTTCAGCATCTTGTTTCATAAAGTTGGTCAGTAAAGCCTTTAAAAGTAGTTTTAAAAATGTATGGTATCATCCGCACCTTTCTATGATAGCGGCAGATGGCAATGAGCGCCGAGGATACTCAGAGGCCAAACACCGCACAGCCCATTCAGAGGTTTTTTGCTCTCCCAGTATATATATATTCCCTAGAATAGTACTCTAAAGGAAAATAGCAGATAAAAGTTTTATGGAACATGTTCTAAGTGTATCTGTTCAGAGGTCACTGCTGTAAAAATATAAAAAAATCTGAGTTCAATACTGCACCAGTTTCATGATAGGTGGTTGTTAGCCTGGTACTTTCAATATCTCAGCTAACCAGATGAAGATCAACTTGCCACTGTTCCTATTCCAATTTAAGAGTCCTGTAATGTCATTGTTGTGTTTACTGGGTAGAGAGGCGAAAACATCAGCAGCCTAATATTCAGTTAGCCAGGCATACATGGGAATTATCATCAGCAGCAGCTACCAAATGCCTATTTTTTTTTTTTTTTTTAACATCCTTGACATTGTGCCTTCTAATTCTATAAAGCTCTAAATAGGGTAGTTACACTTAAAACACATATTCCATATAAATTTTTTCTCTAATTTTCCAGTAAAGTATTATCCTGGAGAGAATAAACGTATGCCTAGAAATGTTTTTTAATTGTATAATAAGACTATTTGGAGGATGTGGAAATCACACTAACCTATATCAGTTGCTTTTTGTTAGTGATTAGCACCCATTTTTAAATGTTCATTATTAGTACACTAATTTACCAACCAGAAAGATTTTAACATAAAACAGAAAAGGTCTTCTCAAATCATTATATCAGGGAAAAAAATTATCTGTCATAAATGTCTATTTCATGAGCTTTGTGTCTTTGCTATATATATTGGGTTTTTATTTACAGATGCTCTTTACTTGCTATGGTTCTCAGCATCCCATTCTATAGTGAGCATGAAAGACCACTTAATTTTGCTCAGATAACTCTTTATCATGCTGGAGGTTCTTTTACATGCCATAAATCTATGACAGGACCACCAGCTTTACTTCCCTTCTAAAGGAAGCCATGCTAAGAACTTTTATTCCCAAAAAAATTCCATTGCTCTCTGCCGGGTTTGAACCAGCAACCTCACAAACCAGAGGCTAGCATGTTAGCCCTAGACCATGGAGGAGCATGTCTTGCTGCAGAAAGATTTCATTATTTCTAAGCTTTCCCATTATAATTCAATGACAAGAAGGACTTCTGTAGTTATTTACAAATAATTCATAAGACAACTTTATCCTGTAGACACCTAACATTTATGTAATTTTCATTGGGATCATTTTGAAGAAATGGGACATAAAAGAAATGTTCTATGTGATAAGTTCCTTTTAGTGGGGTGAATTCCATGAAAATCTTGCCTTCCATCCTCAAAATACTTTACTTAAATATGATATTTTGTAATTAAAAGCTTGTAATTTTGTGTTTTGCCTAAAGCATATAAAATACTTTCTAAAGATTTCTCTTCTTTTTTCCTTCTTTATTTCCTTCTTCACATGCCTAAAAAATGTGCATTTTGAATGCAATCAAAAGTTTGTTTAGAAGCTGCATGCCATTAAATATGAAATATGTATAGAGTTTCAAAGGTGTTTCTGGAAGTAATTATAATAATAGGCTTTACATTTATATTGAGGGGTACTAGAGTAGTTCAGTAGTTTAATTTGCAGCTCTTGTGCTGAGGGTCTGTGGTTAATTCCCAGCTCTGCAGTGGCAATTTTAAGTCAGCCTTTACCTACAACTGGCTTCTGTGACACATCCCCAAGGTCCAACATGGTTCAGATTACATGGTAAAAGCTGGAGGTCCTCTCATTCCATTACCGTTTACCATTATCCCTCTCATTAGGGGTAATGGACTCCACCCTCTGGGTACCTCCTGTAGATAAATGGGGTCCATACATTCCTTGGTGGAAGGAGGTTTCTCCAAGTCCTTGAACATAGTGAGCATTGTAAACCAACCACCTTTGCGTTGAAAGTAATAATAATTAAGGGAGTTGCTGATGGAAAGTGCTTGGAGATGGACATGTGTATGTGCATGCTCGATAAACACACAAAATGGGAGTTCATGGTGACAAGTGGAGGGCGAGTGAATCATTATAAAATGGTCTCTGGGAAGTAACAAGGTTAAGGATGGATGATACTGAACAACAAGAAACATTTGCAAGTTTCAACTTGAAAAGCTCACTTGGAATATATAGAGAAAAAGAAAATACAATGGAGTAGGGAGTAGCATATTGATGGATGTGACCAAACAAAGAGCTAAGGCTTAGCATGGAGTAAAGCCTGTCTCACCCTTAGATAACAGTATAGAGTTAAATGGGGTATATCTGTCTTTATCTAGTGCATACAAGCTGCCATTAGCTTCGTCCTTTTCCACTCTTGCACTGTTGCCTGGTTCCTAAAGGCATGCTGTAAATATTCATTTGTTATAAATTTCAGGTATGAACAAATTATCCTATGCAGAATTTTTGCTCTATCAAGTTATATCCTTTTTCGAGTCATCATACATTTCTAAAGGCCCATATTTCCACAGAAAACGTCTTTTTTTTTTTCAGTAAAATTCTGATATTTGTTGTTTCTATACTCATCACACACTAGCTAACAAACTAACTGCTAGAATATGTCTCTATTTTTTCTTAGCTAGAGTAAACTATAGTACTGCTACCTGCCTACTTTAAACTCCCTATGTTTACTCAGTTAAGTGTCACAATTTTTTAAATTAAATGTTTTCGGAAAATTTTATATCTCTACAGAAGTTACGCAGTGGGAAACTTGTTTGTTATTGAGTTTAAATCAGGGACCAAGTGAGAGCAAATGTTGAGGAGGGTTAAGGACAGTTTTTAAAATAAACCAGAAGCCTGTAACCTCTTTCTTTTGATGAAAGAGGTATTCATCTATTCTGTTAAAATGCACCAGGCATGACAAAGAAGGCAGTACAAGGAGCAGCAGTAACAGTTTAAGTTGTGTATGTGTATATTGTGTGGAACCTGTGAAATGTTATTGTATTATATATTTAACATTTTCCATAAATATTTGTATTTATGAAAGGGCATTTTTTTTATGAACGTCCTCGAACTTAATGTCATATTGGATGGTGAATGAATGAAACGGGTGAAATGGTGCTCAAATGAGCCCGAGGTCCATGGAGCATGAATAATGAAAGGGCAAGCTAGGAAGAGACAAATATATTGGTAAACTAAGAAGTATCGAACGCCAAATAATTATGAATGTGTTAGATATTTTTCAAGTAAAATGAGTGTTAGTAAGGCAGTAAAAGAAACAGCTAAGGCTACCGGGTGTTCAGAAGTAATAGTGTATAGTATTAAAAAGGAACTAATGAAAGGACCTGAACGCCATCAATAAAGAAAGCAAAAAGGACAGAGGGGGGTGGGGAACAACAGGTTAACGCAATATGATGGAATCGTGCAAAGCAGAGTGCGGCAAAGTGTTCATTCTTCAGATACTGTTGTGTAGGGTGTTGTATGTAACATAACTTCATCAGATTTATAATATATAGAGATTTAACAGGTGTACTTACTGAAAGTATGATCATAATTGCTCTGATGTGTTAATATATATAGAGATTTAACAGGTTTACTTATTGAAAATATTATCATTATCACTCTTTGATGCGTTAGTATAATGTACAGAGGTTTAACAGGTTTACTTATTGAAGCTATGGTCATAATTACTTTGTTTAATGCATTAATACTGTTAATGTATTCCTGATGCTACTAGTATATTAGTATAATATTATTTATTGTCCTGGGAACAAAATCACATTTGAAACAGGGTATAAAACGTCAGAGGGAGAGGAATAAACAATAGAGTGCTTTCTTCAGTTTCACTTGTCAATCACAACTCGCAGCTGAGCGACAAGCTTCAAGGCACACAGGTGGATAGTTGCGCCCCATTTAACATGTACTGTCACCTAAGGGTGAGACAGGCTATAGAACAGGGGAGGTAAAATCAAAAGGCTTATAAGGTTATGGAACGATTCAGAGAAATGTCATTTATGTAACAAAAAAGATATGTGGCACGTAACGTTGGAATGTGAAGAAACAAGGTTTCTCAGGAAGAAAATTGGTAAAAAGGAATGGTCAAATTTACCAAAATAAATTCAAGCTTTTAAATACGAAATTGAGAAACATAATAGAAATAGGAAACATTTTAGGCAGAGTAAGAGCCAAGTGGTTAAGAAAAATTGGTAAGAAAGGGACAAAAGAGGAAATAAGCTTTAAGTGATAGGTAGGGCCCAAATAAACTTGGCAGCCGTGGAGTTTGAGTCGTTTGGGTCCCAGGAGTCACAGCAACTCAAATTTAGTGATAAGATGGGAAACTGTACAAATAATATGCAAAATTGGTGTTATGAGTTTGTGTAAAATGCTATTATTGTTTTGTATCAAGATGTGTATTTGGGCTATCACTACTATTCTCATTAAGGAGCATTTGTTTCAGGTACGGAATTTCAACAGATGTCAGTATGAGTGGCTCAGTTGGTTGGACACTGGCTTACTGATCCCAAGGTCAGGGGTTCAAATCTAGTCCTAATCGATGGCTTATAAGTGTGCTTAAAAACGACAGCTCCATGTCAGTAGATTTACTGGCATGTAAAAGAACTCCTGCAGGACAAAATTCTGGCACACAATGACGCTGATGTGATCCTGGCAATTGACAGTGTCATTAAACAACAAAATAATTTTTTCTTTTAATTTTTCAACAGATAATGTAATTTTTAATCTCATTTATGGAATATTAATTTCCCCTAATTAAAAAGGTGTATATAGGAGGAATATTTTTGACTTGTAGGTGGTTTTGCTTAATTCATGAAATTCCCAAATATTAACTTTTTATAGAATAAAAACAAACCTTTAAAAATGTTTGGTACACTACCTTGATAAAAAGAAACAAAAATTACAGATGAACTGACCTTTAAATATCAAAATATGTTAGAATGGAGAATAATTAACCATGGAGTTCCTCAAAGATGAATTCCAAGTTTTTGTCTTTTTCTTGTTCATTTAAATTCTTTATCTCTATCCTTTAGAAGTAGTTTACCATACTACTTGCAGATATGATAGACATCCTAATATGTGGTAATATGAGCTGCATTCTAAAAGTTGTTGGCTTGACCAACAAAACAGGATTTAATACCACCCCCACCCCCCCCAAACTTGTCAGTTGGTAAATCAATGCATTTAGTTAAAATTTTTTCAAATGTTTAATAACCTCGGTACAGTAAAACTGTCCAAGAACAAGCATCTATCTCAGTTTCAACCTCATCGTTTCATGTGAATCTTCAGGTCTGAGAGCAAAAAGTAATCCCTAGGAGCCAAATCTGAAGAGCATGTCTCATGCGAAAGCACTTGGAAGGAGAGGCAATGCAGTTTTGAAGCAACAATCCAAGATGTGCATGGAGGTGTACTATCACGATGAAAGAGAACTTTTTTTTTTTTTTGGCAGGTTATGGATGTTAAACGTAAATAGCATCCTTCAGTTGGTGCAGTATTGAAGTGTATTACACCCTGTTGATAATTCTGCTCTTCTGGAAGTAATCTACAAGTACTATACCACGAGAAACTCAGAAAACAATAACCAACTTCTCCTGTGGATGGGACCACTTTTGCTTACTTTGGTACACTTTTGCCTGTTGCTATCTTGTGTTTAGACTCTCCTCTGTATCAGGCATGTGTATCATCTACTGTTATAAAATGTGCAGTCCGTTTACTTTTCCTAACACTTTATTTTCCTCTAAATCTTACTAAAAATGCACAATTTCCTTCTCGTTGCTAACACAATTTATAGTCTTCTATACTATTACAATTCACAATTGTTCTTCCAATAATCTTTCTCAGTCTTTCAATGTCTTTCTCCAGTTTCACTGTCTCTTATATCTTCACTATTACGACACAATAACTTGACGACACATACATACTTGCTGACAGGCTGGCCGATTCACACTCGTAACTAAAATAAACCATACACGACGACTTAAACAACTACTCTGACACTAAAAACTGACTGAACTGCTCACTGTCTGTTCTATTTATACTGGAGCCGGAGTGACATAATCTCCTTCAAGTTCTTTCTGCATACACATGCACAATGACTCAGCAAAGAAGCTTCTAGAGCATGCTGGACACTACGATGTTATCACACTCTTCGATCTCACACACAGTCACTAGTTGCCCTGTAGCCTCAGACCTCCTTTATGTTTGCAGCCATTATTACAGTCATGCACATACATAGCCACTTGCCATATCCAAGGTCACCCTGCCTCCTCTTGTCTGTATATTGTTGAACGACCCAATGTCACAATATCAATAGTGTAGCTGAATGTGTTGATATTTGGATAGGATGACTTTCATACAACCTTACCATGTGACAGAGCTCTGAAAGCATTTGGTACTATACACATGGTAAAAGTGAACCAAGCAACATAATTCATGTACACTCCATTAGAAAATTTTTATGTGATGAAAATACAAACTAACAAATTTATTGCATTAATGTAACTTAAGAGAAAATTAGTACTTTCTTTCCTCCATGGGAGGAGTTAGCTCAACAAACTTTCACCTTATGGTGAATAAAAGAAGGTATGATATCATTTCAATGGCAAAAAAAGTATGTTTCCTATATCAGAAGAAAGATTTGCAATAAGTGAATCAAGATTTGACAAACCACACACCATAGAAATTAAGAGCTGCTATTTAATCTAATCAAAATCAGAAAAGTAACAGCAGATCTAGCAGCATAATTCATGTAAATTCCATTAGAAAATTATTATGTGATGAAAACATAACCTAACACATTTATTCCATTAAATAATGTAACTTTAGAGAAAATTAGTACTTTCTTTCCTCCATGGGAGGAGTTAACTCAGCAGATTTTCACCTAATGGTGAATCAAAGAAGGTACAATGTCATTTCAATGGCAAAAAAAAGTATGTTTCCTATATCAGAAGAAAGATTTGCAGTAAGTGAATCAAATTTGATAAATCATACACCATAGAAGTTAAGAGCTGCTATTTAATCTAATCAAAATTAGAAAAGTAATGGCAGATAGAAACATTTTGTAAGAAGGAAAATACTGAACTATCACCATTAAACCTGTAAACTATGAAACATTTTTAATATTTAATTTTGTGCAAATAAATCAAGCACATTCAGTATATCATATTGCGAAAACTGACAAATGTGGAGGGAAAAGAGAAAGTAGGAATCAAAAGATTTCAAGCTGAACAACTAGAACGCATATGTCCTTCACTAAATGACCCAAACATTTTGACTGTACCACATGTTTGTGTATAACAATTTAGAAGTAGGGCTGCTTCCTCAATATCATGCTTGAAGGAGTAAAGCTGCAAGGAGCTCTATTTTCTAAATTAATTCATGGTAAGCATAACGTTTGCACCTGTCTTACAATTTTTGCATTTGACATCTTTTTATGCAACCATTGCTCTTATTTTTCCATGTTTTATGAATCATCTGACAGAATCTTTGATTGTCAATTTGTATTTGTGAAGCGCTGTTGGAAGATGTTGGCACATAACCATTACTGTCCACAATCTGCATGTGCATTGTGTTTGTACCTAGTCTCATCATTAGTTTTGTCTTAACTTCAAGGAATAATTTCAGGGCTAAATGAAAACAGTTTTTGAAGTTATGACATACCATTTACTAGAACAGATTCTGATGAACACTTTTATCATTTCACTCAAAATGTCCACCTTTAGCCTTCACGCAAGTCTTTAAATGCCTCGGCCAGTCATCTTAGCAGCACGTATGTCTAAATCCGCCACTGTTCACCTCAGGGATTTTTTCAGACTTTCAAGATTACTGTATCCTGAAGAGCTGATCTTAATCTCCAAAATGTCCCACAGTTGGTAATCCAGAGGATTCAGGTCTGGACTGGACAATGGCCAATCAATATGGCTGATGAACTCTGGGACATTGTCCTTGAGCCACTGCTGACATTTTCTAGCTTTGTGAGCTGGAACACTGTCCTGTTGGAAGATCCAGTGTTTACCATTGAACATTGATTAAGAGGTTTCACAACTTTCTCCAGGACTTCCTCTAAGTACACATTTCCATTGGTTTTTTTCCCTTTTTGCACAAATGGACATTGGTAGCCCCTTGGTATGAGACTCCCAATTAAACCATCACTGATGCTGTATGATGGTCACAAAGAACCTGGGGAGCAACCTGATAGGACTCTTCATGTCTCCAAGCATACACTGTATTCTGCCAGTTTAATTTCTCCTCAATTTTGAACATTTTTTTTGTCTGAAAAAAGGATTCTGCAATGTTGATTTTTGGCATGCTGTCTAAGGAGGTTATGGGATCTTTCCAATCTAATCTTCTTCAGACGGGTGTTGAGCAGATACCTGTGTATCGGTGGTAAGCCCGAAGTCCTAGGTCTTGATTTATTAGCATAGACATTCATTCTTGACATTTGAAGCTGCTGTGCCATTATTTTTTTTCCTAACAGGATTTCTTCTGATATGCTCCCAAACTTTCTTGATCACATGTGGGATTCGAACCGAGCATGGCCAGCCAGATGTTGCTTTGTCATCAGCACTAGAGAAATGGGTGAATCTTTCAATGGCCCTGTAAACAAATCTGGGTAACATGCCAAGCAGTTTTAATAAATTGAAAATTGCCCTAGGTTCCTTCTTGCACTAGTGGTGTGCTATGACAGCTATACAACTCTCTTTCACACACCATTGCGTGATGAAACAAAGAGCAATACTAAAAGCCGAATGGGTAAACATTTAAAGGAAGGATGTTGACACAAGATAAAATTGCCCAGGCCACTGCACAGTTGCATCAGTCCAGAGGACTAAGAGTAAATATTGTCAGTATTTATGTTAGGACTAGGTACATATGAAGCTCTAAAACCCCTATCTAACATGCTTTTTTCATCCTCTTTGTTAAAAAACAGACATTTATTGTTAAATTCTTTCCTGCACAGTAAGTACACAACTCATGCAGTATCAGACCAACATCCTGAAAATGCTCTAAAAGTGGCAATATGTGCAACACATCTCGATGCCCGCAAAGCAGTTACACAACTGAATCAATCTCAGGATGCACTAAATTAAAATGTGGTAGATCATTTCAAATGGATGGCAAAGAACTCTATCTGCACCACAGTATGTAATGCTTCAGTTTTTAACATACTCCAGTACGTTTTCATACATATTATGAGATTTCCTCTACAGTGACTGATGTTCGCTTGTTAGAATAACTTCTTGCCAGATATTTCATACAAAAATAAAAATTTTTGAGTGGGAAATGTACACTTATTAATAAACATGCAGCATGAGTGGTTACAACACACACTACTTGCTTTCACACAGCTTTAATATAATTTTAATACCTCAGACAATCTTTATTGAATTACTACAATCTGTTCACATTAGATTAAATTATGTACTTACCATTATATTTACTGTACTTCTCATATTTGTCTCCATGATGTGGCCTAGATCCTTTGTGGATGTTATGATGGCCTAAAATAATAGCAAAATGAAAATGAAAAGCTGCAACTTAATATTTAAGCCATTTAAATAAAACTAAGCAAAGCTAAATAAAATGATATGGTGCAAAAGTAATGTTACAATAAAACAATATTCTCAGTACTTAAAAGTTGTGCTTTTTTTCATTTTCCAGTTTGTCAAAGAAAATGTGTTTTAGTGCAAGTTCACAGATTTGTTATAGGTTGCTGCAATCTGTCACAAAGTGGACTGTTCTACTGTACTCTAAGAGTTTGAAAATCTCTCAAGAACTGTACATGACAGTTAAAGATATCCATTCTGAAAATGAGAACTTTGATCATAATGGTGGTGATCCTGAAATTTTGTGAATGAATAATTACACAATTTGTTTTAGAACATAGAAAAGTTGTTTTCAATATCAGCAGCATTTTTATATTGCATTGAACCGCTTTTATAACAAAACTTTAATAAATTCCAAGAATAAAACTGTTGCATATAGATGCAAAGCTTCAAGTCTACAGCATAGAAGAACTAAAATACAAATTCGTTCTTTACATGAGCTTATCAGTGTTGAAGTGTGTGTGCTATTTTTTACATTAGATAGTTTGGAAACACCAGAAGATAACATTATTTGCATTAAATAAAATAATAGGCATGCACAGCATTAGTGAAAGGTGGGGGTGTATTATGGGTTCATAGTAACAATAAAAGAAAAACTAATATTAGTTTCAAACTTTTAAACAAAGTGATTGAAATGGCATATAAACTTACTAACTCAGAATATAATACTGATTCAATCTACAGTTCATAAATCCTCATTACTCTTTAGGCTAATGCAAATGAAATAAAAAATTGTTCACAGGGCTACAAAATAAAAGGTTTGTTCTTTGATTTAATTTTTCTTCGTTGTTGACTGTTAAATTACAAATAATAGGTATTTGTTTTCTTTAAAAATTATGT
This sequence comes from Tenodera sinensis, assembly GCA_030765045.1. Classification (NCBI taxonomy): domain Eukaryota; kingdom Metazoa; phylum Arthropoda; class Insecta; order Mantodea; family Mantidae; genus Tenodera; species Tenodera sinensis. Next base: position 50,338,726 of record CM060964.1, read on the forward strand.
TGAACTCTAATTTTAAAATAATATTTTGGTATCTACTTCCTGCAATATTTCTTATACAATGAATACATGATAAATCAAATTGCCTAAATGCTTATGTTTACTTATTTTAGAAAGAAATCAATTTTATTGTTAAAATAGAAAGTATACATAAATATATCTATTTTCTGGTGGGAGCACAACCACAGTTCTTGCATTTCCTAAATATCCCTATACATAAAATATGTGCATGGAACATCAGGAAAACCAAGATGGGTTCTACGAGTGGCAATTTTTCTGATGCATGCTGACATGATACATAATAGCGAGCTGTGAACAGAGCTGTGATTATTCAAGCCCCAATTACTAAGTTAACCAAGGTTCCGTTTTACGAAGTGTGACAAGTATGTAACACACAAATAGAAATGGCGCAGCTAGCTCTAAGATTGTTTTCAACGAGTTTCATCTGCCAATGTAGTCTAGTGGATCAATGCAGATGAACAATTGGAAGTGGCTGATGAGATGAAAGTAGAGGCAGTGAACAGGCTGAAGAAAGTGAAAGTGATAATAAAGATACTGAAATGGAGAATGAGAAAATCAGCCACAGTGAAGGATGCAAAGCGATAGACAACACTGAGTACCTAGATCAACAGTCTGAAACAACTTCAACAGACCTACTGCTACAATGATTGCATGAAACAGCAGCAAAGAAATGAGCGAGTTCCATTAAACAGAATACACAGGCATCTTCAAGAAATAACTTTTATTAACTGGAGCATGTAACTCTGTGGACAAAATAAATGAGTAATGTTTGGAATGAAAGGCTACTTTAACAACAGAGAACAACTCCATGAGTACTAAATAACTTGCCGTTTTCATCTGTCATGTATGTGTGTGTGTGTGTTTGTGTATGTAGGCACATATGTACCAGGCATGACTCATTTTTTTTTGCACACAGGTGTACATACTGTATGCATTTACTGTAGTTTCTTTTATTTTTTATTTTTATTTTAATTTTATTTGTATGTGCATCATTTTTGTCATTTGATAATACAGTAGATATACAGAATCTTTGACCACGTTTTTGTTCATTTCACCAATTTACCATATGTTTGCCTCTATTTTTGACAGAGTCCATGTTATCCGAGTTTTCGATTATCGATGATACTATTGGTCCCTCTTACCTCGGATAATCAAGGCTCTACTGTACTCATTTTCTTACACAGCAACTGGACTGCAACAGCATCACTGGTCACAGAGTAGGAGCTTAAATCTGGGTGGCTCAGTTGGTTAGACACTGGCCTGCTAATCCCAAGGTTGGAAGTTCAAACCCGGCCTAGACCAATGGTCTTTAAGTGTGCTTAAAAATGACAGCTCCATGTCAGTAGATTTACTGGCATGTAAAAGAACTCCTGCAGAGCAAAATTCTGGCACACCAACAGCGCTGATGTGATCCTGGCAATTGGCAGTGTTGTTAAACAACAAAACAATTTAATTTGTGCACCTGATGCTTATTTCCAAGTATATAAACTTGAAGAGCCATAATTGATTTTTACTGCAGGTAAGGCCACAGTGATACTTTTTTGTAGTAGTGCATTTGTTTAATTAATTTCAACACAGAGACGTGATTTGTGTAATAGTCACTCAGTATCAAACATACACATATAACATATGTGCCAAAACCTGCAAATACTCATGAATGTCAAAAGGACTTTGAAAGTTCCACGACATTTGCAGAAAGATAAATGTACAAAATGTACAATATTTGCGCTAGGTACGTTACAAAAGATCTGTGTATCAAGCACACACAGAGCACCAAGCATATAAGAAATAATGCCAAAGTGAGTGAAGCTGGTGAGTGTAAATCACAGCTTTCTATGTGATGCACAATTCATGCTCTCTGAATATACAAACACCACTGCTATGCAAAAAGATGTTTCTTTTGGCTGTTGGTGTTGGTTTTTTTATACTGCCATCCTTTGAATTTATTGGCTGCTATTCAGGGTCTTTATGTATTGATTTCAAAACACATGTGATTCAATCTACTTAGTATAATTCAGATAAATGAATACAGAAATAAAACATAAAACAAATTTTGCTGATAGGTGAAACAAAGGTATGCTAAGCAGAAAAACATGCTGTATAAATTAAGACACAATGAAGGAAATTAAAAATACACTATTTTTTAAATTTTTGCCACCATCAAAAGCACACTGGTTCAAAAGCACAATGCCATCATAAGCAAGGATACATTCAAACTTAAGTGCTAGCAAATTAATCATCTGAGCAAGGTAAACAATATTAACCATTTTGAAAATATTGAATGAAAAATAAATGTTTAATGTGTCAATTCAGTGGAATAGAGGCTCAAGAGAGCTAAACTGTTTTTGAAATTATGGTTTAAGCAGAAGTCACTTAGTCATCTTATATATATATATATATATATATATATATATATATATATATATATATATATATATATATATATTGTAAAACAAACAAAACCAAAAGCATTGTAATGAGAAAATTTAAAATTATAACTGCCAAACTCCATTAGTTTGCATTTCCTTTTACTTATTACATTTGCAGATCATGAGTTTTTGCATTTACAAAAACTAAATGCAAACAAGCATGCACATGTGAACATTAAACACTCACACAAATACACACACGCACCCAATCAGAATACAAGATACAGCTAAGCAAAAATGCACAAAATAGTTTAAAATTAAAAAAAAAACACAAATTGGTTTATTATATGTTTTTATTTTAACTTTGCAAGATTATACTGATACTCCCCAACATATACAAAATAACTAAAAGTATGGATCAGTCATATTTCATGTATGATAATATCTGGCAGCATTTTCTAGTGGTTTTATTGTTTCACACACTAATCCCTTGCATCCGCACTATAAGTATTACACTTTACACTTACATAGGTTAAACATTGCCATAGATAACGGATGTCATTTTCCAATATTCTATAAGAAAATATGGATTTTCTTTGAAGTTTAATGAATAATTCTGATTAACATCTCTTGCACAAATTTTGTGAAATTAGTTGCTTGGCTTAACACTTTGCTAGCTGCTTTTTTCATGTGCATCATACACATTCACTTGCAGGATAAAAACCTACTACAGCTGCCTTCACCAAAAAACTGATAGCATATTCTTCTTAATTCAGAATTTTCATCTGTTGTTTTACAACTGTAATTACTTCTAAACTGTGCAGTAAGACTGATACATGGTGATATACTCTGTCGTCCTCATCTACATTCCTATTAGTTCAACAGTAGAACTTGTATTTCTCAGCTTCATTACATAATCTGCATATGATGGTTCATGTAGCAATTTTCTCACAATGAAAACAGCATTTTACTGAATTCATGTAAATTTCTTACAAAGCAACTCACTGCTCTTTTATGTACTACATCAAAAGCTCTCACTTTTGTGTATATTTAAATCTCCAAAATTATTGCTGTATTATTGTTTATATTTAAATCTCCCAATTATTCTCAAGGAAGTTTTAGCACATGTTAGTTTTTCGACAATCTTATTTGTAAGTTTAATAAGCGTTTTTCACCGCACAGTACAGACGTTAGTGCATTTCAGTTGCAGCAGAATATACATTATTCTTTTTTTTTTTCCTTTCTTTCTATTTCGGGACTTGTCATATTTCTGAAAAACTCTACCCTTTCATTTACTTCCATAACAACTTGACTAATTAGAAAAACTGACTAGGTGAGAGCAAGCTTTGGACTAGTAACTTTGTAACATTATATACACGCAGAACAAACTGTCAATTAACTCTGCAGAACTTCACTATCAATGATCAGTGCCAGTGGAAAGAAAAACTAACTGGTAGTTAACTGAGCATTAATAAAAACTGTCATTCCTCGTATCCATAAATGTAGATGTTAAAAGACTATCTGTCATGGGATTACAGAAAATATTTATTGCACAACAGTTAAAATTGTGGCTTCGAATAATCTAATACATACATGCATGGGTACCAATTGGAAGTATGTAATATGTGTACTTCTGGGCTACACTTGCTGTCAAATGTGCCAGTCTAGAAGAATGCATCCAATATTCAGCCTAGTGTCAATAAAAAGGCAAAATATGTGTTGCTTAAAAAGTCCTTAGTGTTCTTGTTAAGTTTGGTTCAAATAGCAAATATGCTTGACAAAGCTGATCTTGATGAACATGTCATGACATACAGAACATGAGCCAATATGCACAATGGCACTGTGCTATTGCTGTCCAGGTACCTCACCAAAAACAGATAAGGAGAAATGGTTTCTGAAAAAAGGTATCATTGTGGATGGCAATCACTGTACACCAACACTTGTACATATACAGTTGGGAATTGCACTCTTATGCAATAATGTTTGATCAATACTATTTATTAATCTCTCCATTCCATCCTGTAGACATTCTATGAAATGGCCATGTTTTATCCCCCTTGCATTCCCCTGCTAGGTATCATATATATCTTTTATGTTTAAATATGCCATCAAAACAAAATTATTCACAGCACATGCTAAAGCACAAAACACAATCTCACATTGGTCGTAAATAGAAACAGAATGTGTATATCCTAACAAAATAAAATTTAACAGTACAAGGGTCACTACAATAGTTTTGAGATGTGAGAAAATGAAAGTTGGTCCACTCCAATTCGATGCAGAATGGGATAGCCGGGGACTGACTACATGCATACTACAGGTTGGTCATTCCAGCAGCACAAGGATGACCAACCCGTAGCACGCATGTAGTCAGTCCCCACAATGGAGCTTGGAAGAGAGCATTTTTGCTCCATAGTTTTCTACAATCTCAAAAGTGGGTTAAATTGCTGCCAAAGTCTTGAACGTTTGTCACTGGTTTCAAGAATTTAAAGAGTGCTCAACATCTTTGAAAGATGAGGAGAAAAGCGTGTGTCCGGCATCAGCAGTGACTGAGGAAAACATCATAGGGTTAAGAAAAGTGCTTCACGAGAATAGTTGTACAATATTTAAAGAAACTGAGACAGCATTGCAGAATGGAAGGCCAGCAGCTTTGAATATTCTCCATGAATTCCTTTGTGTGAGGAGGGTTACCCCAATGGGTGCCTCACAATTTGACGGAAGAACAAAAACACATCTGTGTTGAATTGTGTGAGAAATGCTGACAAGATTCCAATGAGACTCCAGATAGGTCTCTGACAGATGATGAAACATGGATTTATTTGTTTGATCCAGGGAACAAGTGGCAATCAGTGGTGTGGATCTACTCTGATGACAATCCAAGTGTCGTCAAAGTGTCCATTAGAAAATAGTGGCCTCATTTTCCCTAAAGGATGGTCTCGTGGCAACCATTTCTCTGTAGAAGCAAAGCATGGCTACTGCTAATTGGTATACCACAATTTGCCAAAAGTTTCTGCTAAGCTTCAAGAACAGCAGCCACACACGGGACTGCGAGGAATTCTTCTCCATCACGATATGTCTGCACACAGCCAACATTACTGTTCAGCTCCTGGCGTCTACAGAGGTCAAACTTATGATTCATCCACCATACGGTCCCAACCTGGCCCCATGTGACTTTTTTGTTCCCGATAAAAAAAATTGCATGCCTGGAAAGAGTGAAAATGCTCTCTTCCAAGCCCCTGTCTACCTGCCACAGGTTATTCATCCTCGTGCTGCTGGAATTCCTTAAATGGGAAAGTCACTATCTGATACCAGTTTACTCACAAATGATGGGGCTACCTTCTCCTGCATCCCATTGGAGAGGATCAACTTTCATTTTCTCACATCTCAAAACTTTCATAGTGACCCTGGTATGTAGGCCAACAACTTTCAAGTATGCAAGTTAAAGATGACATTTTACACAAAGATGTACAGACACATGTTGGAGATTATCTTAGGACATTTAACACTTTTATGCCTTCACAATCTTAATATTGTGAAGTTATGCCCCTAACTCTAAATAAGATCTAGATATTACATCTCTTTTTTCTTCTTACCCCACCCCTATTTTAGATAAATTCTTATTGTGAGACTTTTCATAAGTTTCTCTTGCAACTGCAACTGTTATCTTCACTGCACTTGTTACAAATAAGAAAGCATTCTGGGTAAGAAGGGAGGTTACACTGCTATCTTGAAGAGGATCAGGACTTACCAAATGGCCACTGCCACCATAACCCTCAAATCCTTTTCTTTTCCAGTATGTTGTAATGTAATTGCAAGATAACAGCAAAAATTGAAAGTAACACAGAAACACTTGCCCTCGTGTGATATAAAGAAATATTCTGACAATTATCTACCAAGGAAATAGTATGAAATAAGCTAAGCTTTTCCTTTTTTAATTTAATTAATTTTTATATACTTAAGGTAACCCATGAGTGAAAAATGGATGAATATGACATTTTCCACCTTTTTTTTCTTTTATACCATAATTAAGTTTAAACCTTTGGCTTTGATTTTCAAGTATTTGCTTATACAACATCCTTCAAATGGTGTAATGAAGGGGTTTAAATGGCCATGGCAAGGCTTTGTTATACAGCTGCTAAACTAACTTAATTTTTCTCCATTTGTGGTTTTCTGGCACATACATGCGTTCAAAATGCTCCTTGGAGCACAGTTTTGCAGATACACTCTTGAAACTTGGTACACATATTGTCTAAAGCATTTTGATTAAAACATACGTAACAACTTTACTGTATCTTAATTCAAAAAGTTTTATTTCAACTACGATTTGCAAATATAGTGAAATTTTCATAAATTAGGACATATGACCATAAAATATTTTTCTCTTCCAAATGGTATAACATACAGAAACAAAAAGTAACCTTTGTATCCTTATATACCATGAATTACCTGTACAATTTTGAATGCATTTGTTTGAAAAACATGTTCCGAGGAGCATTTTTACCATTCACTTATTAAATGTTTTTTTCCTTCAAAGTATTCAAGATGAAATTTTCTAAGTCACAATATTTTAATTCTGAGTAATAAATCTATTATAAAATTTAAAAAAAAGGTGACTTTTCAAATTTCACAAATGGATTATCTTAAAATCTTATTAAGTCTGATGTGTTACTTCATATTATAATGTGCTATTAAACTCAAGTGTCCATTCCACATTTTAATTATGTACTCTTTCTACTAACATTTTAATACGTATATAATACTTTTTTGTTACATTCTATCTTTAAAGATAATCAGGATGTTAACTGTGCAATCTAACTTATTATCAGAGTAAATGTAACTTAAAACACACTTTAGCCTAACCAAAAAGTTCAAAATTGATCACAAACATGATGCATTACACATATTAATGGAAAGTGCGAGGCTTAGCTAAATATTTGTGACTGAAGCTCTTCCATAAACTTCATTCCAGATTAAAAGTATTTATTACCTTCAGTGCTTTAAGCTATAAATTTGTAATTCTGTTCTTACCTATGCTTTAAAGCTTGGAAACAAGAAAATATTTACATAAATATTTCTGAAGCAGTACAGTAGAAAAAGTGGAACCTGGAAAATCAAAATAAGTTATGAGAAAGAAGAATTAAAATTTCACATTTAAATATGTATCATCATTAATGCCAATAAGTATTTGTAGAAATTACTAACCTGCAAAATGTTGATCACCGCTTTTTCTCAGATCATCATATTCCAATGTAATAAGTTGATGTGTAGCACAGAATTTGACCAACATCCCCAGACAAATGTGATAAGTGAAGCAAGATAGGTAGCATTAAACTTTGACTCATCTATTTGTAGTTAATTTTATTCAGCTGCTTCACTATTTTAGGTTTCTTTACAGTAATAATTTCAAAATGTTCATGTACTGTTTACTGATGAGCCAATAATATTTACGTAACTGTAGGTTGGAAATATTTACTAATACCTGCAGTTCTGTCATGTCATTACATTTAACAATACCAGCAATTGTTAAGCTCAAATCACCATCGCGGGTGCCAGAAGTTCATTTGAATACCTGTAAATCTACTGACATGCAGCTGTTGCATTTAAGCATACTTATATCTCAATGTCCATGGTTGAACCCACAATCCTAGGTGTAGGTCTTAACCAATAGTATCACACAGATATATATAAAACATTTCTGCTATATATAACAATAGTAATGTGGTGCATTTTGGACCTGATATGAGGAATGATATTGGTATTGCAATAAACTGTTTAATGGCAGTGAAGCTAGTGCCCTAAAGATTTTAAGAAAATGCAAGCTCTATTTACTGTGTGAAAGAGAATGCCCACAAAAATGCCCTTAACTCCAATTTATTCAGAACTGAAATAAAGTGATTCTGTATGTTCAAAGAACAAGATATACTTTTATATGAGGCAAAATTATATAATTTCACATTCAAATATAGCAAATCTCCATGGTGCAGTGGTAGCATGTCTGTTTTCAGACTTAGAGAACCCATCTTAAATCTTGGTTAGGACAAGCCACCTGGATAAGGTCTGTTCCTGGGGCTTATTATATCCCCAAGATGTCAACTGTCAGCCCTGTGGACCACAAATTCATTTGTGCATGACTTCAGTCATTTTATTCATTGACTTTGCAGCCCTGAATTGTCACAAGAGACAAAGAATGAGACATTAAGGGTTTAATGAGCATGGTGGTGACAGAACATTCAAATGCACCAACATCAAATTTAATTTTAACTTACCCAAAAATGTGTTTACGACTTTAAGCATAAAATTCTCAAACCACAACAAGAGAGATAAGGAATTTTAAATTCTGATGGCAGTATAAAAAAAATTTGTTTCTATGACACTGACAGCTTAAAAATTCATAACACAATCTAGTCCCTGCAAAATCATATAGGCTTTGTGCATTTTGCTTGACACAACAGTGTGGGTTGTAAGACCCATTAAGTCCATTTTCTGTTTCCGCAGAATAAATATGTGAACAAAAATTAGCAGTAACATTTGGATACCATTGTAATGCAATACATTTAACAATCCACAGTCAATAATCGCAAATGGTATTTATACAATATTTTAATCAAAATCGTTAAGATGCGTGTTTGAGAAAATAAAAAATATCAAATATATTTCCATTTGAAAGAAAGTTTGGGGTGGGGGATTTTCTTGAAAATCCTTGTGCCACATAATACCACATTTTGTACTACTACAACATTTTATTTTTGAGTGCTATCATCACTATCTTGCATCTGTCCAATTCCAATGCAAACCTTTAAACAATATTACTAGACAAATACTCAAAAGGAAAACACAATATGCTGGACAGTTAAGTCTACGGGGGGGTGGGGGGAGGTTTTAGGTTTAAGGGTGCTCAACTTCGTGGTCATCAGCACCCTTAGTAAAGTCTACAGAATAAGACTGATACAAATAATAAAATTTAACTATCAATTTAAACATTATGCTAATTGCCATGTAAACATGACAATAGGTAACCAGAGGCAGAGCTGTGCAAAATGCATCATTTTGAAAATTTATAATTTTTTTGTAAAAAGTATAAAAAATAAATGATGCTGACCAATTCCTCCCCAAATTCAATAGATGGCTTTGAGAATGAGCTGGACACAGCTTGAAACCCAGGGTCAGCAAATCATACTAAGATAAGTGAAGTTTTTAGTTTCTAATTTGTTCTTAAAGCGCGTCTCACCCTTAAAAGACAGTACACGTTAAATGGAGTGCAGTGTTGCAACATGTACTAGTTGCGAATCTTTCTCCGCGAGCGACTCGAGGTGGCCTGAGTCTTGTACTTAGTCCTTCAATTGCTGCTTGACGAGACGGGCACTTTTAACTTTGGTATCCCTCCACGCCTTTGTTACTGTATGACCTAAATTTACAAATGACTCGTCTGGATAAACAATTGATATCCCCTGGCCCCTAAACCTTTTACGTCTTTTAGATATTTATGTCGCCATCTGATGATATCGATATCGTCTCTTTCTATTAATATGCACTTGTTACCCTTTCTTTCATATTCGAACCCCAAATCAGAGTGGCCCTTGAGAAATTTGGTAGGGTTTCATCACTGTTGAACTGTGACAAAATTACATTCAGCGTGGGTGGAATATTTGCAAACAGTAAAGAATGAACAATTCGCCGCACTCCACCTTGCACTATTCAATCATATTGCGTTAACCTAGCGTTTTGTGTAGTCCCGCCCTTTTTGCTTTCTTTTTCGATGGCGTTCTTAGAGGTCCTTTCATTACTTCCTTTTTAATCCTATACACTACTGCTTCTGAACACTCAACAGCCTTAGCTGTTTCTTTTACTGCCTTAAATGCATTTTACTTCAAAAATAATCTAACACATTCATAATTATTTGGCGTTCCTTACTTCTTTATTTACCAACATATCGTCCCTTCCTAGCTTCACCCTCCATAACTACAAATATTTACAAAAATATTAAACAAATAACGCAATAACAGCTCACAGTTACACACACGGCTTCTTTCGAACTAATGTAGTGCTGCTCCTTATACTATCTTCTGTGTCAGGCCTGACGCTGAATAGATGAATACCTTTTGTTTGCCCTACTGGATAAAAGAAAGAGGTTACTGCCTTTTGGTTTATTTTAAAAACATTCTCCAACCTTCCTCAACATTTGTTCTCGCTGGTTCCCTGATGTAAACTCAATAACAAAAAAGTTTCACACTGCGTAACTTTTGAGAAAGTTTTTTCTCAGTATTAACCAGTCTGAACTTTAACACCACACAAATAACTTTCAGAATGTTACTACAATATTTTAATGCATTATCTTCACAGTGAGAGACAGGTTTAATATCAGAGGCTTAATCTACAATGCAAGCAGCTCAGTTAAAGCAAATTTCATGGTTAGTTATGTGATTAATGTTATTTATCAAATACGTCTGTGACTTTATATATCTGCATTATATACTTTGTTTCTATTTATAATTTATAGCAATAGGATTAATGTGCACTGAAAACTGAAGATTCAGATAGATATTTCTGCAGATAGCCTGCCTCCACGGGGCAGAGGTTGCATGAGTAACTCTGGCGTGGAGGATCTGGGTTCGATTCCGGGGACCGGCATGGGGATTTGTCCTCCACTGGGAGGTTTGGTCTGGATTGCACTCAGTCTTGGTAAGTCCCTGAGGGGCCAGTTGAGGAGCCACTTGATTAAGAAGTAGCAGCCTCAGGTTGCAAAGACAGCATAACCAGCCAGAAGGGCCTGGGGCACTGACCATGTCCCACACTGCAGTTCTGCACCCCACTCATGATGCCTGTAGTACGTAGAGGTGGAGGATGCAATAGCCGGGCAGTAGTTCTTAGACTGGCAAGAGCTGTTGCGCCGAGGTTTAGTTTTTATTTTTATTTCTGCAGATATTTATCTTAATATGAACACTTGAAATGGGAGAGAAATTAACCAGCAGTGAAAATCTAGAATTATATAAAGCTGTTTTGCAAGTATCTTTCAGTATTTATATTTCTTAGGATTTTTAGGACCTCCATACCACATTTTTCATGTAAATATAGCATATTACTGTCTTTCTTTAAATATTTTAAGAAAATTTAATTATTTTGAAGAACACTAATGGGAAAACAAATTGTGAGAAAATGAACACAGAAGTACTTACAACTGCTAAATTCTGTCACTGAAGCAAGAAATGGTAAAACTATCTCCAATTTGACTTATCATGAGCTCTAATTGAAATGCTTTCTTTATGCAAGAGAATATTAAGCATAAAGGGGTGGATGCACAATTCCTTTGGGGGAGCTAACACATTTTCAAACATACCTTACCAACAAGTAAAATTAAGTCAGTAAGAGGGTATTTTACCCTTCTAGATTTTCAAATATCATATAAGTGATACAGAGATCATCCTTTGGATCCAAAATTTAATTTAAATTTTGGGAAAACTTATAAAGAGGCTTACTAAACACATGGGCCTTTTCAACATAAATATAGTTAAGTAATTAACTTTCTTAAAGCTTTGTAACAGTGAATGCAAATTCTAATGAATGAATGTTATGAGTTGAATTTTGGAACACTTTTGCTTCACTGCACTTTGAGTAATAACATTCATATAATTAAATAGTTTGACCACTCCTTTTTACTGCAAGTTTTTGTCCCCATTGTTTCACAGCATAATTCTTATTAGAACTTATTTACTAGATACTGTACAACGGATAGTTTCAATGTATCTGCTTCTTTTTCTTGCCAAGTTAGTGGGGATATCTTTTGAGGGATATCACTGCTATGATAAATTCACTGCCTCTGGATAAGCAGATGTCCATTTGGTTTAAGTAAATTGGACAGAAAATATGTTGGTTTTACTTTTACCAAAGCAAAGCAACACCATAACCTTCAGTATAACAAATGCCATAATTTTTTCTTTAATTAAGGGGGTGCAAGAGCTCTCTCAGCCCCTTCCTATGTAGACATATCTTTACATTTTCACTGTACACAATTATCTTGGCAGCAGTTACAAATTGAAAAATATATACAATATGCTTGACAGCATGGAAGACTTTTATTCATTGCATAATAATTCTCAGCAGGAAGGTGAATTGCCTATCTTCCCTTAAATTAGTGCATTTAATATTAGCCACATCCAATACAACCCAAAATTTTAATACTAAAATTGCTGTTATCCCAAAGCATTGTGGTAGCATATCCAGACCTTAATCTTTACTGACCTTGCAGCAGTGGACTGAAGCATTTTTTTTTTTATTTGTATATTAACAATCTCCAATGTACTACTGTCACATCAGACGAGTGAATTAAAGCATGCACCCTCTAGGGCTGAATAATAAAACCAAACCAAGGATCACCATAATGAGATATTCGACCCTTCAAAAGCAGTATAAGGATGAATTTGCCCTTCTTGTGGAAGATTTCTCAAATATTAGAAAGTAAAGCACACTCCCATACAATGAGATCAACCCAAACATGTTGCATGTTCACTCATGGAGCAGCTTCATAGTCTCTTAATTTATTAACAGTAGATAAGAATAACAGGCCATTTTATTATAACTGCAGCAGTTTTTGATTTTGAATTTACTGAGTACTAAACACACACATTTTGGACTGTTCCTGATTGGGTTCCTGCCCATAAGTCATTGGTACCATTTTTGGTTTTACAATAAATTTGACTTGTGTTTAGGTCATCTTCCTTTTTGTAGTTATCTTCTACACAAATGTCCATAGTATTTCTTTTCAACATTGTTATTGCCTTAATTACCTAGTATTATGCAGTTTTTAGCATTTAGCATTCAGTTATTTACAGTTCTGTAAATATCTATCAATATGTATGCATTAGTAAGGTTAAATCTGTAGTCAAATATTTATAGCAGTTTCTTGTAGAATTTTATCTTACAAAAACATAGTAAACATTAATATAAGCCCACTTTAGTTAAGTTTACTTTAAATTAATTTAAAACATATTAGGTAAAGACAGTTGTTCCATTTACAAAATGAGACTGTTAATCTAAAAATGTATTTCTGAAAATATTCTCAACATGTTTATGCATAGAGGACATGTCAAGTTTCTTTGCAATCTTGGAAAAGTATTTTTTTAAATCTAGATGTTTTAAGCTAAGCTTTCAAGGCACCTGACCCCTGGTTGTCTACAGGAGAGAAAGATGATATGCAGTAAAACAGCCTTACCTTGCCTGGAGCTGATGATTGACTCAGTTTCTGTACATGTTGTGTCTTCTATATTCGTTCTTCCACCATGAACTACACTGATGATACTGCAAGAAACAAACACCATATTAATATAATTCACATAAAAACATCCACAAGTCATGGTCAAATTAGAATTGTGCTCTTAAACTAGCTGCTAAGAAAGGAGAAATCTATCACGCAAAGACAATGAAACATTACTGTACAGGATTGCCTGAAATGATTCTTTGGTATTCTCCAAAGTATTATGAGCTGTAGCTATAAACAGAACTGCTGCCCTCCTGCCTTATACCAGAATGGTATAGCATAATGAAGCACTGAGAGGGGATGCTGTTGACCTTGAAGCAACTTGAAGCAATCAGATGGTTTCATGTCACTGCATTTGTTAGTCTGCTTTTGAGCTCAATTCGAACAGCATGCAATCTCATTTGGTTGCCAAAAGCCATGCCCAGTTTAAAAATAAAAAAGCATGTGAATTTTAGATTTCCTGTCAAATTAAAAATATTATCCACAATGTATTTGAATTTCATGAAGGAGGTTTACAAACATGAGTTTCTGACTAGCACAAAAGCTTCAGTGAAGGTCAGAGGGTAAATACTCAGGTTGTCCAGTCACATTAACCACAGATGAAAATATAAAAGAGCATTGGAGTGAAGATTGAGCATAGGGTGATAGCAGATATGGTCAATATTGATCAACAGGATGTACCACAAATTTAATATGAGAAAATAATGTTTGAAGATGTTTTAATAGAATTCTCACTCAGTAACAGGAAGATAACAGGAAAGCAATTTGCACTGACATCTTATAGTATGTCCAAGAGGAATCCTTTCTGGAAATGTCATAACATGTGATGAAAATGGGTCTTTAAATATAACCCTGAAAAATGAGACAGTCAACGCAACTTAAGAGTGAGCAAACTCAAAATACAAGGTGATGCAGGATTTCTTCTTCTTTTTTTTTTTTCCCTTTTGTTTTCAACATTTGGAGTATTGTTGCGATTTAATGGGTACCTTAAGGCCCAATACTTAACCAACAAACACCACCATTACATTGAAGTTTGAGGAAGACTCAGCCAGATCTTGGAAAAACGGTTGGTTCTTCATTAGAACAAAGCACCAGCTCACAATAGCACTGCTCTGAAGACATGTTTGGCTAACAAACACATTCCAGTTCTTGAACATACACCACACCAACTGGTCCATCTGATCCCATGTGAATCCCTTCTCTTCCCAAAATGAAAAGGTTCTTGAAGGGAACTCATTTTCTGTCTGAGGAGGTAAAAGCAAAAATGGTGAAGGTACTGAACGGGTTGAATAGTAATGCTGTAGGTACTGAATGAAGTGCAGCATTGTTATGAACATTGAAATATCCATATGCAGAGGTATACAGACATAAAAGGGGGAGTATTCTGAAAATGGTAAGTTATAAGATTCTTATAATAAATCAAGTATCATGTCAGTGCTGTTTATGAATGACCACACATCATACACTTACAGTAATAACTGAGACATGAAAACAAACACAAACTCCAATAAGTTTTCTTAAAATTCTAACAAAGCTATATTAGTACTTCCATCAACCCATGACGCATGTTTTAGTGGTAATGGAGTGTGGTTGATAGTACCCAGCACTGACTGTCAGCACTGCATTCCCTTGTTATCCATTTACACTAAAATGAAATACTAGTAACTTGGCAAACAGTAAAGTAATGCCACACAAATGGAGCCCTGGAGTTGCGTGTGTCTGATATGAAAGGTTAGCCCTTAGGCAATTATCATACACAACTGTAAATGCATGAGTACATGATAGGAAAAAATAACCTTTAATGATAAATGTATTACCATGTACCTTCGCAATTATTTACTGTAACATTTTTCAAAGAATGAAGATGAGGATAAATATTCTTTGTCTTCTAAAATTTCCATACTGATTAAAATGAAAGAAACAAAGAAAGAAAACAAACTAAATTAGTCACTACACTTTTCTTATTAAATAATTTCTGTAACTATAGGAAAAGCATGATATGATCATTTTTTTTTTTATGATCAATCTGTACACCTGGCATAATTTCTAAAAAGATTATTTACTCAAGTGGCAAAGGCACAATGTCCAACACTATCAGCAATGTCCTGTTGTTGAAAAATGCCTCACTGATTGTCACTATTAGCTAAAGAAATCATCAACCTCTTAACTTCTTACTCCAACTTTTTCCCAATAATCAACAGTTACTATTTTTAGCCTTCTATATCATACCTTGCATTATATATCATACCTCGCACTTATCAATGAATAAAATTGCCTTCATTATGATCTGATGGCAACCATTTCATCTGCAGTGAGGGTACTTCCTCGATGTAAGGGCCAGGTGCGGCTCCTCAGGGTAGGCATTGCCTGCCCTACCGTATTATATCAACAAATAATGTTTAACTATGATTCTGCATTTTATCATTTGAACCGTCATTTTCCCTAAATTGCAGTTCAGAAAAGCATGATCAAATCCTTGAAGGCGGCGCCGTGGCCGAGCGTTTAGCGCGCTCACCTACCACCTAGGCGGCCCGGGTTCGATCCCAGGGACCCGCATGTGGTATTCGTGGTGGACGAAGCGGCGTCAGGGCGGGTTTTCTCCGGGTGCACCGGTTTCCCCCGCCATCTCATTTCACCGGTGCTCCATCTTCATTCCATGTATCATCAGTGTCACTGCCTGCGGTGCCGTAGTAGTAAAAGCGGGCGTTAAACACTACAACAACAACAAATCCTTGAATCTCAATTCCGATTCATCAAAACTGCGCTGCATGTTTGAAACGCACGGCAGAAATGATACGAATGGAACCTGGGTAGTGGAGAGCCAGCTACTCTGCCGGCCCGGCCCCCTTTCCTCAGTACGAGGCCCTTGAACATGGATAAGGAAATATTCCGTCTGTATACACACTCCGAGCATGCGTAGACACGTCTGCCAGCATTCAGAACACTTGCCTGCCCAAATCCGAATTTATGCGACTTTTTCCGAACAGCCATACTCCACGAACGAAGATCTCAGAGATCTGAATCATGTCATCACTCTGTGTAATACCAGTGTGTTGTAATACCAGTATGACAGACTTAATTAGTGATCTATTACGAAGTCCGCTTTCGCGGCGCACTGACAATGAAAAGAGGAGTGTTTTAGCTATTTAACACAATGTTACAGTCCGACAATTTTTCAATTTCTTCGTTAATTTTAGTTTTGGCCGTAATTCATCCGTAAGTCACACTCATTCACTCTGCACTTATTAAACAACCAGAGTTCACCCCCTTTATTTCGGATAAATAGGGTTCTACTGTACTACAACGACAACTACGATTATTATTATTATTATTATTATTATTATTATTATTATTATTATTATTATTATTATTATTATTATTATTATTGCTGTTGTTGTTGCTGTTACACCTTGCCTACCCTTAAATTTTGACTGCGAGCCGCCACTGGTAAGGGCATAATATCATTGCTGTGGTGCATAGTTTCCATTACACCTGGTCACTTTGTCAGGTAGTACATTTTCCAGCATTACTAGTGTGGCCAGCAGTCAGGGTATGAGGAATTTTGTCCCTATCTCAATGATGACCATTATCATTGGATTGCACGTTGGTGAGGATGTCCTATTCTTGTGTACATGACTGATCAAGTTAATTGATATACCACAGTGACTTATTTCCTTTAGGATAGGTTATACACCTGTTTCATTCTTCCCTTATTAAATATTATTCTAAACATTGGTAATGCCCAGGGAATGTATCAGGTGTGCTAAGATAACAGGAGAATGCTACAAAATATATGGACCAAATTTTGCAATATCAATATTTTCAGTATTACGTACAATATACAACTGGCCTAGTTAACACCACATGCAGTGTTAAACAGTCTTAAAACACATGAGTTATAGTACGCATGGATGAAAATAACACCTACATTAACAATTGGAGATTGCATCAAACAATTTGGCAAACTCCACCTAAAATTAAGTATGGTGGAGTTTGCAACAGTGATGTGCACGATCATTTAGATTAATTACAGAGTTGATTTTGTGACAAGACTTCACTCATTATATTAAGAAATGCAAAACATGCTTCTGGAGCTACTTGTTTCCATGAACAGTTCCTGGTTGACTGCCAGCATCACTCCTTGTAGTGGTTGGCCTTGTCCCTGGTGGCAATTGGATGAACCTCTGCATTATGTTACTTGGTGGAATTTCAAAACTGAATATGTGGTTCCTGTTCTTCCAAATATTAATGTTCTCACAAATTTTAAGTTTTGTTTTTTCTAAAATGTGCTTAGCATTTTTGGGCTTTTGTTTATGCTGTGTTGATCTCTCCAAAAATGCCAAGCTACCATTGATTTTTCTTTCAGTTTTTGTTTTATGTTTCTAATGTGTTCTTTAGCCATTGTTTTTATATTTCTTTCAATTCTGCCGATGATTTTTTCATAGCCGTTGCAGTTCTTCTTTCTTCTTCTTTGTGTATAGGTAAGTATCCTGTTCATTTCCCCTTTTATGCCTCAAATGAGTTATAAATGCTGTCAATCCATCTCTTAGCGGGTCATCCTCTTGTAATATATGTATTTAGGCTTTCACGGCCGGTGTCTTGACTATTCGAAATTTTTAGTTCTTCCGGGCTTGTAGGCCGTGGTCTAGAAGGCATGGTAGATACCAATGTTTTGCCAAGTACTGCGCTTGGCATCATCAGGGTAACATGATCCTCAGTCTGCACTGGTCAGAGTTTGAATGTGGAAGCAGAGAAGTAGTGGAAGTTTTGACCGTTAACGTCCGTTACGACTATTTATATGGGTAGGGGTGGGCGGGGCATTGTTGTGCTGGCTACGGTAGTGATTGGCCAGTTGTAGGTGGGGTTTTATTATAACTGTTGTGTGCGTCATAAAGTTTATTAAAACCGGTATCCATGCTTTATGTACACGTAGTATTTCTTCTTTGCGATTGAAGTTGTCTTTGTGTTTGTAGATTTCTATGGCTTCCCTTTGTAGTCGAGCATAGCAGTTAACTGTAGAAGACAGAACTCAGGTTTCTTTAAGGTTGACATCATGGCCGAATAATAAGGTGTGCTCTGCCACAGGCAATTTATCTGTATGTCCCAATCTGGTGTTACGCTCATGTTCTTTTAATCTGGTAGCCACACTGCGCATGGTAGTGCCTATATATACTTTGCCGTAACTGCAGGGAACTTTATATACACCTGCAGATGTGTGTGGGTGGCATTTGTCTTTGGCCGATCTCAGGAGGTCTTTGATCTTGTTTGTTGGTCTGTAGACAGTATCAACTCCATGTGAGCGCAGAAGTTTGCCTATCCGGTCAGAGACGTTCTTGATGTAGGGGAGAAAGGCTATTGCTACTTTGTCGCATTCTTTCTTTTTTGTTGTTGGTCGCCTTGGATGAATTGCACGCCGGATTTCTTTTTGTGTGTATCCATTGGACTGGAATGCGGAGTTTAGATGTTTGAGTTAACGGTCAAAACTTCCACTACTTCTCTGCTTCCACATTCAAACTCTGACCAGTGCAGACGGAGGATCGTGTTACCCTGATGATGCCAAGCGCAGTACTTGGCGAAACATTGGTATCTACCATGCCTTCTAGACCACGGCATAGAAGCCCAGAAGAACCAAACATTTCTAATAGTCATCCTCTTGTCTTTTTCCAATCTAAAGGTCTGCCTTCTTTGGCTCCATTTACTAGACAGTTGTTTCCCATCCTGTTGATGCATTCTTTCCAGTATTTCTGTTGCTCATTAATAAAGTTTGTTATATCCTGAATTTGGCAATTTTCTTTGAATTCTGTATTGTGAATTTTACCCAATAAAGTTTTTCCTTGAATTGTTTTTAATATTTTCAATTTGCATGAAATACTCGTTTTGACTGCATCTGCTCTGGTTTCTGCTGCAAAAGTTAAGATTGGTCTAACTATTGTTTTATAAATGAAGGGTACAAGGGAAAATGGGGAAATGTAAATGTGAAACAAAAAATGAAGTAACACTACCAAGACAATGTCCAACCAAATAAAGCAAAACACCACTGAAATAAAACATGTTTCAGAAATCATGTACAGTTGATGGATGAAAGGGGAATGTCAGCTTAGTATGTAACAGCATCAGTTTTGAATATACTGCACAGATACGTGCACTATATGCGACACTTATGCAGCTGAGGTTAAAATTAAAATGTCAAATAGAACCACTAACAAAGATTGTGCAAAGCGTTAGGAAATTGAAGCTTAAGTATATCACTTAGGCTTTCAAAACCAAGGTTATCTTAAGAAAACTGAGTAGTTTTATACAGATCAATGACTTGCAAGGCTCACTTCCAAGGAAGATGTTGATAGGGAAGCAATAGCGATAGATTTCCAAAAGGATTTGTGTATACCTTATTTATCCACTATGTGCGGACAGCTTTCACTGTTCTCCTTCAACATATTTGTTTTATCTAGTGGACACTTGGTATTCCATACATACCCAAACACAGTTGTGCATAAAGCAGCAGATGAAGTGTGTTATATAATTTTATATTCTGTGAACTTGGCAAAGAGATAAAACACTTGTTAATCTTCTGTTATTCTGCATATAGATAGAACAAGAACTGGACTATTTTCAGATTTCTCCATTTTGTTTTGAATATGCCAAATGCCTAGATTCTGCAAAAATAATGTTTCTACTTTGTGGGCACTCATTTCTAGAGTGAGATAGAAACATGGCACTAATTAACCAGAAATTTTCAGCTGAAATGCCAGAAGACTGAGCGGATCATTTTAGGAGTGCCAGAAATAAACCCTTCCCTTTCCATGTAATCAAAGTTATCAACCAGTGAATCATCAATGGACCAAGTTTTTGGCTCCTTTGGACAGAAAAGTTTGCCCTTTTAAAACAAGACCTATAAGAGAACTTGTCATCTCCATCGAAAATCCTCAATTCATGGAATACAGAGACAGCTACAATGGCCTATTGTAAATGCTCCAAGATCAACTCTACAGTTCCCAGAAACACCAGAAAATGATAATTATTATTTATTTATGCCAACAAACTTACTGTTGGTGTTTTTAAACACACAAGCCGTGTGTGGGCAAAGTTTGAGAGGTAGAACTGGAACTTAAAAATTCAATGCCACAACTGGGATTTGAACCACGGACCTTCCGCTTACCGGGTGGCTGCTCTACCACTGAGCTATTGTGACAAACTGCCAGAATGGCAGTAAATTCTCAAACCAGTTCGTATTTCTCCTGGTAAACCACAAAGGCAGTCTCACATCAGAGACAAATTACCCCAATGGTGACTTACTATTGTAAGTACTTTATGTCCCAGGATTAAATAACCTTCAGATGGTAATTATTATTTATTTATGCCAACAAACTCATAAGTGAACCTGCTCATTGCACCATCAAGACTCAGGAAACAATCACTGAATTAGGCATTGAGGTTATGACACATCCACTTTATTCACCGGACCTAGCCGTGTGTGACTTCCACCTATTTCCTGCAGTAAAAAGAGAGCTTCGGGGTCATCATATTCAGAGCGATCAAGAGCTAAACAATAAAATTTCAGGTGTACTCAACAGACTATAAAAAGGGACTTCAGGCAGTATTTTGAACACTGGACTGAACACTGGAATCGTATTGTGTCCAAGGGAGAATGCTTTGAAGGTGTGTAATGGAATTTGAATAAAGGTGAGCAGCATTTTCCAGTAAAAAGAGAATTCTGGTTATTTTTTGACATCTCCTCGTATAAGGAACATAAAGCAAAAAATGAAGAAAAGAAGAAAATATAAGCTGAAAGAAGAAAAATTAACAGTAGTTTGGCATTCTTGGAGAGACCTACCATCATAATCAGATATCCTAAAATACTAAAAAACAGAATTTAGAGTTTGGGAAAACATTTACTTTGGAAGAACAGGAACCACATTTTCAATTTTGAAACCCTATCACGTGACATACTAATGCAGATTTTCATCCAGCAAAAGGGACAAGGCCAACCACCACCAGGAACGAGGCCCACAGTCTACGAGGCACTAAAAACAAAGTGCTGCCAAAATAAGAAAGCCACTTGAAATACTCAAACACTTGTAGCAGCTGTAAGCACATGACCACAGAGAATGCTCTGATCGGTTCCTGACTGAAGCTCTCTGAAGAAAATTAAATAGATCTACTTTTTAATGTTACTGCTATTTTACTGCTGTTCCTTTACATTAGCGATGTTGATGCTAAGCGGCTTTCTTAGGCCAATTTTACTATAGTATTCTAAACAAACATTTGATACCAATAGTGTACCACAAATGCACATTTTGTAGTACATATACAAAATAAGCCTTTGCAGAATAAAGTGCACGTTTTTCTCCCTAACATGCTCCTACAATCTTGTACTGATTTAAACCAAATTTGGCAGACAAGAGCAAAATTAACAGAAAATGTCAAAGCAGGAAATGATTTTGAGGATTCACAGAATGAACAGACTTGTTTTCTCCAATATCTTTGCTGGCTCTCTTCATTCTTTTAGGGGCAGTCATGCAAAAACATATACCCCTAATGGCAGGTGGGTTTGAAAATTGTTTAGTGGGAGACAATTTGGATGATTTCCAGTATGAGGCACATATTCTTTAGGACCAAAGTAAACATACTGTAGGGATGCCATCACAAAATATCACCCCCAAAAGAAGAGGGATTGAAAATGTTACATAGGAAGCAATTCTGAGGATTCTCAGCATTAATGGCCCTATTTTCCCAAATACTTTTGTTAAATAAAGAGACATATGCTGCACTTTCACTTCATTCTTTTAACAGCAGTAAGGAAAAAAACACCCATTGTTCAAAGGGCTGTAATTTGGAGAATTTTCAGTAAGTATAGGAAATTTGACACATACTCTTTAGGACAAAAGTAAGAATACTGCAGTGGTGCCTTAATAATAAGCCACCCCAACAGAAAAACAGATGGAAAATGTACAGTGGCAACCAATATTGAGGATTCTCAGCATGAATGGGCCTGTTTTCTTTTGTTTGTTTTTGTAGTGTTTAACAACCACTTTTACTACATACAGCACTGCAGGCGGTGACACTGATGATACGTGGAATGAAGATGGAGCATCGGTGGAATAAGATGGCAGGAAACAGGACAACCCAGAGGAAACCTACCCCAGTGCCGCTTTGTCCACCACAAATCCCACATGCGGTTGCCTGGGGTCGAACCTGGGCCACTTTGGTGAGGAGCAAATGGTCTAACCACTCGGCTACGGCACTATCTAGCCTGTTTTCTTAATACTTTTGCTACATAAGATGATAATGTTGCTCACTTCATAAAATCACTCCTGATAGCATTAAATTGCTTAATGGGAGACACCTTGGAGGATTATCAGTAAGAATGGAAAATTTCACACTCATTCTTTTGGCTGAGAGTAAATGTGAGGGGTGTTATCTCAAGAAACCATCTCAATGGAAGTAGGAGTGGAAAATGCTGAGGTAATTTTGAGGATTCTCAGAATGAATGTTTCCTCAATAATTCTGTTAAATAAAATCATAAATCTTGCTCACTTCACAAAAATCACCCTTAGTGGAAGAAAGCACTTTGGAGGATATTCAATACAAATGGAACATTTAACATTCAATATTTAGGACAACAGTATTAATACTGTGGGAGTACTATCACAAAAAGGCCACCCTTTGTGGTAGAGGATGAGGACAGTTTTCTAAGAGAAGCTTTTTTGAGGTTTTCCAACATGAATGAGGTCCGTTTTCACAATAATTTTGTGAAATAAACCATATTCCCTTTATTCTTTTAGGGATGATCTAACCAAAGCCATCCACAATGGAAGAAGCGTTATAAAATGTTCAGCAGAAAGCAAATTTTAAGATATTCAGCATAAATGGACCAGCTTATTTCATAATAAAAGCATAAATATTGCTCTCTTCTATTTTAAACATCATAAATGGTAGATGGGGACGAAAAATTTTGGATGGAAGCAATTTGGAGGCCTTTGATTATGAATGAGAAATTTGGCACAATAAATGTGAAGTTAAAAGAATTGCAAATCAGCAATGTTGCAAATAAACATATTTAGAAAACTGATTCTATATTAACAGTGTCAAAGCCCCTGGCAATGTTGGGCATTTCTACTAGTCTGTCTCTAATAGGTCATCAAGGTCTACACACTGCATCTCTTGCGTAAGAATTCCAGCAGCAACATTGACTGTCGTTGAAGACCACTTGAAGACCTGTGAAGCATTAAGATCAGAAGAAACTACAGTTCAAAAGTATTGGAAAGCGCGAATGCTAATGGCTTCATTGCCAGATGCAAGGCACTAGAAAACAACAACAACAACAACATTGACTGTCGTGAGTGTGCCTTTTTAACATTGTGCTAGCTAAGGAATCTGTCAGGTTCATGTACGTAACTCATGTAAGGTAATGTAGATTAATATTATGAAGCCCATCTGTTTAAAGAGGATGTTAAAAATATTTATTTTCTTGAAGACACGGATTCACTCACTTGATTTATTTTGAAATATTGTTTTGCTACATGTTATGTAATCTGTAATTGTTTTAGCCCATGAATTGAGAAGCATCGGGAGACTGCGGGGCCACAGAAACTGAGAAAGTCTTTCCCCAAACATTTCTACTCATAGCCCAATAGACTGATATGATGTATGAACAGTGGCACTGTCTCGTTGAAAATATGCACTGGTCACCTCATCTTCATTTAGCTGTGTAATGAATAGAAAAAGAATATCTGAGAACTAAACGCCAGAATTAACTGAAAAGTGGAAAAAAATTGGTCCAACAATGGGAGATCACACACCATAATCCCCCTTCCTCCAAATATAAACAGATCTGGATAAGTGTAACCAAGCTTCAGCAGTAAAAAATTCCTAGCTAACACAGTAATTCCATGGTGCACAATAAATGTCTGAAACCATTCACAATGCTGTATTCTTTTCCAGTGACAAATAACTCACCTGCTGGCAGCCAGTGATTACATACAATAATGTGCTAGAAACCATAATATTCCCTAACCATAAAATGGGGTACCAACCTTATATTGAGCAGTAGAAACAAGCACAGTGCAGAGAAAGTTGTTGACGACCCATTAGTTTAATGATCAGACATGCCCTGGTAACACATGCTT
The DNA here is from genome assembly GCA_030765045.1 of Tenodera sinensis. NCBI lineage: Eukaryota > Metazoa > Arthropoda > Insecta > Mantodea > Mantidae > Tenodera > Tenodera sinensis. Next base: position 50,363,490 of record CM060964.1, read on the forward strand.
ACCTTTAGCTGCACTAATGTCAAAGGCTTCAATATGGAAACTAGGGTACTGCTGGTATAAGCATTACTGTTACTTTTGCTTCTTACTGCTTTTTGATTAGAACACTAGATTAAAAACAGGTAGGTACATCCATGGACAAAAGAAAAAGTCATGTCTAGAATGCCAAATTCATCTAAGCCCTACAAGGCACGGTGCCTTGATTGATCATATGGGTTAGTAATATTAAGATTTGAAGCTTATCACAATTTGTTTTGCCACTATACAACTGTATTGCAGATGGTGTAAACAGGGCACTCTGCCATGTAGGACTTAGACAAATTTGGTGCTCCAGACAGGACTTTTTGTTTTGTCCACGGGTGTACATTTGAATTCCATTTTTTTCTGTAAATCTTTCATGTTAATTAGTGTAAATGCAATCTCAGCAGCTCTAACACCATTCATAACTGAAGAATGAGACAAGAGAGTTGGCACATTCAATATAAGTCAAATATTTGGTTTACCTTTTCACTTTAGAATTCTTATTAATTTGCCATTTATTTCGAAAATGAAAAGGCTGATTTATTTGTGTTTTAGGCATGAATGTCTTAAAATTAATGGATATCTAATGCATGGAAAACATACAGCATTACCATATATTTAACAAGTTAAAATTTAAATAATAAAAAAGCACATACACCATGGATTCAAACCCAGGTTCTTCCAATTACAAGACACATGCTTTTCACTGCTCTACTACCATGCATACAACCAGACTGAAAGGCTCTTCCTATTTAACACATAGCTTTGAAACGTACACAGGGTGGTATTAAATGATGTATTAAAAATGCAGCAACAGTAAATAATTTGCTTTCTGAATTGAGCTCCCTACAATTGGTTATAAGCTGAAGATGGGAACGAAGTTTTCCAGAACATGTCCAATTTTCAAAAGTAAGTAAGAAATAGTGCAGAACATGTCCAATTTTCAAAAGTAAGTAAGAAATAGTGCAGTCCTAACCGACCCTCATTTAATTTGAGTAACCTCATTGTTCAAAAACTTCCAGTTAATAGTGACAAAAATAATGAATTACAAAAGTTATAAGTTCATGTTTGCCACTACATAATAGTTCTGTTAGGGACATGTTGCAGTGTACAATAATGATCTGCGCTATTTCATCACATATTCTAATACTTTTATTAATAAAGTAAACATTCTGTAAATAAGGCAAAGCTAATTAAAGAGTATCAGAAAAGTAATATCACCTTAAGCTTTTTTATTACTCATGTCTTTTATTTTCATTATGTGTGAAAAATGACAATTCTATTAAATGAAACAAAAATGGTCACATGAGGGAATTTTGAGTTAAAAAATCCTATATTATGTGTACTGTTTAAATATTATGATGAGGTAATTCTTTAAAGTATGTCTTTGTTTCATCATTATTTGTCCATATTTTCTTGCAAATTAAAGAGAAAATGCAATATACTGTAACCTGAAATAAAAAAGAAGGATCAACATTGTATGTTAAATAAAATAAAGTCTAACAGATAAAACAGTAGAGAGGATTTGTCTTGAAATAACAATGTGCGTAGTTTGTTCCAAAAAATGCAAAATACTTTATCTAACCAGGATCCCACTTTTTATTTCTACATTCACCAGCTTAGTTCTTGGTTTGCAATATCAGTTTAAAAATATAAACATTAATATTTTAAAAATATGAAGAGCACAATATTTAAATGCCATAGGAAATTAGCAATTAAGTTATACTGTTACTTTTTTATATGGGGGAGGAGGAGTGAGTTTGTGGTGTTCAAGGGCCTGTCAACAACTTGGTCATTGGGGCCTTTTTTTTTTTTTTTTAGGTTGTTCTGTGCACCCTGGGGATGATTAGCAATGAATTGCAGGCTAAAAGTAAAACAAATATGCTAAATGCTTAGGATAGAATTCTGAACCTTACTGAAGGTTAAGGTAAATCAAAACACCTGTTTAATAGGAACTAGATGGCTATTTATGATCACAGTTTTCATTCAGTAGCCATCTATTGGAAAAGTAATAGAGAGACTGGAAAGCAGGTCCAAATTATATTTCCTCACCTTCCAATCTTTAAAATATTCTAATTGCTGTATACAGTGACTGAAAACTAGCACTTACCTACATCACATTCAAAAAATGTCAAATTAGGATTACTTTCTGTTTACATATCAAGTAATCTTTCTTTTAAGGCAATAAGGATATCTTTAAAAACCCAGGGATGATAATAAAAACTTGTCCAGCAATGTGGGTTGTCTTTACATATTGTACACAATGTTTCTTATAAGGGAATTCACTATTTGACTATATCATTCAATTTTCCTGCAAACATTCATTGATATCTAATTATTGAATATTTGAAGTTATATCCTTGAAGACTAACCACTGTAAGATATGATAGGGGTGTGGTTATGTGATGTGTGTTTCTTAATGGCTGAATAACATGTTCAGTGTTGCCAGAAATTGCTCAGCGTGGGATCCTAAGAAGAAGAAAAATAAAATAAACACCCTTACAAACTGATGGTTCACTGTTGTATATTTCAAAGTGAAAGTCAACAAAAGATTTCTCACAGAACTAAAAAGAATATAATTCATATCAATTTGCAACTGGTAAACATTTTAACTGGAGTGTGACAATAAGAAACATTAAAATATGTCATCCATCAAGATCAGAAAAATATGCATGTTTTAATACTTAAACACAACATTTCGCATCATTACATGAAATCAAAGTTCAGAGAAAGCTTCAAGATAGTAAGAGAATTATGAATAATTACTACCTTTAATTTCAGATTTATACAGTAAATCTGCTATTTCAGACTACCCACAAGTAAATGATACCAAACATGTGAACATCATCCTAACCCAGAAGCACATGTAGTTGGTATTTCAGGTGTGGTGGTTTTAAGTTAATTCCGTAAATCAGTGATTTATTTCATGCACATTTCTTTCAGAAATGTAGCGTGCATTAATTTTTAAAACACTGCAAAGTTGTAATGATACAGCTTGAGTAAAAATGTACGTCGGGTTTACAACTGAAATTTAAGCCTTCAAATACACAGTTGCTATTATCAGTATACGCTTTATATACAACAAATTACTTGTTCCGATCAATGTAATGCTTATTCTTTATCCGACAACCAATTTATGCTTAGAGTAACTTTCATTCAGTCTGAAAAAATGTTTTCTTTTCTCTCTTTTTTTGCAATATTCCAATAAAACATTAGTTGTTTCTTTTTCTAAGTTATATTTTGTATGTAAGTTCATATAATGGATCCCCAAGTTCTCGGAAAAACCACTGCTCCTTGGAACAGTGTGCAAACCAAATGCCAAGGCATCTATCAACTGTTGCCCTTGGTACAGTTATTTCAATGTTACCAAATGCTTATCAATACTGTAAAGCAGTTTATGTTCCACACTATCATTTCCAGACAGATGGAAATCAGATATTCAACATCATTACTAACAAAACTCTTCACTGTTTTACAGTTTGTATGTAATACTAAATTTAGGTTAACATTATTTTAGATGCCATTTGTCACTTAAACAGTTTGTAAATTTAAACAAACAGAATAAATCACCCAAAAGAAATAGAAAACTTCTGCACTTTTGAAATATCACCTATGGTTACAGAAACAACAAATACATATTTAACAATGAAATACATAAACCAACTAAGAATGCTTAAATTTACCTACTATTGACTTTGGAAGATGCAACTAATATAGATAACATATGTATACTGGGAAAAATTTAATTTGTTCTCATTATCTCCTAGCATTACAAATATTGTTCGTAACTAGCTAATGAATGACATAACCAAATAACATATATACATTCATTGTCATTTGCTCCTAATGAGGACGCAGCACAGTACTTTAAACTGTAGCATTTACTTTAGCGTTAGTTTAGCAATTTGTCTTTCTCTGCGAGGTGATTCAAATAAACTCATATGCTTATTTAGAACAAAATGTCACTGCCAATTCTTGACTTCAAAAAGAATAACAAATGGACGTTTTGCTACAAATGTACAATTCCAGTGCTAAAATTGAGTTATTCAGCTGTCATTCCATGGAGCTCTTAAACATCCACTGCATACCTCATTACAGCATACTTCTCATTACACATTTTATAGTAATACTTACTGTGGATCTCCTGTCCTTTCTATAGGAACCTTTATGTCCGAGTGAGCAACACTATCTGTGCATTGTGATGTACCATCTGAGACGTTACTGCCCTCGGCGGAAACGAGCTGCAAATGAACACAAGCCTCATTATGTCTTGACATTTCTTCATGAGTATGTCATTGTAAAATAACTTAAAAACACATTTGCTTACCCAAGAAACCACTCTGCCATTGAAACACGGTAGATGTGCATCATCATCTACAATTTCTTCCTTCACCACCCTTTAAAACAAAGTGAAGTGTATGTAGAACTTGAAAAGTACAACTGTCAACAAGACACTTCTGGTTAGGTTACCTCCGGCTTGTTTTGACAATTTTTTGGGATGGCAACCTGCCTAGCAATCTTCCCATAGCATAAATGGACTCGTAAATTAAGTTCAGAACTACACAAATACTCAAAAGAACGTCACTTTTAAAACAACGTGCATAATAATACTTACCCAAAATCATCGTCCATTGACTTGAAAAAGAACTTGTAATTCGGCCGATTGAGGACATTTTTGAAGTCTGCCAAAGTTACGCGTTCAGGTGCGATGTTCAGTTTAACTAAATACGGTGTTTCCTCGTCATCTATGTGGTATATAATTTTAGTTTCTTCCATATCAGATACTGTTAGTCAACAACTGATTTCAGTCATCAAGACTTCAATATGGCAGCCATGAATCGATGTCCTACTCAAAACAAATTAACTTCTTTTTTCACTGCCTTCTATTTAAAAAACTATATTCCTGAACCCAAAAAGATTATAAAAGTTTTAATTGTATAAAAATCTATTAGATTTCGTTTTATGTATTTAAAGCCACAATAAACTTAAATTAAATACAGCTAAATGAACAGTAAGTCATCCTGATAGATGTGTGTTATTGTTTTGGTGTAATGAAATTGTAATATTGTGAATGTGGAAGTCACGATAGATGTATTACTTTGTATGGTATTTCAATTATTAACAGGGAAATATAGTAAGGGGTGAGAAATGTTCACATTAAAATAGATGTTAGTTGTTAATAATATCAAATAGAACTTACGCACAAGAAGTAAACAACGCTAAACTATATATTTACATCTGATTCTAGTATTGTAGTATCCAATCTGTGTTCGTTACACACTACCATTCTTCAGAGTAACATAAACGCTAAAACTTTTTCCAAAAACTGTCTGTTGCCAGTATAACAAAGTGTAGTAGGAAACCTAAAATGAGAATGTAAAAGATTCGTGTGTATTTACGCGATCTCACGGTAAACAGTCTCAATCTATAATTTCCCTGAATATGACAAGAGTCCTGGGGCTCACGTGAGTGACACTTGTATTATATCGCACAAGGATATATTTCAGTATAAGCAAATAAAGTTCCAAACGCAGAGAATAATTCTCATTTTAATTCCAACATACATCAACTCGGTATATTAATTGTTGCATCACTTTGACAGTTCGTTAAAATGCTGTTATGTTTAAGACACATCATATGAACAATACAGTATTAGTTAAAATAGAAAATAAGGATACCATAATAAACTGCATATTCGACATGAGAACGAACCTATACTAATATCTTATCAGGTCCCTGTATAAAACACTTTTGGACTATCAGTCTCCTTCAGTTTTTGTGTTCATTCCCTTTGTTCTCTGCACTCCTCCAAACTTAAATAGCCAGTGCTTGTGCATTTCTCTTCAATTTGTTATTCTATTGCATAATTTACTAACTGGATTATGTTGAACAATTTCTCCGCTGTCTCTGTTCTCTTGTATTGTATCTTGTTCTTTTAATCGTAGAGTGAGCCTGGCTCAAGGATATAGAACACATCATACAACCATGCAATTTGTTTTTGGTGGGGGACCCAACACCTAAGCACTATTGCTATAACAGAGTATAATAGAGGAAGGTTAATACTAGGAGAATAAAGAAATATGGGTTTCTTGCAGTCTTAAAAACAATTGAAACAGCATACAACTCGGGAGTATAAGGCGAAGCAGTTTATACATCTCTCACACCCACCAACATTTATAAAATATATGACTGAGGAACATGTCAGTTAGTCATGAGTCCTTCTGGTATAACAACCATGTCCACAACTGAAGAAAATTAAAAACGCTATACAAATTAAAGCATACATCAGACATCTCTACCTTTTATATGTTAGGTTTAAGGAGTATGTTATACATTTTTTTTTCTTTACCTGATTACCTTACCCTTATGTAGGACTTACACCTCCTAAGACTTTCAAGTCAGTGCCTGGGGTAGACACCTGTCAGGGAGCACAGGAACCTATGGACTGAACAGAGTGAAGACATGGAAGCGGGTGGTCAGCCAAGCACCAGGTATGATAGTGAGGAAGAGGAAAATGTATCATACCGCCAATGAAAATAAGGGTGATCACGTACCATAGTGCCCTAGTTCCTTGTATTATCACATATAATAGCGGCCTGCAAAATATATTACTTTGATGCACAGATTCTTAACTCTTCCAAGAACAAAACAATATGGAATATAATAAAAACCAAAACCCACAGCTCTAGGCCCGCCAATGGAAATGTATATTTCCCCAACAGTAAATAATATAGTTGTAAAAACTCTGGCCACCTTCGCTAACATCCTCAATCACTTCAGCACTGTTATGGATAGAGTACTTATATTGCCACAAACAGACACTAATAATGATATCCCCCATCCTAAATTGATCAGAAGTGAAGTTAGTATCCTCCTTCAACAGTGACGCATGAAGAATTAATTGAAATCATAAAATCTAAAGGAAACTGCTTCTCGGTTGGTCTTAATGAAGCACCGGGTTATACAGGATAGTAGGAGCTGGGTTGGGCTGGGCTAGGCTAGGCTGGGCTGTTACACAGAATTACCAAAATATGATACATAAAACTAATTTGAAAGGATAGAATGAGACTGAAAAATTCCATGCAATAGCCGGAATTTGAACCACAGATCTTCCGGTCTCCGTCCGGCTGCTTTAACCACCAAGCTACAGTGGCTAACATGCCAATATAACATTACATTCTCCAACTCACTAGTATTTTTCTTGGTAAACCACACAAGGAGATCTCAAATAATATGAGATCACATACCTTAACGGCGACTTACCATATTGTAAGTACTTACATCCCGGGTTTCTAGTTTAACCAACTATAAGGTCAGTCAATGCAATTAACTGTTCTTCCACATATGTTATCATATAATTTGAGATCTCCTTGTGAGGTTTACTGGGAAAAATGCAAGTAAGTTTGAGAATTTAATGTTGTATCGAGATGTTGGCCATGGTAGCTTAGTGGTTAAAGCAGCTAGAGGGAGACCGAAAGATCCATTGTTCATATCCCAGCTATGGCATTGAATTTTTCAGTCTCATTCTACCCTTTCAAATCTTGTCCTACACATGGCTGTTGTGTGTTGTTGTTGTTGTTGTTGTTGTAGTGTTTAACGCCCGCTTTTACTACTACGGCACCGCAGGCGGTGACACTGATGATACATGAAGATGGAGCACCGGTGGAATGAGATGGCGGGGGAAACCGGAGTACCCGGAGAAAACCCGCCCTGACGCCGCTTCGTCCACCACGAATACCACATGCGGGTCCCTGGGATCGAACCCGGGCCGCCTAGGTGGTAGGCGGCTGTTGTGTGGAAAAACAGTTAATTGCATAAAACTAATTTCACTAAATTGCAGAAGAAATCCATGTGTATCTATAAACTCTGTATGAATAATGGGCCTGCCCTGTTGCAGGGTATTTTGAGCAATTGGACCTGATTTTCTGAACTGACGGATGATAGTAATGTTTAGCTGTTTGGAAGTGCATTAAATACCCTGGTACACTCATAACAAACCTTTTCCAATCAATTTAGTTCTAGGTCTGCATAAACTTATTTTTTGTGTAACATTAATGTTACATGTAAGTAATCATGATGAACGTTCAAAATTTTCAGCTTTAGAAATACAGAGCAGAAGGGTACAGTTATAACTAGAAATAGATCTCAGTGGGTACAATAATGTTTTATGAGTATTTTTCTTCTAGGTGTTAAAGATTTGTAGAAAATTGTAAAAATCAGTGTTTTAACAATAGTAAACCTTCCCTTGCAGATAGCTGAGAAAATCATGCTTGACAGCTAAGGTCAGATACACTGACGGTGCAATGCTCACTGTGAAGGGGTTATTGAGTACAGGAGTGGCATTAACTTTTAACTAGGCAGTAAAATGTGTAATGTTCAATGAAAGCAACTAAAACAAAAAACACTTATCTTTAAATGAAACAAAATAACTACTTTAAGTTGAATATACAACTAATCTTCACTTGGAATAAAAATCTAAGTGTCATTGTGGTTTATAACCCACACACAAAAATGTTTGCACACGGAAGTATTCAGTGATAAAAAGGGTAGATTGATGGATATTTTATTTAATAATTAGAGGAAATGCAACTAAGCAAAATAAATCCTCTTATTTAAATATTTTATAAATGAGATTAACAAACTAACCTAGTTTTACTAAAACATACCATAAAATAACATGTCATGTTGGTAATGCTCTTCACACCAAAGGTGGAACTTGTGATACATTAATTACAAGTTCCGAAATGTGAATCAGGTCAGATATTCAGATTGCCATTAGAACTGTTTAACTCCAGTAGCAATTATGTTGTTGTTGTTTTCTAGTGCCTTGCATCTGGCAATGAAGCCATTAGCATTCGTGCTTTCCAATTATGATTTTTAAAAAATGCTAAAATTGCAGTAAAAGCAGGAGCCTAAATGTGTAAGTAATAAAATATGTAGGTAAATCAGGTATATTCAAATCATATAAATTATTCATACATGATTCAGATATTTTTCATGTCAACTATGCCATGGAAAGTATGCAGAATTTATCTTCTGCCAAAAAAGGTATTTAAAATACTAAAATGTTATCATTTTTCATTTGTCTTGGTACTAAGAATCCCCTCTTAAACAGATGACGTATATACCCATGTGAATTGACAGACTTTGTTTCACGGGGGGTGTGCATGTTGAAATCCCTAATGTTGTCACTTGATTAATGACATTCTTAAACTTAATACAGCGAATATAAAATGCTTCAACTCCCTCGAGTTTGGTGAAATTTTCAAGAAAATCCAAAACATTGTTCTATGCATCAAAATTAAAACAGTAGTCTAATAGTTAATAATTCACTGCACATTAAATTCATTAATCTCCAAGGGGGACGGAGGCTCCTTAGCACTGCATGTGTATATCCTAGAGGCCTGCACAGGCCGACATTCATAGGTTCAGTACAGCCCAGCCTAAACCAACCCCGAGCCCGAGAAGAGGTCATAGTGCCCAATTGTGTAATTATCATCATCTTCTTCATTATTATTTGAAACATTTCAGCAATAATCATATAGAATTCCTAGCAAAGAAATGTTGCGATAATTGTACTATTCTCGGAATTTCAACATCGGCAACCAAAAAATTTAACAAGCTATTTTGTGTCTTAATTTTCTAGCCCGGGCAGCTGAGCTTGAAAATGGTCCAGCCTTGGCCTGAGCCCATGCAGACCTCTATTATATAGCCCTTCCACCTGATATAGATTTGCTGGTTCTCTTTTCATTTGTGGGACAGACAACCGCTTGCTTTCAACAGAACAGGCCCAGATTATTAAAACATGTTTCATTACTGTGCAAAAATAAACATGAGTTGGTCACTTCTGACATAGAGAGCAATTAGCTCTTGAAACCAGTCAAGACACAAAAAAATAAAAATGTTCCAACTTCAACTCAACTTTTCCATAAATCGAAAGTCATATCACTGTTACTAGCTTATTCAAGTATTACACAATTAGTGCACACTGTTTAAGAAGGTTTTAGGATGAGATGCATGCCTCATTAGCAGGGTTCGGGGTTTTAGTAAGTAAGCATAGGAATGATATAAACAGCAGAGTATAGAGCTGGCAGGTACCTGAGGGTTGAAGAAACGACATCCCACCCCTACACAAGTCTGTTTCTTGCGACTGTCGTATGTTATATTTGGTTGTTTTTCTCTGCATTGTGTCTTTCCAATAACGCCAAATAGTGTGGTACTTGTTACGGGTGGGGCTTCCTATATGAAGAAAGCTGCCACAGCAATACAAGCATTTCCAAAATTAATAAATTTAACTTGTCTAGTGCATGATCTCCACTGAGTTGTAGAAGAAATTAGATCCTCTTTTCTGAATGCTGATGCTTTTATAACCAATATAAAGAAGGTATTTTGCACGGCACCCTCCAGACATTTAAAGAGATGGCACCTGGAATTCCCTTGCTTCCACAACCAAATGTAACTCAGTGGGGGACATGGCTGCAGTATACTATGCTCATCATTATGACAAAATTATAAACATAATAAGCGTAATTGACAAGCAAAAAGGTATCACAATACATGCAGTAAAGAAAGTAATTACACCAGCTTTGTTAGAAGACCTTTCATACATTCAGAGAAATTTCAGAAATATAGCAACAGCAATAACACATTAACAGTCATCTGCATTAAAAATGCCCGGAGCTATTAAGACAGTAGAACAAGTTTCAAGAGACACCAGCAAGTCCTATTAGATTAAGGGTGACAAATAAACTTAAAAGTGTTCTAGAGAACAATACTGGATACTCAGAAATGTGTAAAAGAAAAGATGTGTTGCTCCTTCAGGAAAGCTCTAGCTAACCAGATATTTCATATTTTTTGTACGCTCCTATTACGTAATGTGATGTGGAACGTAGTTTCTCAAAATACAAAAACTGTCTGCGAGCAAATAGGATGGGATTTAATTTCAATGCATTTATGAAATACATTATTGCACATTGCAATAACTGCTAACAGTTATGTCTTTAGCTAAAATGTCTGTAAATTAAAACATTAATGAAACTGAAGTTTATTGCACACTACAAATGACTAAACATTCATTATTTGCTGCCTAGTAATGCCCCTAATCTTGGTGTTTCTACCTTCGAAGCAGGGTGTACTCTGCACTGCCTTCCACTCTTACTTGTTTACAAGAGCAAAGGTCACCGGCACTTCCATTTCCTGTTGGAGGTGCAAGTTAACTTGATGGATTTCTTACTAAAAACCTGAACCCTGCTCATTAGAAACCTAAAACCTTGATTTCATTATAAAATCTTAAGCGAAAAGTATATCTGTAATATCATGCCTTCTTTATACAAACATCAACACTTTCTATTTCCATTAGTGTATGTCTCTGGAATTCATAGCAGAATATTGATTTTGATCATAACATTGCACATTCTAGTTCTCGGCGGATTCAATCCAGTGTGATATTCAGGGATATTGAACATGTGATATAATATGCACCTTTGCTATCCAATCACTTAGCTATCCACATGACAGGAAGAGACCTTCATCTATTGGAATTGCTCTTTCCAAATAATTACTATGTTTCCATGCGGAATTGAACTCAATTTGAGTCCATTCCCATTTCTGCTTTTCCATGTTGAATTCAATCCAGAAATGAGATTGATTTGGATATGCAAGTCTCAAGCACAAGTAATTCAAGCTTTTATGCTGGTCACTTGGTTTAAGCTGTAAAAATCTGTTTTCTGCATATTTTAACAAGGTCTATAAGTTAGTGAATGTGTTTGAGAAGAATATATTGAAAGATTACAGGAACAATAAAAGTGGCTTTGTTGTTTTGCTTTATTACACCACTTAGGCCAAGAAAACAAAATTATGTGTGTGCAGTATGTTACAAGTACAGTAGAAGTTAGCATCCTTCGTGGATTCAAATCAGTTTGAATCAGTAGGTGTTTCCATCCAACATAATTTCAATCCAATCCCACTAAATAAGCGGATTGGATCCAGTGGTTGAGCTTCGTTTGAATCTGCGTTTCCATGTGGCATTCAGTCCGAAAAAAGAACCTAAATTGACTTGAATTTGCCAGGGAAACATAGTAATTATTTCCAAAACTGCAACACACATCATCTGCAACAGAGACAGGTTGCTTTCCTACTAGTCTTGGCAATGATTGATGAGAAAACCTACTTTTAATGTTTCAATTAAAGAGGGGACAGATAAGGTGCCATGTCTTCCCAGTCGGTGGCAATTGAGCTGGAAAGTCTATCTGGTTCCTCATGTGGTACGGAAGGGGAGATGGAGAAAGGTTTGCAGTTACCAATAATGTATCCTGGGATTGGAAAGTGAAAGACTGAAAGATTACCATGTACACTGCATGAGCGATAGATCATTTGGGCTCTTAAGGTGGCATGCTTGAATGCAGAGTCCAGCTTGACCCCTTGGGAGATTCATGCTTTGCCATTGTCCTTAACCAATAGAATTACTTCATGGGATTTTGTTTCAAACTAACAGACATTGACTGGTAATCATTGATGTTACTCTATGGTTAGTTAATGTGATGGAGTTAGAATTTAAATACTATTGGATGAAGTAGTGAGTGAGTCGAGTTTAAGGGCTTGTTGACAGCTAGGTCTTTTGGGCCCATGGATAAAGTAGTTTAAGTTTACTACTCTACTTAGCCTAGCCCATTAGGCAGCTTGGAGAAGAGTGACAATATTTTCTGCACTATGCAGTGCATCCTAGATATCTGTAACAAGCTAAGTCAAGGAATGCAATATTTGGTAAATTAACATTATCTGTATTAGTTGTACATTATTTTTGTAGTGAGTGCCTTTGTTCATTTAATTTGTGCAAAGTTGCATGATCTTTGTGCTGGATATTGTTATGTTTGTATATTGCTTTTAATTTTTTTTCTTTCTTCCAAATAATCTCTTGCTTTCTATACTTCAAACTATGTTCACTGCTGTTATTAGCTAGAGTCATATATTAAGTTAGGGGAGCTCTCTTCCTGTGTACCAACCTCGACTTGGAGCAAGGATTTTGAGTACTATCCTGTGTGTGAAGCCATAGAGTGTATGAGTGATGTATGAGTGTACATGGATATAACTTTAAGGCAGGGCCTGGAGCGCAGCCTGCTCCAGTGGTAGCTAAAATATGAATGCACTGGTAGTGCTAGCAATACTTTCTGAAATAGCTTGTTTTATAATGCACAACGCCGACTGTGACGACGACATAACAATTATGTATAGAATCTGCCTATAGATATTTGTCGCGAAGAATTTTCTATACGCCACTGATGCTACCGCCCATAATTGATGCACCGTCGTAACCTTGTACAATTAATTTATTCGTACCCTGACTCCTAATATGGTTCCTAAGTCCTTAAAAGTACTCTGAGAAAATATATGTGCATGATGTCCTTCTGGCACAGTAAATGTCCAAAATATTTCTACAGACCTGCCTTTAACAGTGTACCACAACATCACTATTAGCTACGACTGACATGGCGCATCTGATGTTTTCATCGGCTATAATGGCAATGTAATCAATGTTCTTTATTTTTTAATGACTTTGTGATAGTCCTATACCATGTATTCTAAAATGCCATTCTGTGTTGTTTTAGATACTCCTTTAAATGCAGTGCAAGATCACAAGTGTAACTTCAATTACCTATCCAGCTCAGCTGAACTGAATTAATTCTCGGAATACACCTTTATTATTCGATTCCTCTGATTCATTCTGTCCGGTGAATGCTAATTTTAACTTTCTACAGAATCGTATGCAATTGATTAGTAAATTTAGCACATACCTGTTTCTGTCTACTCGCTGGTCATACTTCAGAATGACTTGCTGTACTGGGAGTCAAGTTTAGCTCGGATGTCTGTGCTGTCTAATACATCGAAGTTCATCACATTGGTTATACGCTTTTGGATTTCTCGCGAATCTCACTTTTTGTCAAACATCTCAATTCAACACACCTTTTTTGACGAAGTATTGTCGCCACCAAAGGCAATGTATGGAAACTAGAATAAATCGTTTTTGACCTCACATCCCCAAAAACCAAAGTTTGTTTGTCTGTGTGTGTAAATATCCCTATTGAATTTTCTAACGCGGTTAACATTTACACTTTTTTGTTCTGTATTTATATGCAGATCAGTAGTAGGTCTTAAATGCATTTTACTATTACCTTGTCTTCTGACAATTATGTAGTAAATGGTCTACTTATTAAAAGAACTCACTTGATTCGTTTTAACCAAAGCAAACCGCACACCACACGCCTAACGACCCATGTTCTCCACATGTTTCCTGATCTTAAATCCTCGTACACCTCTTCAAATGTGAGGGATTACTGGCAGGGCAGGCAGCATTATAGAAAACAATGATTCATATAATTTGATCTCAAAGCAATGGAAAGTGAATGACCAGTATGATATAATAAAACACAGTTTTTATTTTTACGCTGCAATATGTTTGATAGCTTACTCTCATTTCTCAATAAAGCATAATTTCTCTGAAGACACTTAATTAAGTTGGTAAACACAATTTGCACGTGCTGCCAACGTTAGCTGTGACAGATACTATAACTGCCAAGAAAATCTGCAATTCTATTCCCCTACGAAAACCGCTTTCGTCAGCTTTTACGCAAGTTATACGCACACGCCTGAGATACACGCGTTCTATCCGCCCTTTCGGTGTGATTGATTTGTGGGTTTTAAGGGCGCTCAACATCTAGGTCATTAGCGCCCTTGCCCTTTCGGTTCTCGAAGATGGTAGCTGATGAAGCTATTGCTGTAGTGGATGTTGTCTATCTCGTATTAAAGAGAAGTAAAAAAGGAAGAAGGTGGTAAGTACACCGAATTAATAGTGAGAGGCATTTACACAGCAATTTAGTGCACTGTATCCTCGATTCCGTGAAGAGAGTGACAAATCTTTAAACTATTTTCAAATGTCAGCTTCATCTGATGAGCTTCTTTCAAATATAAAGGGACTCTTGTCCTTACATACATAGCAAGTGGTATCCCATAGCACAGGGCGAATTTTAGATTTAGGTACATATTACTTGACCTCTACCCATTTTTGGAATTGCATAAGCAAAAGTTGACTATTATAAATGGAAGAACGACAGTAATTGCGGGAATTTATATCTGGGGTGTTCAAACATCGCGATGCTAATAGCGAAGGTCCTTTCAAAGAACTTGCTTTATCTAGACTGCTGTTTCCTTGGTCAAACTCTGAGTTTGAAGGGATGATCAGTCTATTAAATGTGATGAAAACAAAAACAAGGAATCGAATATGCACTAGAATGGTGCACACTGTAGTGGAAATATTTAAATCCGCTCACAAATAATCACCTGCGCCATAATAATGAACTTCCCGCAACCGCTGTAAAAGGGGGGAGGGCACAATGGAAGCATATAAACCTAGAGTATCAACATCTGCTGCAACTTCATCATCCGCTGCAGCTTCAAATTTCGGTATCTGCATGATGAGGACGAGAATGTCTTTGGTGATGAGTGATGACTGGAGTCCGGAACTTCATGCATTTGCATATTTCTTTTCCCTATTAGGACTATAATTCTGGTAAGTTATGTGAACGAATCATCAGTTTGTAAGCTTGTTAAACCCAATTTGATGTTGCATATAAATGCATATTTTGGCTTTTCTGACAAACACATCATATTCTTATAATTTTAATATTTTGGGTTCATGTGAGATTGGAAATGTTGCAAGTTCTGCGAACTCAGCCGCTTTAAAACACCTCGGGTGAAGACGAGAAAAAGAGCCAAAGCAAAAGCAATGGGGCAGTGTTTAAGGAACAAACTAGATAAATTTTGTTCTGATTAATGTGGAGCACTTTTAACATCAGATATGCCGCTTTGGAAACTTGCTAACCCTAATTTGAGAAATTTTCTTTATAAATGTACCGCACATCATGTGCTTGACAAAAACACATTACCAAAATGCTGCATCAAGTATGCGAGATAAGCTGTAAGATGAATTTATTTGGGTTTCCATTGTCTGAGGCAACAAATTCTGAAAGTAATGTAATAGTCGGTGGCCTTATGCAGGAAGTGACCTTTTTCTTTCTTTGTTGTTGTTGTTGTTGTTGTTAGCTAATGCTGGATTTCTGACACTGAAGTCAGTAATCCTCTTGCTCTCCAATATTTTTCACTGATGGATGGGGCATTAGAAGTGGCTGGGCATATTTGAAGGTGGTCTCGATCCATTTCCTCTTGCAGATCACATAGGGGACAGACTGGTGAAGAATATTTCCCAATTCTGTTTAAATGTTTTGCCAGACAATCATGTCCTGTAATCAACCTGAAGGTTGCAACTGCTGATTTTCGAGGATACTCAGGAATTGCTGTTTGAATGTTTGGTAGTTCCCAACCTTTATTCTTTGATTTTTCGCACTAATATTTTGCAGTAATTTTTTTGAATTCAGAGTTGACTAATCTTTTAGCTGCATAAAATGGTAGATTAACTATTGATTTTTGTACACCGCTGGTACCCTTTTTTGCAAGAAAATCAGCTTTCTCATTATCACTCAGTCCACAGTGAGCTGGTATCCATTGGAAGACTAGGTGTTTTTGAAGTGCTGTTAGATGGGTAAGGATTTTCCAACATTCTATAATTGTTTGGTTTTTTGGTGACAACTTGGAAGTAATTGCTATAATTGCTGCCCTGGAATCTGAGAGAATAACTGCTTGCCGAAAATGTGAAATTCTGTACAAAAGATTTTGTAGGGCCATTTGAATTGCTTCAATTTCTCCATCAAAGTTTGTAGTTCCATAACTTAAAGATTTGTAATAGGAAAAGAGGTGGCATGTGACTCCAGCACCTGCTCCATCTTGGTTTGATATCAATGATCCATCAGTATAAATATGGAGTCATTCGTGTTCTGGAAATCTAGTATGGATTGTCTCTAATGCCAATAATTTTAGAACACTAGTTGGAGTATCACTTTTCTTAACTTCTTCTGTAAGTTTGGTTTGGATTTGGTTCTTCTGTAAGGTGTAAATAATATGTGATGTCTAATGTTTGTGTCGGATTGACTTTAGATATGAAGTTTTCCTTTGTATTACGAAGGTATACATTCTTCTTGATGTCTTGAATTTTGGAAAGAAAGCTCTCCTGAGTCTTTAGTGTATGTGTAAAATTTCTCTTGTGCCATGTATTGAATGGGAGTCTGATCAACTTTTCGTGTTGATAAAAGCCGCTTTTTCTATTTCATATTCAATGGGGCATTGGTTGGTTAGTATTTCCATAGCTGCTATTGGTGTGATTTTGATAGCACCTGTAATTAATCTCAGACTTTGGTTTTGAAAGATTTGAATCTTTTTTGTGTTCGCTGCAGTAAGCAAATAATGGCTTTATATATACATTGTATGTTGTGTTAAGAGTTGCTCTGGAACATCCCCACTTCATTCCTGTTAGACGTTTTAACAGTGAAAGGCGCCTCTCTGCTCGTTGTGTTACATTTTCTATTTGTTTGGTCCATGTAAGTTTAGTATCAAATATAACTCCTAAATACTTTGCTTCCTTTGTTTCTGGTAGTTGTTGACCCTCAAAATTTAGTTTTATTTTTAGTGGCTTTTTTCTTAGTGAAAAGATTTGGTAGTTTGATTTTGTTGTATTAACAGTCATTAAATTTTCTTTGGTCCACCTTTGCAATTTGGTTAAGGATTGTTGCATGGTTTTTTCTGGTTCTGTACTTTTGCTTTTTGGTTTTGAAGTCCACATTACTAAGTCATCAGCAAATAGTGCACACTTCACACCTGATTCTTGTATTTGTTGTGGCAGATCGTTAATAAATATATTAAAAAGTGTTGTGCTGATCACTGCGCCTTGTGGTAAGCCACGGTGTACTTGTTTGTATTTAGATATGTTTCTTCCATATCTGGTTGCAATAAAGTGTTGTGTTCGGAAATGACATAGCCATGAAGACATTGGACCTTTTATCCCTATTTTTTTTTTTTTTTTTTACTCTCTTTAGTAGTTTTGTTCTGCATATAGAATCATATGCACTTTGGAAATCAATAAAAACTGATAAATTATCTTCTTTTCTGTTGAAAGAGTCTTTGATTTCTTGACTGAGAAGTAAGAATTGTTCATTTGTAGAGTGGAACTCTCTAAATCCAGCTTGACATGGGGAAATTAAATTTTTTGATTCTAGGAACCAATTTAGCCTGTTTGACACCATTCTTTCCATCACGTTTGCTATTATGCTGGTAAGAGCTATTGGTCTATAATTTTTTATTTCTGACGCTGTTTTGTCTTTCTTCAAGAGTGGGACAGTTATTGCCTTTCGCCATTCAGCAGGTACAGTGGTTTTCCAGGATAGATTGTAGAGTTTTACTAGTTGTTGTTTTGCTGTTTTTGAAGGTTTTTTATGAACTCTGAATGTATGTGATCAGGTCCAGGAGACTTTTTGTTTTTTAGATTATTTATTGCAATGTTCAGTTCTTGCATATCAAAATTTTGAAAAAAGATATTGCACTGAGTGTTAGGATCACACTCTCTTTCTTGTTTCAAATCTTTCTTAAATTCTTTACGTTCCTTTTTATTATTTCTTGTTACTTTATGTGAATTAGCATAATATTTATTGAATGATTCGGCTATGGCTGCATCATTTGTTAATATTTTATTGTTGTGTATGCTAGGTGTGCTGTTGTTTTCTTTCCTACCCTTGAATTTTTTATGAACTTATGAGCTTTGCTACCATCTGTCCTACAATCCATTTTTTCTAAGAAATTATTAAAGTAATTCTTTTTAGCAGTATTAATTTCTTTTTTTAGTGAGGCACATTTCTTCCGCCATATTTGTGTATCCGATATGTTTTTTTGTTTGTTCAGCTGTATTTCTAGCTATATCCCTTTGCTTTTTCAGTTCTTCTAACTGGGGGTGCCAAAAGGGTTTGAAATTTTTAATTCTTCCCCGAGGAATATGTTTTTTTTTTTTTTTTTTTTTTTTTTTCAGTTTCTAGGATGACTTTACAGAAATTTTTGTTCAAATGATCTGGTTGGTCATGTAGCTGTGAGGGCTAGGGAGACTTTATTTTTCCAACCTCTCCATGTCTCTAATTTCTCTATAAAATCTTAACCCCTAACATGCTGACCTGTCATGGAATGTATACGTCCTTTGATTGGTAATCAGAGGATATGGTTGGTGAATTTATTTTGATAATTCTCCCGGTCAGGTCGGTGAGACCCGTAAACCAACGACAGGTGTGGTCCTCCAGACATTCTGGGGGTTGTGAGAGAGCGATGTGACCGCCAAAACATAAAAATATGGTGCTCTCTAAAAAGCGGTTACATTTATTGATAAGTCTCTTCAATATTTCTTTCTTTGTTTCTTTCTTTTCTTTTTACTTTCTCTACTGGTAAGTAGGGGAAGTATTGTATTTCACCCAAAAATTCGATGTCGAGATTTCACCGGAAATATATGTTTTGAGACCCCCTGAATCCAAAAAAAAAATGTTTTTAGAAAAAGGTCCGTGTGTGTGTCTGTGTGTCAGTCTGTCAGTCTGTGGACAGCATAGCTCAAAAACGAAAAGTCAGTTAAAAACCAAAGTTGGTATTTAAGTTTATTGTCATTCAAGGATGCGACACGAAGATTTTGAGGAAAATATCCCCACCCTAAACTACCCTTTACATCGAACATTTTTCGAAAATTTTGATTTTCTTGAAAATGGCTCTAACGATTTTGATTAAAATGTCATATGTTAGAGATATTTTTATGACAAATGAAATGTATATCTTCAATTTTCTGGCTATAGCCCCTGTAGTCGTATTTACTCTGGACGAATTTTGCATAACTGGTAAACCGTTAGAGATAGACAAAATCTTGCACTACAAAAATGTAGATCTTGCTAAAATACACAATTTATGTCTCAATAAATTTTCTTTTAGGGTGAACCATTTCGGAGATATTCGTTGTTATGTGTGTGAGTTTCGGAAAACTTAGAACTTTAGCGAAATGCAACAACGTTGTTCATTTTTTATATGTTAATCGTGCAAAGAGGACGGAATCCCAAAGGTCAAAAAGATTTGACTATCGCACAAAGCCTTCTGTATTCTAATATTCCCCTTGTACCCTCATGGACATAAGCAATAAGATAATTTGTAAGAATGTTTATTTTAACTAACACGAAGAAGATATAGGAATAAGAGTTGGTAAGAATCGTTAGTACAAAGGTAGAGAAAGTCATGTGAGTGCAACACATCAGATTTTTTCCCATAGTTTCAAGAGCTACCTAAAGCTATTACCTCGTTAGAAACCGTTCGCCTAGTCTTAAAGAAGGGACTTGAAATCTTTGAAGAAACAGAATCCAGTTTAAATTCTGTTTCCGATTGTAAATGGAAACACTACAGTTAACTTACATATGAATTGCCTTTTACCGTGAACAGTCAGCATCGTTTAAGAATGCGGCAGTATCGTCCCGTGATGTAGGGACGAGTTTCTTAAGTTAATCTGTCTCCAGAGATAACGGGCGTTCTTTCAAATTTGAAAACCTTCGTCACGTGGCTGTTGTGAACTGCAATTCGTTGCTTCTTTTGGACAGTGAATCAGAAGTTTCTACTTCTCAACAATATGTTTATCTCCCTTTGTTTGTAGTGAAGAGTATTTAACAAATTATATTTGAGGGACATATTTTAAAGTTTTTTAGAAAGTAACTAATTGCACAAAATGGATTTTAAGTGCATTTTATTGTATTTATTAGCATATTTTCAAGTGTTTAGTGCATATTTGCATGGTTATTTGATAGCTT
This sequence comes from Tenodera sinensis, assembly GCA_030765045.1. Lineage (NCBI taxonomy): Eukaryota > Metazoa > Arthropoda > Insecta > Mantodea > Mantidae > Tenodera > Tenodera sinensis. Next base: position 50,384,261 of record CM060964.1, read on the forward strand.
TTTAGGGAATGAACTTCCGGGTTCTACAGATGAGCTGTATGTTCTCAATTTTATGTAAGTTATATTATTTTATGTCGTTTAATTCAAAGAGCATAGTTGCGCTTTATTAGTTCTAAGATAAATAATTTATAATAGGAATACAGTTCTCTTGCGGTCAGTTTTAGTGTTTTTGCGGCAAATTTTAGTTGAAAAATGTTTTACTGTTGGTAACACTATTGATGTACATATTGCTTCTATTTCATCATATACCACGTGATTGCCTTTAATAGATTGGTATAAAGAATTGTTGTTTGCTTGTTGTGGATTTGTGTTAGATTGGTATGGTAAGTTATATATATTATATATTAATTATATATTTTATAAGATTTGTTACTTATAACCTAGGTCACATGTTAGCATTATGTATTAAAACGAAATTTAACGTAATAGTCGAGAACTGGTTGTCAGTGCGATTAAGTGGAAAATCGGTGCAACAAATTTTCTGTGCCGTCTTACAGCCCTACTAAATACCATCACCTGAAATGGAAGTTGCAAGTGTATAAACGAGGGTTGGTATTCTTTTTCTTAAATACTCTAAATGGAATCCTGTTTTTGTCTTGTGTGTGATTGTGTGGCCCTTACTCCTACACCAGCCATTGCTTATAGGTTAGGTAGCAGCAGTTCTTTTCCCATTTGATGCACAATAGGAAAAAGCTGTTAAACTCAACGCAGCTTTAATCTCCTACATTGTGGGATGGGAACTGCAAATATACATCAAATGTAACATTTATATAATGTCAGTGTTTTAACGCTTGAAAAAAATGCACAACTATAGAAACTATAGAGTAATAAAGGTCAACATGACGAAACGTAACCGCCACCACTGAAAAAGTGCGACGATGACGTTTTGGCGAATGGGAATGGTGTCGCCATTGTCAACTATGTGCTGGTGTTGTGCAATTTGAATAAAAACTAGAATTATTTGGCAGTTTTCCTCAACGTTCCATGTTTCATTCCAAGGTAAGTAGAGTACACAGAAGGTAGGCAACTCCGACACATTTGCTGCTATTGGCTGCAAACAACGTACATAACCAGGAAGCCGAGCGTGCGCACAGTTCACATAGCAATTGAAAGTGAACCCTTTAAACCTGTTTTAACATACACACTTCAAAGCATGGACTGACAGTTCCATTGTGTAAATGGTTAGGCAATAATTAAAGAAGTGTAGCGAAATGCAGTGATATATGATATAAAATATACCTTAACTGAAAACATACAGGAAACTTTCAACACATTCTACTAATCACAAATCAGCATATCCGAACCGCTGCGCGGTGTTTTTCCACTGCACAAGGGAAAACATAAGGCAGCTGTTGTACACAAGGTCATGCGGTTGACTTGTTTTTCTCTGCTCTGATTCTGTAGTATTGAGCTGAGGCAATGGCGGCGCCGTGGCCGAGCGGTTAGCGCGCTCGCCTACCACCTAGGTGGCCCGGGTTCGATCCCAGGGACCCGCATGTGGTATTCGTGGTGGACGAAGCGGCGTCAGGGCGGGTTTTCTCCGGGTACTCCGGTTTCCCCCGCCATCTCATTCCACCGGTGCTCCATCTTCATTCCATGTATCATCAGTGTCACCGCCTGCGGTGCCGTAGTAGTAAAAGCGGGCGTTAAACACTACAAACAACAACAGAGCTGAGGCAGTATCGCAGGGTTGAGTTATTACCAGTGTGCTTTACTATTTTGTCCTGTAATTAGTCATAAAGTGTATTATGGAGTAAGTTTGTTAGCATAAATAAATAATAATTACCATCTAAAGGTTATTTAATCCCGGGACATAAACTACCTACGATAGTAAGTTGCCATTGGGAAAATTGTCTGATGTGAGACTGCCTTTGTGGTTTACTGGGAGAAATGCGAATCAGTTGAATTCAATGTCATTCTGGCAGGTTGTCACAGTTGCTTAGTGGTTAATGCATCCCATGGTAGGCAGAGGGTCTGTGGTTCAAATTCCAGCTGTAGCATTGAATTGTTCAGCTCCGATTTCATTCTTTCCGTCTAGTTTACAATGTATACCCCCAAAATTGGAATTGGTATTATCTCCAGAAAATGCAATACATTATATGTATGTTATTGGCTAGAACACCCTAATTTTTCCCGTATATTAGAAACAAACCGCCATAGTTTCAGAGGTGTCATTAGGGGTTGATTTTAGTTCAATAAGTTTTGTTATCCTATATGATTTATAATCAAATGACTATACAAATTGGTAACAGTTTTATTCTTCCACGGTTGCTTGCACCTGTGGATACACCAAAAGAAGAAATACCCCTCAAACACTCAATAGTAACTTCAAGAGAATGTGGGACAATAACATTATTCACTATGGATTCAGTTTTTATTCTCACCGACGAAACTTTTTTCGTGACACTGGAATCGTTAAAAGTTTCTTGGTTCCATTTCAGTGTACACTCTAACGAACTATAACTAAAATTATGTCTGACTCTATAGAAAACCAGAGCTCCCTCTGCAACAAATACACAGTGTGCAAGATTTGATTTCGTTTTTATTACAAGGAACATTTTATCCAATGCATGTGTTGAACTGTTGCTTTACAGTTTTTTTTTATGTTTTTGTGTACCTATCACTGTGATGTTCCAAATCTTGGGATGCTATATAACACAACAGTTTTAAATAAATCATTAATGCTGATAAACGTTGAGTTACTACCTCAGTTCAAAATCTATTGGAACAAAATCAATGTAGATAATTGCAGCTATTTGAACATACCTTTATTAGCAATGGAAACAAAAGTTCCCACACCACAAACTTTACACTTGGCTTCAAATTCATTCCTTCCTTTCTTAAAGGAAGGATATTTTTTGGCAACTTCATCCGTATATTTTCACTTTTGCAAGGGCATGTTGTATTTTGATGCAGTAGAAAACATAAGACATGTATACTACAGGCTCACATACACATTGGCAGGTGAAGAATGGAATAACAGAATGAATTTGCTATGCAAATACATGATGCTATACTTCATTTATAGAAACCCTTTAGAAAGCAATGCTGCACAAGGTGAAAATAATTTGCGAGCGCATTCTAATTGATGCTGCCTATGGCATCTTACGGTAATTCTATGTTCAAACATTCAGATTCTTCTGTTTCAAAACCTGTTAGGAAAAACAATACAAAGGAACCTAAAATGGAGGACATTTGATGATTTTTTTTAAACATCTGCCTGGACATCAGACAAATCTGTTAAAAGGAAGACATCCAGATTAATCCGGAGGTCTGGTCACCCTACGTAAGTGAGAGCATTCTGGAATGTTTAAGCCGGCAGGGAACATTTAAATGTTGGAACACTTAAGCACAGTTTCTATTTCATATGTTTCCTGAGTTACTACTGTCCAAAATATTTGCCGACAGTAATACATAAACAAAAATAAATTTTGCACAACAAACTCAATGCATATGTTGAGACTATACTTGAATGTTTAACAGAACTGATACATCATTTAAATTTGCAATTATCTTTCCAATGAAAATAAATTAAGCATAGTATGGAAAATTGCAGCTATTAGTTCAGATATGATAATACGTGGACCAACAGCTGCAATATTATATTTTGTAGATTATTATTTGATATATTAACAAATTTTAGCTTAAGCACTAGGAATCACTCAAATACGCCATAATACACAAAATAAGATTTTGATCTTGTGGTGTCTAAGGCATCCATACACAATAATATGGCAAAAATGAAATTTACTATAGCTAGCTTATTTAAAAAATAGCAAATTGTTTGAACACACAAAGCCAAAGAAATGAAATTCCTTTGCTAACTATAATGCTGGCAAACAATTTCCTCACACATTTTCGCATACTTAAGGTATCATTATTAAAACTCAATGAGAGCAAACGTGAACTTCTCATTCACTACATTTTCTACACAGCTGATACAAGAACTCCAGACCCCTGCATTTGGAGTGTTAGGTGTCCCCCATCAATGGTGAATCGGAATTAGTATAACTAGCATCACTTAATGTACTCACTTAACATCTTTGTGAAATTGTTCCCATCATCAGAAAGTCTTATACTGGTGGTCAGAACAAACCATTTTCCAAAACATGTAAAGTGAATAAAATAAGTGGCGTTAGTTTTACTAATTCTGACTCAAGTATTATGTTCAAGAACACATCACTGTTTATACTCCTTTTTATGTCACAAGGGAATGTAGTTTTTAAGCTCATTTGATGGTAACAAATTAGTAGTTTGACACTTAAGATAAAATATACTGATGTTGTACTGCTACTGCAGAAGGGAATCTGTATGATGTTTTGTTGGGGTTTAATGCTTAATAGTGACTTTCTATTTACACCAAAAATAGATTTTGCAAAAAGTTACATTTAACATGTTCTGCCCATCAGGAATATGTTCCTCACTCTTATGAAAATAAGATGAGGAGACATGGAAAAGGGAAGAGAGGAAACTTAAGAGCAACAGATGAGAAAATAATGCAAGTAAATGTTTAAAAAAAGAAACCAAAATAAGGCATTTTTTAAAAGCTACACAAATTTACTGTAAAACGTTGCTCATTTGCATGTCCTTTATATTATCATTTCGTAACAAATGCACGTATTTTAATATTCCATGATCAACTTATATTTTGCAATATATGGTATGCATGATGTTCATTTCTCTATTGTTACATTGATACTGTGTAAATGAAACTTAAAATATTTTCAATACAAACTTTTGTAGAAACATGGCATCATCAGATCCAGATCAGGTATTTAGTCGTGCTTTGAGAATGCTCCATTCCAAGTCAAAGGATGCAGAGGAGCAATTGAGGACTATGTTGGATGATGCTATAAAACACCGTTATGGCAGTGAAAGAACTTTAACTCAATATTTGAAAAAAAAGGTAAACAAAAAATCTTCTGTAGTGGAACGATTATAACTGTCATAAAAGCATCAATTGTGATTGAAGCAATCATGTTTTATTTGTACAGGAATCAGCAGTTAAACGAGAGAGCTCAACAAAGCCAAGTTCATGTAGTGGACGGAAAGAAGACTATCACAATGATACTGAGGGTAAAAATTTTGAAAAGGTAAGCACTAGTGAAGTTTATATTGTGTTCATTATAAACTAAATAATGATTTAATGGTAGTATAAATGCATTCGTATTGAAAATGCTGTGGCTCTCATAGGTAAATACTACAGCTTTCATAAGTTCTGCGCTGCCACCACCGTTACTATTGTCATTATTTTAATGGAAATTTCTGATGGAATTACTAACCTACTGTAATTTTGAAGTTTATATATCATACATTGTACATTTAGTAATGTCTGAAATATTGATCTGTTGTAAGGCAATGTATCTATGAAAATTAAAAAATCCCGGTTTCTTCTGATTGCTCTGAATTTTGTTCCACAGACTCAGGATATAAATTATATGCAAAATTTCAATGGCGTATGTCAAATCCTTTTTAAGTTATTAATATACTTATTAGTAGTAAATCACATGCTCATATGAAATGATCCTTGGACCCTACAGTTTGTTCTAGGTATTTCCTGCATTTTTAACGTGAGCTCAGTATACAGATATAAAAAAATTGTCATATAGCCATTGCTTAGATTTAATTAGTTTGAGAAAAAAATGTTGTACACAATTTATTGATGTTTTCAGTTTTTTTCAAGTATGGATTATAAAAGATATTTAATTTTAGGTGAATTATTTAATACTTTTAACTAGTGCACCACAGATTTTAATACCTTAAGCCTTTGACAGATCATGGGAAGCATGCTTCTCACTTGTGTTATATTAAAAATGCCACGGGAAGCCTGCTGACCACCTCTAATGTGTTTTGGCATATAGAGGAAAGTTCAGCAAAACCAGGAAAAGATTGAACACATCCTAGTATCGCTTCTACAAGGATTCAAAGAGAAAATGAAATGGCAGAAGCTTCAAAGTGGAATAGCTGTAGCTCTTTGTTTTACACGGAAAGTAATTTATACCAATTTGGCCACGCAAATGCTGTCACTTTTGCTCCACCAAGGCACATGATAAAAGAACATGTACATATACAAAGATTCTAATGTTTCATTATGTGCTGACCCTGGCTTTAGAAAGTCTTAAAAAGTTCCATGGAAAATGCCTAACTGAAGGGATAAAATGAGGAGAGAAATTTTGGAATAGTTCAGTTTAGATTATACCAAAATGTATAATTTTATTTTGTACTTTTATTATAATAAAGTACTTACATGCAGTATGGTACACGTGTATTCTGTAAATGTTTGATGTTACCTAAGACATATTATGTGCTTTCACATGGGCCATGAGAAGTATGCTTCCGACCCTCATGATTTTGAAAATAGTGACAATAAGAATTTGAAAAAACGTTTGTGTAATGTATACTCATAGGCCACTATTATGCTTAAAACAGCAAACTTGTAACAATCATAGAATAAAACGGCCCATGAAAGGATTAATCTCTGAAGCTCTCCTGAAAATTTCAAGCTAATATGTTATAAACTGGGGTCCAAGGAGCATTTTGAGTAGCAAAATATGCTGGAAAAAAAACCTGAGGAAAATTAATTCTAAAGTTTAACAATATATTTTTGTACTTTACCTAAATTCAATCAAGTTAACATTTTCCCAGCACCATATGTGGGACCCTGTGCTGCTTTCTTCTTGGCCTCCGTAATGGTTTTTGAACATTTTAAGTTTGCTTGGTTGTTTCTTGAAAACTTCTCTTTTACCTTCGCACTGTTCACAAAACTTAGAAAAGTATTGATCTTAGCTAACTTCTACACTACACTTTCACTAATCAGCACACCAAACTCATATAATATCTATTACCGCTTTACTGTAAGTTGACAAATAACTTAAAACCTATCAAATACATAAACAATGCCTAATATATAACTGTGACACTGAAATAACTTGGCGAGACTACGGAATTACTGAACATTTCACTTCTCTGATTACAAGCAAAACCCTGTCAGATTCGCAGCATTTCAGCTCTATATATCAAGTTCATTTCAGCAAAGCCAGTTCACCACTAAATTAAAATTCCCTGCAAGAGACTAAAATCAAAGCCAATGGAAATAAAAATTGCATTTGAAAGTTGTAGCGACGAAGTTTAGCGAGGACATACAAATGCCTCCCTGGAGCTTTAAAAATGGCCGATATTGAGAAAATGAAAGTGTGCAGCTAGAGTACAAAGTATAATCTTCATAATCATCTTCACTCCACGGATTGGACACATTGTCTCCTCTATTTTTCACAGAAAGTCTCTCCATCTCTTCTGCGCCTGCCCACGTCTCTTTTAGCTGCTGGTTTATAGTTTAGAGCTATTTTCGGAAGTCTAGCACAGTCCATCCTCTCCACATGTAACAGCCAATTATTTCGATAGTGTTGTATTTCTTCATTTATAGATTTCACTTGCAGCTCTGTTCTTATTACATCGTTATATATGTGGTCTAGTTTTGTACATCTTTTAGTTCTTCTCAAGAATTTGATTTCAGATCCTTTACAAAGTATAATAACATTAAAAATGCAAAATCTATAAACCAAAATTTTCAGCAATTTTTTTCCTAAATTTCGTATCATTTTATATTCTGAGAAACATAATTGTATGGGTAAATTTTACAGCAGTATATTAGATCAGAGGCTTTTGATAAATGGGGATCATTGGGGATCATTAGGGGAAGAGCAGTTTAGGGTGGCAAGATTAAATATTGAAGAACTGTAGACAAACAAACTTCTTTCATGGTGTTCTTCTTTCTCAGCCAGCATAATCAAGGTTTTTACTCTCTCATAGTACAACATCTGGATTTTACGCACAAAAAAAATACAGGTGTAAATGAATAACACCGCACGAATTTTTCTGGTAATAGTGGGTTCATAGACAAGCAATTTGAGACAGGAAACCAATGGCCTACGACGTCAAGTTAATAAGTTGTAAGTATTCAAAGTAATTAGAAATTGTGTCCAATAAACCATAACCAGAAAGAAATATGTCAATATTATCCACTGGAATCGAAACAAGTACTTACTAGGAACTCAGTAAAGTCTGTCTGCTGTCTCTGAAGAAGCATTTCTAAATTGTAGCGTTACCAAAAGTGCTTATATTGGAGACTTAACATGTGGCAGCACGCCACTGAATGGAGAACAGGCTGTGGCAAGCGGCTACAGAATTAAAGTGCGGCTGCCAAACGTGTGATTTGGCCGCGCGGCTATAGCAACTAGCTGTGGAGCTAATAAGCCCGAGAAACCGAGTTCAAACCCGCAGAGGGGATGAACTTTTTCCCTTTGTATTTTTCTTTCCCCTTTCTTTTCCATTTTGAGAGCAATGTTATGCGTTTGACTTAAAATGGCAAAATACGACCATCATATCAAAGCACAGAGTATTATTTACTTTTGCTTCTCCTCACATCAGACGACTTAGGCTGGAGAGTTATGTATTGCCATT